>VZTB01012991.1:210882-334262 GCA_013397245.1 Thryothorus ludovicianus | reverse complement strand
AAAAAAAAAAAAAAAAGAAAACCCCAAAAAAAGCCCACAAACACCAAAACAGCCCACAAAAAAAAGCAAGAAAGCCAACAAACCTTACTAGAAGCATGTAGGAACAGATACCCATCAGAGTGAGAAGAATTTTTAGAAATA
The DNA here is from genome assembly GCA_013397245.1 of Thryothorus ludovicianus. NCBI lineage: Eukaryota > Metazoa > Chordata > Aves > Passeriformes > Certhiidae > Thryothorus > Thryothorus ludovicianus. The sequence goes on along the minus strand of VZTB01012991.1, from coordinate 334,121 downwards.
CATTTATGGTTTAGAGCTGTATTGATATTGTTAAAAAGGAAGTGTCCTCAGGACAGGCAAAGGCATAAAATTCATTATCTTTCCACATTGCTCCTTGCAGCACATGTGTATTTAGAGCCTAGTGGAAAGCCAAGGTAAATGCATAAAAGTTCAATAAATACAGCTTTTGTTTGTGCTTTCACATTTTACTTATGTTTGACCATTGTTCCTTCAGTTGTAAGGACAATATTGCCTATCTGATTTCTCTTTATCCTTAAAACAATTTTTCTTTAATAAAACCTTACATGGATAAATCCAAACCAAGGGCATAATTGTGTGCCATATGCTTAGTTAATCAAAATCAAAAGCATCTTACAACTGAGGACTAAGGGAACTTGAAAATCACAGGAAAAGCAGCAAAATTTTACCATGAATTACCATTTCGTGGTAATTACTTTCTTCTGGAATGGAAAGGCAATAGCAAAAAAACCCAAAAACCAAAACAACACTGTGTTCATTAATAAATAAATTAATAATTAATATAATTAGTAGTATATTAGTGATAAAAGTGATTATATATTACTCATATAAGTGAGTGATTGTCAGGTGCACTTCTGAAGGACATTAAAGAGCTAGATTCTGTAGTGTTCTGTAGCTGGAACATGGAATTAACTTGCCAGGTAATTACAGTAGAAGGAATAATGTAAAATTACATTTATGCATTATTGGATTCTGAATTACTTTTCTGCTCTTGGCAGAATGATCTATACCTCATACAGGAGTAAAGGCATCTATTTAATATGCAATGGGCCTCCAAAACCCAAACACAACCCTTGGTTATATTTAGGAAGAAAATCCGTTGGAAAATATTATCACGTCCTTGTATTACAGACTTGCCTCAGTGTGAATATAATGTTGAGTTTTGGTTACACAAATGATTAGAAGTGCAGGAAAGGTGGAAGAGAACTGTCATGAAAAGGGATTATGGAGACAACCTAGATTCAGTTTGGGTAAGGAAAGAGATCCTCTGCTTAGGAGATCTTACAAAGAGTAATTATAGTAGTTTGTAAAATAATTGCAGGCCTAAAATAAAGACCGGTCCTGAACACAGAAGAAATACATGAAAATGTTTTGGATAAGGTTAATAAAGTAAATTTCTTGTGTTCAAAGTCATCATCTGGTAGAACTCTTGTTGCTGGCTGGTGTTGAGACTGATAACTCAGTAAATGTGTGGGTACAAAGGAAATAGAAGAAACTAATGAAGTATTTTTATTAATAAAGCAGTCAGTGCTGTTAGGTTGACAGGTGTGTCACGGAGAATGTTCATCCTCTCTCTTCAGAGGTAAAAACAATGGAAAAGTATCAGGAAGGATTTCTTCCCTCCTTCAGCCTGTTGGTTTGCAGTGGTTTTTATTGATGCTTAATAAAGAGATCAGGAAATTAAGTTCCTCTGACTCACATACTGCAGGAGGTAATACCCTGCTGTTATCTGTAAGATCAAAACAGAGTCTAAAATATGGTCTGCAGTTCAAGTGCAGTTTTACAGAGTTAACAAATTGCTGTATTCTGGATATTGCAGATGATCAAATTTGAGGCTCTTAATGCTCCTGTATGACTTTAAATCATATACTGAGGAAATCAATAGTTTGTGTTACACTTGCAGTCCTGCCTACTGCGGAATAAATAAACCAGCAGCAGCCTAAAACTAATATTTTCATACAGCATATTTAGAGTTTGTGTCCTGGCTTTCCTGATGAGAAAAACAATATTGCCATGGGTAAGTAGCGAACCCAAACAAGTCCACCTCAGTAATTCAGTTAATATAGAAAGTCAGTGGAGGAAATTGGAAAATCAGTGAAGGAACATTCTACACTGACACTTCTCCATCAGAAGAACGTAAGGTTACTTCTGTGTGCAGGAGAAAAGGACTCTGCAGGTTATCATTTAGAGCAATACCAGCCACAGGGGGGATGTGCACCCATGTGTCCATATCTGTATCCATTGCTGGGACTGTTGCTTTGGTGCTGTGTTAGTTACTAAAGAGCATCATGGAAGAAGTCCTTTACAGCCATTCACAGGCAGTTTTTGGCAAAGGGCTTTTATCTGCTTGCTGTGGAAGGGTGTGCAGCTATGGAGGTGAACTAGGAATCACAGCAGCCTCAACTGACCTGTTCTCATTTGTCAGCTTGGGAGAAACCCAAAAATTGCCTCTGCCTCTCATTCTAGTGACTTGGTCTTCTCTGAGCTTTTAAGCAGCCAATTTGATCTTATGCCCTAGGATGTCACCTCTTTTTTCTTGATGGATAAAGGTTCATCTTGATCTCATGAGATAAATGCTGCCCTGAAGTTCAAAACTCTTTCCCTGAGCTGGCTATCCAGTGTGATAATGTGAAGAGAGGTGGACTTGGAGAAAGCTCAGGAATCCACAGTGTGGGAAGGAAAAGGGATAGTGCCTTGTCTCTTGGAACTGCACTGTAGATCTCCTTGGCAGGGCCTGAGCTCACACCTTGTTCACTATTCCTCTGACTGTCCTCATTAATTGTGTTGCAAAATATGAATCTCGTGACTTCTGCAGAAGGAAATACGGGCTGTGATAGAATGCATTCCTATAGGATGGTTGTCAGAAAAAAAGCTATAGCCCTTTTATTTTGTCCTGGCTGTTCCCAAAGCAGCAGAGGGACTGGTTTATAGTCTGTCTTCAGCTCAATGTGAGCACCTGAGGGACCTGGAAATTCCTGCTGGCATTTGCATGCATCATATAAAAGTTCCTGAAGTGTGACTTTTGTTTTCTGAAGTCAGAAGTACCAGCCCAAGAGATTGGGTATTGAATGGAGTTGGTGTGATTATGAAAACTAAAGCAGGTTGTTATCACTCTGAGTGCAGTATTTTTTCAGGCTACATTTATGCCCCCATTTGAAGCAGTCCAAACTCCAATGACGTTTCTGGAGTGATGTGGACGGTTACGTACATGGCTACATATCTATAGGCAGAATATTCTCTTTATTATGTTTTATTTTAGTTCCATCAATACAGAGCAGCATTTGGCATTTGTACATTTGACATTTCTGTGTGAGACTCTGTGTATTCATAACAGATCCATGGTGTACTGAGAGGGTTAACCTTAATTTTACTGTGATAAGGAGAAAGAAGCAGAGCACTATCCTGTCAGAGGTTGGATACTCATATTTCTCAACACTAGATTGGATCCTGCTAGAATGTAAATTATGCTAATAAAATGCACAGTCTTGTACCAGTTCTAACGTGCATAATCCTCCTGGTTTTAGCATCTGTATTTATTTTTACTGTGATGATTCTCCTGGAAGCATAGAAAAAGAAAAGTCCATATTTGCTTTTTTGCAGCTCTAATAGGTGACTTTTTTTTTTCAGTAGATGTCTGCATTTTACATGATTTACAGGCAGAGCTATGTAATGCCCACAAATGAAAGAACATAACTAAACCACCACATTTTGGGGTTGACTTTTGGTTTGGGATGAGGGTGGATGTTGTGTTTAGTGGGAGAGGAGAGAAGGCTGTAGTTGTTGGGTTTTTGTTTTATTTTGTTTTTCTTATTTTTAAATGTCAAACATAACATGCAACATAAGTAACATAAGCCAGGAAAGAACAAAAGCACTGAAGAATCACTGACTATGATATTTGATTATGGAGGCAGTTACTGCTCTTGGCAACTTGAAGTTAAGATGAGAATTTTCAATAAAGATTAGGCCATTAACTCGCTTGGGTCCCTGTGAAAATTACAGCCTAAATTCCATGCCTGCTTAGCTGTGTTGAAAATGGCCCACAGAATAGCCCACAGAGGATTGAAAAATAATGGCTACTTCTGTTTTCCATGAAATGTGTGAAAATGTTCTTGTTTCCCATGCTGCTCCAATATAGCTTTTGCTGCTATCTTATAAAAAAATAGATTCTGTAAATTGATGCCTTTCTTGTTTTGTTTCTGAAAAGAAATTGAAAATTGCTTTAATTTCTGATTGATATTTTGCCTTGTCCCATACAAGGCTGGAATTTAGTGGATATGATTTTAAAGGTAGCTCAGTCCTCACAACCTCTTACACATTTGGCTTTAGAAGATGGAAAACCAGAATTTCTTCCACCTGCTGCACTCATGTGCAGTTGCTCACAGAAATGATCTGATCCTGCTGAGCTGCTCACTGGTGTGAGGGAGGGATTCACAGAAAACTGATGGAATTATTCATATAGAAAGTTTAGTTCAAGTCTACTGCAGAAACTTGTTCTCATTGAGCTTCTGTCAAGAGAGCTTAAAAGTTTTCCGTGTTTGTCTTTGACAGTGCAGCAGAAATGTCTCCCTGGGTAATGAAGTGCCTCATGTTCCCAGTCAGCACAGCCCACAGGGCTGTCCAAAACACACACACAGGGCATGTTAACATTGCTGGAAGTGGAGAAACTGAGCCTAAAGTGAAGAGACAAGATCACCCAAACTGTATGCAGTTTAGAAATGGTCTTAAGTTATTGGAGAACAGCAGGCAAAACTGGCAGAGTGGTCTTGGTCCCACTCTTCAGCCAGATGGCCCTCTTCTAGCAGTGTTTGTTCATCAGCATTTGACTTTGTCTGCACCATCCCCTTCTTACTGTTGGAACTTTTGAGTGATGGTGGAATTATTGGGTGCTTGTACCTTCCTTTGCCACAGTGAGCAGGGCTGTTCCTGCTGCTGTGCAGGGCTGGCATAATGTCAGAACAGAATCTGTGTGGGTAGTGGGTGCACTTGTCAGCATGCAGAGAAGGCTCTCTAGAGGACAAGGGCAATTTGAGCTCTCTGGTGTTTCTGTGAGGATGTGCGAGTCCTGGCGTTTATGCAATGGTTTCTGAGCAGCCTGTGTGTTAGTGCTTAATTTTCCAGTTAAAGTTCCATTTAGCTTGTTTGAAAAAGACCTTTAAAATTATCAAGTCCACTAATTAAGCAGTTCCTGGCATATACCTGCTCTCTGGCAGTGTTCTGGAATTTGGGTTTTGCAGTGAATGCTGACATAGCTAAAAGTTGTTTCTCAGGATCAACAGGAGTAGCAGTGCAGACAGATGTGGAGGAATCTCTAGATTACCTCCTGGATGGTGATGCGCTGCAATTATTGCTCTGTGAGTGGGATGTTTTAGCTCTGGTCAAGTATTCTATTTCTCTAATGCAAAATAATGTTATATAAATGGTAGTATAAAATAAGAAAAGACAGAAGTGTCTCTGTGGTTTATTTTACTTGGTAATAAGCTTAATTTTAACTAGTTTATTAGCATTTCAGTACTTGTGTCCCACAATAGGGAGTTGCAGAAATTTCATCAAAAGAATTTAATTATAGCTAATTTACTTTAGCTTCTCTTCAGCAAAGCAGTCAGACATAGGTTTAAATCTCTCCCTGTTCAGCACATAACCTAAGTGCATTCTTGAACCCATGTGACTGATTTAATCATATGCTCAAGTCTTATTAAAGTTGATCTGCACCTTATGAGTCTTTAAAATAAATATTACTAGGAAAATGCTAATGACAGCAAAGAATTCTGGAGAGTGTAAAGAGGCATCACATCTTTCATTCCATAAGGAATTTAGAGAAAAATAATGGATGTTTGCTTTAAAGCATTATTGGTTAGCATTTTCCATTTGTTCTGAACAGCTTTCCATTTAGTATCTTGAACTCCAGCACATTACTTTAGTCTTTTTTAGGCAGGAGGAGATGAAGGGCATGGAATCTATTTGCCTGTGCAACTGGAAAAAAACAAACACACCGAAGGAAATCCCAGTAGTTTCACTAATTCATTTGTCTAAGTAGGATTTCACTGAAAGTGCACTTCCAAAATGTTATTAACAGGCTTGTTGAAGGATAGCACAGTCTTGATGAAAAGAATTAAGTGCATGCTCAGAAATAGGTGTATTTAGGAACAATAGCTGCAGATAAAATGCATCAGGGCTCCCCATTGGGAACTCTCGATCAATGGTTGATCAAGGCCTAATTGATTCCTTGAATAAAATGTTAGCAGGGGAATGGGTGCAGGGAAAGGAAAATCAAACTCTCCTAAATTAAGCTCCATGCCTAACACAAATACCCTTTGTAAAGATCAGATAATGCAGCAGCCTGCCAGTTCTTTATGCCTCCTGTCTTCCTACTTTGGCTGAGTTCAGAAATGAAGAGGAAGGTGGGTGTCTCATCCTCGGCAGTATGGATTTTTGCTCATGTTGCAGTAAGCTCAGTATTTTCCATAGTGTCCCACTGCACAGGAATAGTGCTTTTTTCTCAGGAGAAATCCAGTTCCAGCCTCCACCCTGGCTCACTGGGATGTTAATTCCCCTATCTGTATGGATGAATCGAACAGAGCTGTTGCTGCCATTGTGCCTGGCTTAAAGCCAGCTGGATCTGTCTCTTATTTCCTGGCATCACTAGATCCATCGAAGGGTTTCCTGATAATTATTTGGTAATGTATCAGTGTTCAGCAGGAGGAGATGTAATTGGGCCTCCTTGTGCTAGTTTGCAATCTCTAATTGCAGAAGGTTAACTCATGATCTCAGGAGCGAGTCAAATTCTGTCTTTGTTATGGAGCACTTTTACAACGATCTGTTTCCCACACCTCAAGTTTCAGGTTCCATAGCAGACAAAATATAAGCAGTGCAGGTCTTCAACCAGCCTCTCCCAGGAAAGACTCTGGCATGCAGTAGTGGTGGTTTTTAAATACTTTGCATATCTGTGTGCTTTTCATCCATCCCTTAAAGGATGGATGAACTACTCACAAGAGGTGAGTAGTTCACTGCTGCTTTTGCCAGCTGGGAGAAGTGATGCTAAAGGCCAAATCCTGAGGGTGCAGTGTATCCTGGGGAATGTGAAGTGCTCTCAAGTCTGAATGCAAGGAATGGGACCTTACTGTTCCACAAGACTGGTTTTTACTCAGTTCTGACTCAGATGTGGTCACATAAGAAGCCATTTCAGCATCTGGGTAGATCTGGAACTGAGTGCACATCAGTGTTGAGTACTGCCAGAGGTGAAGTGAGATGCACTGGGTTACTCACACCTCATCAACATCAACTTTAGCTAGTGGCTGAACCCAGCTTGCATCTCTTCTAACTGCTGGCACTGGTTTCATACATTTTTATTTGACAAAGGGAAGAACAACAGAAGGAGAACAGAATGGTTTAGAAAGGTGATAAAATAAATAATTAAGGCAGCTTTAGGCATTTAAATACAGGCAACATCAAATGCTGAGGGATGACTGAGGTAGTTTATTGAAACAGACAGCACATTTTTTATTCATTCTATGAACATTTTTGATGTGTCACAATGTATATCAGACAACATTAGAAAATGACACTGAACTAAATGCTTAGCATTTTTACACATTAGAAAAAGAGAGGAGATGACTTTTTGTGTTATCAGACTGAAAGCTGGCCAATAGCATATAGTCCTTGTCTTGGATTTGTCAGCTGCAGTTGAAGAGTGATGAGCTAGGTTGACCACTTTATTAGGCATAATTTGCAGCTGAGGTTTCTTCAACTCCTTCCTTTGATGCAACTCAGCAGTGGTAGGCAGTGAACTAGTTGAGATCAGCACCTCCAAACTGTTACAGTTCTGAGATCTCTCAAGGCTGGAGCACGTTGACTTCAAGGCCACAAATCATGCTCAGGGACTTTGTGATAGCCAAACTCCCTGATATGTCCAAGGTTTCTCATTGGAAATATTGCTGCACTGCAAGATGGTGTAGTCTTTTCCGCTGATAATTTTGCAGGTTGAATTCTTGCTCTGAAGTTCAGGCATAAGGAAGGAGATTTAGCAACTTTCTAGACACCAGCCATTGTACCTTTTGAAATATATCCCCCAGACTTACAAAACCAGCATAATCAATAGTAATTACCAGTCAGTGGTCATTGATGCCTGCTTGCTGAAATCATGTTTAATATGAACTAATGATCTTTAATCATTTGAGATATTGGGCTCCCTGAGTCCATGTGCAACAAAATCTCTGATTGACTTGACAGTAGAAAGTGACTGTGCTGGAAGATAGAGTAGATTTTGTGTAATGGAACATGTCTTGACAGTGAGCAGAGTAAGAGCTTTATTTTACATTTTCTGAGTGCACACATTTCTTACTTGACATGTACAGCGCCTCTGATAATCTGGATAATGGTAATGTAAAACAATTCTGCTGCAGTGTCCTGGCATTAGCAATGAGTGAGGCTTGTGCAAAAATTGTTTTAACCATGGCAAAATCTTAATTCACTTTATTATACTGCAGTCATTTTGTGTACCCTCTTCTATGCCTTTAAATTGCAGGGGAGGCATCCCTGAGAAAAGAATTTTCAGAGATGCTGTTCTTGTCGAAACCCAATTACTCCCCTGCTCCTGCTACTAATTGTCTTTGATACAATTTCTTAATGAGTTGATTTCTGTAGTAGCTTATGGAATTATTGCACAACAATATATGTTTTTATTTTCTTGCTTTCTCCATTTTGTGCTTTACTGCCATAATCCAAGGGTGATGTTGTTCTCCCAGACGTTTTTGCCATCTGCACCTTGCCTCTGAAGCACAGGAAAGCAGAACAATACTTGTCATCTTCTTCAGCAGTGCTGATGTTGCCTCTGTTGACAAAGTCCTAACCTCAGCATTTAGGAAACCTTTTCAGAGGTCACCCTGAAGGGCATATTGAAGTGCAAACTGAATTGTGTGTTAAATTGGTAAATTATGTAAATGAAGAAAAATTGAAAAGATACAAAAGATCATTAAAGATATTTGAGGAACTACTAAAAGCCTTTATCCGGAGATATAATGAAAGCAGAAAGTCACAAAGCATGTAAGATTTTGATTAAGAACCAGATGTTTGTCAGATTTATCGCACAAGACATCTAGTTTTTCTTTTAAAAATTCAGGACCAAAGGAGTTGCAACAAGATTTGAATTAATCAAAATGGTTGAAGGGGTATTTAAGAGCTGTGAAGAGAATCAACACTACTCTCTATGCAACAAGCATGCCCAAGGAAATGTCCTGTAGATTTCTTTCAGGTCCACCTTTTTCTCTATGAATAGTAAATGCATTGTAGTTGGCACAAAAGCAGCTGGATCTGTGCAAACAAAGAGAAGAAATGGTTTTTTCAAGGTCAGTCAGCTTGGGAGGAAAAAAGAAAAGAAAATTTCTTTTATTTTGAGGACTGTGAAGAAAATGGGGAGAATGTACTGCATACCTTGAAGTGAGACTGATGTTTAAGTAAATGTCAGCAGAGTGCCCTTGCTGCCACCCCCACTGCAGGTGCCCATTCAGCAGCCAGGTGTGGCTGCCTGGGGCTGGGTGTTCTGCTGGAAGCCTGGCTGGTGCTGGCTTTAACACTGATCTATGTACAGATGGCAGAGGCAGCTCTTTCTTTATGACTGTTATCACTGAGAGCAGTGAGGATTGCTTCTCCCACTGCCTGCCCTAAGTGTTCTCTCTTTCAGCTCTATTCATGGAGGTGTCAGTTTGCATGTGAGAGCTGCAGTGAGAGGTGATGAGATGAGTAAGACTAGGGCACTGGAACTGCTGCTGGATATCACAGTTTTGCCACATCCTTTTAAAGCCTTTTAGGAGTTTATCTGCATGGTGCAGTATCACGTGTCAGCACAGAATGAATGCACAAGTCACCACTTTGTGTATGGTAAAATCCTGCCCTAAGTGAAGTCAGTGGGAGCTGCCTGTTGTCTTTCATGAAGCTATTATCCTTAATTTTAGTATTTTTAAATCACTTTCCCACTTCCCAGCTTAGTGATCCAAATAATGCTCACTTCAGTGTGTGGAATGATGTATTCCAGTGTTGTAGGAGATCCCACTGCCTGGAAGCTGCAATGAGCTAGGATTTTTGTTCTTAAGCATAATGTCTTAATCTTGTGAAGCAAAATGTGCAGAATGTGTGGGATGCTGTTGCCTGCTAAGGAATTGGTTGAATGTTGGCTGCAGAAAGATCACCCATTTCCAAAAGAAACATACTTAATGAAATATAGATTCCTCTGGATGTTAATTTTCTAATCTCTGCTGTGGCAACTTGGCTTTTCCATCCATGTTCTCAATGACTGTGCAGCATCCATACTAGGGTATGGAACTGCAGAATTGTTTAGTTTAGGAAGGGCTTACTGAGTTGTGGTAGTCCAAACCCCTCTTCAAGCAGGGACAGTGAGAGCAGGCTGTCCAGGGCTGTGTCCAGTTGGGTTTTGATTATCTCAGCAGATGGAGGCTCCACAATCTCTCTGGGCAACCTGTTCCAGTGTTGGACCACTCTCACAGTGGCCTTGTTTGCTGCAAGAGTGCATGGTCATGGTCAACTTAATCTCCACAAATTCCCCAAGGTCTTTCTTTGCAGAGCTACAGGTGTCAAAAGCTGTACAAAGGCAAGAAAAACAACATCCACTGCTCTCCCTCACCCACGGGGCTGCTTGCCATATTTTGGAAAAACTGTCCTGTTAGTTGAGCATGATTTCCCCTTTGTAAACTCATTCTGGCTGCTGCCAGTCATCTTCCTGTCCTTCATGAGTTTGGAAAGGGTTTCCAGGATCAGTTGCTCTATCACCTTCCCAGAGATGGAGGTGAGAATTCCAAGCCCATAGCTCCTGGATCTTCTTGATTGCCCATGTTGAAGATAGGAGTGGTGTTTGTGCTCTTCCAATGCTCTACAGCCTCTCATGGTACAGAGTCCTCTGCAATGGAGGATAGTGGCATTTCTTGTTCAGAATTTTCTCTCATTGCTCTGGCAAAGCAACATCCCAAGTGCTGCCTGCCAGGGCACTACATACTCTGGAGCAGATTAAATATTTTTTTGTTAACTCTCCCATTTCAGCCTTTTTGTCTCATTCTGCATATTGATTTTGGGCATCTGCTGCAACTAGTCACCATTTTTCACAAAAATTATGGAAATTGAATGTATCTGAAATCTGTATATCTACCAACCATTTGACTTCATTTTTTTTGTTTTATGGTAATTTGTTTAAGGAATATAAGGGCAAAAGCTTTCCAATAACAAAATGCTCCCACTGGTGCATACCATAAGTTTGAAGTTATTAAACAAAAGGAGAATATTTGAGTTAAAATTGGACATGTGACTTAAAGCTTTTCCTCAGTGATACTTACTGAAATGACTGCTTTTCCAATTAGGCTTTGACTGTCAATTACTTAGAATTGCTTTTTAAAAATGTTTCAAATTCCTGGAATATGCTTGGTATCAAACTGCTAAGGGGGCAGCAGAGAGAGACTTCGTTCCACATCAAGCTGGACTTTTTGAGGATTTAATATATCCTTTTTCCACATGGTTGTTTATTAGATTTTGTGATTGGTTATGGTTATATTTTTGTATTCATCTTTGAGTATCAGCTAGTGCTCTGTATGGTAAAATGGAGAATGTGGATTTTTGCTTTCCCGGAATTAGTGGGATCATGCAGATTCCATAGGAGTTGGGTTCTGGATTCCTCAGGTTCCTTGCTCCTGATCCAGGGCAGCTCCTAGCACACTCCTCAGACCCCTCACAACTGTTGACATTCCTGTGTAGCTCTTTGAGGAGATTGGATCAGGCTCTGAGATGCACAGCTATACTCCCTGCTGGATCTAGGAATGGGAATGAGAGACTTTTCTGATCCAAAGGCATTTCTCTGCCCGTTCCAGGCATGTTTTGAGCAATGTTCTGCTAGAGTAGTCTGGCCATTTGGAATAAATCTGTTTGCAGTGTGCCTGGGCTTTATTCTTCCCTCTGAGGCTGGAGTGACACTCTCAAGTGACGTGTGGCGTGTCCTGGTGTGAATTTGCCTGTGTCTGGTCCCTGCTGTGTCCTGTGTAGCAGGTAGATGCCAACAGCCGGGTTTAGAGGTAGGCATATGAACCTTTTTCACATGTCTTTATGAAGCAGTTCCAGATAAATAACATATTTTAAATCACAGACTCTGTGTGGAGCTTTTTTCTGGCCTCAGCAGGATGCCATGCAATGGTATAGCCTGTAAGGGTCACTTGGTAAGTCCCCATCTATTCCACAGCTTTTATGTTTAGAGTTGATACATCTCATTAATCTCCCTTTTCTTTTTAATTTTTTTTTTTTCTAAAGCACATTAAATTCAAGTATTCCAGTATTACTCTTTCTCAGTATTTTTCCATATAAACTTTTCTAGGGGGATAAATTTATCTGGGAAGTGTTGAGTAGTCCTATTCTATGTAGATTTTCTTTTGAAAAGTGGCATATTTAGGGACTGAGAGACAGAGCTGATGAAATGCAGTACTTGAAGCATGTTTCTTCAGTCACAGAATTATTCTCTTTCTCCTCAAAGACTGCCTTGTTCAGCTTAGCACCATGAATCCACAATTTAAATAGTGTGAATTAAGAGGATCAAGTTTCTGATCTCTGAAAGCTTGCAATGCCCCAGTTGCTCTAACCCTCCAAGAGAAGAGGACATTGAGAAGTCCCCATGTCAATTCTGACTTGCCCATCATTTCGCCTTCAGTCCTTGAAACAATTTCCCAGTGGGAATTTTAAGTTGTACGCTGGTAAATTTTGTTCTGATTGAACAGATTTAAGTGGAGTCAAGAAAGCAAGCATTTGACACTTGTTACAGAGGTTGTTTTTACATAATTTATAGGTGCTCTTTGAAGTGGTGGTGGTGGTGGAGTCTGATAAAGAGAAAAATTAATGCTAAAGGAAAATTTTATTTGGTAGATGCTTAAGTACATCCTACATAATAAAAACATGTTTTTAAGCTGAGAATGATTTGGGTGTCTCTCCCTTGTCAACCTGCTTGGAGAGAATTCAGAGAGGCTTGAATTTTGAGAGTTCCTGAAAATGCTGGGATGTGGAGTGCCCAGAGTCCTTCTCCTGTCTGCAAGTCATCTCTGGGGTGGAGTGAGTGGCAGCAGAGCTGTGGCCTGTGCTGCAGGGCACTGCCCACTGCAGCAGCTTGCTTCACAGGGCAAGAATTCCCTGGGTAAGAATGAATCTTAACATTCTCCTTTTTGTGTCCTGTGACCACAGTGCTGAGCCTCTCATATTCCCTTTGGAATAAGGTTGTACATGGAGAGTAAAAATGCCTTCACGGTATTAAGTGTGTAGGTTTGGATCACTTCCTTTGTTTTATCAGGAACTGCCAGATTAACTGGTCATCCATTTCAAGCTGAAATGGAAGAATAAATTAAACAAGCCTTTTATCTCAGCAGATTTTTATAAAAGTGAGCAGGGAGTGAAAGATGGATTGCATTTTATGAAGTAGGAAATTAAATTGTCCTTCCACTCTCTAACTTAAAAATCCAGGAAGACTCAGGAAGTACTCATTGCTTTCTGGATGTACCAGTATCCCTCCTCAGACCTGGATTGTCTCAGAAGACTCAGGAAGGGCTTTAAGATTTGGGGAGAGTGGCTGTATAGGTCTTTTCCTGCAAATAAAGCTATTTCTCCTAAGCGTACTCAGCACCTGAAAGTGAACTTGTTGGTGTGCTCCACACTGACCCTGCAGTGCCCTGTGGGTTCACCTCACCCACCTGGGCTTCGTTGAGGGTCCTGCTGAGGAATGAGTCCCCTGTTCTGACCTCTCCAGTCAGCAGCTCTGGGCACTGGGATTAGGTGGGGAGAAGGGGAAGGTTTTGTGCTGCTGCTTTTTCTCAGGGAGCACAGACTGTTTTGCCTTTCCTGCATCGTGCCTGGATCACAGACTGGAGTTGTGGATGGAGGGATTGAGTGAGGGGTTTTACATTTTGCTAGAGATGAATATGAATAAGATTGGTCCCCAAGCTGGGAGTAATGTTTCTTACTAGACATTACACAAATTGTGGCAGAAATGGCTCTTCATGGTCTTCCTGGCTGCATTTGTTCTGTCTGTGCCTCTATCCTTAGGAATGCAATCCCATGGCCCCAAGTAATTTAAAGCGATTAAAAACTCACCCCTAATGAAAGGAATGATGAGGGGGATTCTTTACTTACTCCCCATTAGTCCTGAGCAGGCTTGACTCATGAATCCTGTAACCTTGGCAGCAAGAGAATCCCCTTTTGCTTCACTATCTGCAAGGAAATGAATTACACAAGCATAGAAATTCATGAACAGTGAATGCTGCAATTAATTTTGTTAAACTCTCTTTATATATTTAGTTTGAGAAGAGGAAGGAAGGAGAAGCTTATCACTAGCTATGAGTCTGAAGCCACAAATCTCACACAGCTTTCACTTTGAGATAAAAATGAATCTATAAGGAATCCAAAAACCTTTTGTTTATTTTATATATTGGAAGAATGAGAAATGATGAAGGCAGTAATGTAAAGTAGTGTTAACATCACAATCCCCATATTGAATTGATTAGTGTGGAGGAAACACATTAATAGCTTTTTTATTACTAGTCTGAAAACTTTATAATAGCATTTATTGAAACAGAATTGAAATGTGAATGGCAGAACTTTATAAATCTCAGCTCATATGTGGTGGCCTAAACAGTGTCTGAACTTTTTTTTTTTAAAAGTCCAGACTTCGAAGCTTTCCTGTTTTCCCTATTTAACCTTTCATTTGTACATATTAAGCAGGCAGTCATGGCAGAGGAGAGGCTGAATGTAAAGCTGAATGTATTGAATGTGCAAATTTTTACTCTTTATGGCAAAACAGGTGCACGTAAATGTTTCATCAGCACACCCATTAAGTTCCCAGTGGTAAATTTAGCCACAAGCATTTGAGAGGTGCTTACTCTGCATTTAATTTAGAGCTAAAATAAGAAGTAGGTTTATTTAAAATGCATTACAGTCAGCTTATTTAATATTCTTATTCTCATATATTCTTATTCTTTATTTATATATGAAAAATAAATGAGAAAGTCACAGAAATACCCATGCAGCTCAAAGTGATGAGGATAGTTATTCTGAAATAGGTAAAATCTGGCTTAGCAGCTAGCTAGCCAGCCAGTAATTTCTTGATCATGAGTGAAACAACCTCACTGAAGTGAGAGAACATCTTCCAGACAGAGTAACGCCTTTATCCTCTTTTGAAATTGTACCAAATAGTCCTAATTTTTTATGTTGTTGCATAGTGTTGCACTGGAGACTTCTAGCTCTGTTTGGTCCCTTTTTCTTATTTTTTCTTCTGTGGGCAGGAAGTTTTAACTCTTGTGGCACAGCCTCACTTTGCCACAGGTAAGAAGATGCAAGGACTTCTGCTTGTGCATTACCCACCTTTCCATGCTTTGCACCTCATTTGGAGTTGTGATTTCTTTGGGAGCTGCACTGATGTCACTTGTGTGGGAAATGCTTTATTTATCAGATCCGTTCAAAATGGGTGGCCAGAAACTGTAATTGCTGGACAAGGGAAACACTGGTATGATAAATAAAGTGCAGTAAACAAAACTGCTATCTGGAATATAAAAAGACATAAATCCATGTCTGTGTGGAAAGCTGCACTGAAGGGAGAGGACTACAAAGCATGAAAGAGATTTTTTTGTGGTTGGATCTGATTTCAGGGGATACAGGCCCCTGAAAAGTGTGCTTGGATGCTGTTTGTTTGGAAACTATCTACTTGGTAAAGTTTGGAATAACTATACACTAAATCCTTAAATATGAATCAAAATAGAGTCTTCATCTTTGTTCTGTTTCAACATGTCCTCAGCCAGAATCATGGGGTTCAGTTTGGTGAGGGATTAAATATCTGGGCTTCTCTGTTGCGTTTTACTTGCTTTGGCATGTTTTTGTTTATTCCCTTGTCTTTCATAGGATAGAGTTCTACTGCACCCCATCCTTACAATATCTTTGTAAACAAGAAGGAAACAGAAAGTTTACTCTTCACACTTCTTGAGATTAGCTGTATTGGCCTACCCAAGTTTTAGGAGATAATTTGAACAACTTAAAATTACTCTTCATGGATTATTCAAAGTGACAGGAGAGAGAAAAACTCATTTTTTCCCTCTCTGATTTTTTTCTCTTGACGAAACTGTCTTTTGTGGCAAAAAGGAGCACTTCTTTCCACCCTAATCCCTTCCTATCTTATTTCATCACAAGTCACACTGCATTAGAGTCCTAATGTTTCTATCAATAAATGATGGATTTGCCAATGGTGATTTAAGTTTAAAATTACTTGCAAAAACTTAATGAAGCCTGCAAATCATGAATTAGATCTCAAAGAAATCATCTCTGACAGTTAAAAACTACAGGGCCAAAGTAATTTCAAGGGTGGCATTTTTCTCCCCTCTATAAATTATGTATCAGGGCAAAACAGAGGTGGCTCTCTAGGCATTATTATGAGAGTAATAGCAAATAGCAATTTGTCTCTTGCTGCCAGAGCTTTCTCTTACTGGTGTGTAATGGGGTGGGTGACATGCTCCTGCAGAAAAAAATTAATCTCTGCTGCAGCTAGTTTTTCTGAGTGCCAGTCTGCTTCTTGTCTGTTTGGGTTTTTTTATTGTTTCCCCATTGGTTTGAATGATGGTTTCTAATCCCACTTCCCAATCTTGTGTCCTCATTACCAAACTGCTCAGACTGCTTGTCTGCTGTGGACAAAAATGATACCCTGAAGCTCTCAGCTATTGTATTTTTAAATGAGGTTATATTTTTATAACTCCAAGTCTCCTTTGCAGACTTAAAGTGTCCCTTTTGGCCCTCACTTTGCCTGTGCAGGGGAGGATGCCTGGTGCTGTTTGCAGTTTCATGAGAATCGCTTTTCTCAAAAATGCACATGGGGATTTGCTATTGCTTGGAGCATATTCATTTAATTAATTAGATTTGTGAAAGAAAATTAAAAGTTTCCTGTCCTAAATTCTGGATGTTTAATGCAAATTGCAAACGGTTATAAATCTATCTAAAATAGCCAGAAGAGCCATTGTTATCCTATTCATTCTGTCCTTTCTTTTCCCTCAAATCCAAGGAGATAAGAGTCATTAAAGCCCTTCCCAAGAAAGAGGATGGGTGAGCAGAGTGCTTCTACTGCTTTCATAATCTTGCCTATAGACTTCTTCTCCTATCTGTTCACTTTGTTTGAATTGACCCCGCAAATGAACCCTTTTTTCATCAAAATTTGGGTTCATCTTTTCTAGTATTAACAATTTCATTAAATGTTTCAGAAATCATGTGGTTTTGTGCCCTCACATATTATGAAACAGTACTCCAGTGAACACACAGCTTTCTCAGTTTTGCGCTGTATTTTTTCTCTAATTTGTTAAATTATTTTATTTTTCTTCCCCATGTGTCTGCATAAGTTGTCTTGGGAAGAAATTCAGCCCTGGCTGATTAATCTGAGCATTTCTGTTGTCCTGTTTATGTTGTAGAAGGAATGGTGAGCACAATGAGGTTAGTAATTGAAGCTTGTTTCAGTCCTCTCATTTACTCTGTGTATGCTGGGTGTCATTTTTCATCTGCAAAGCTGCTTTATGCAAAAGCTGAATATCTGTTACTTCTAATTTGCATGGTTTCAGCTCTGTTTCCAAGATTAGATTGTCTGTGGCACATTTATCTATCAACAAATTGTTTGTCTACGTGATGAGACATTCCCTTTGGCAAGATGGATATGGTTCTTCATTGCTCAGCCTCCAGGTTACTGCACTTGTGATTCTTGGCTGAATTTTTCTTTCACAGACTTCTGTGTGCATTTGGCTGTAAGGCCAGTGGTACCACTAATATAATGTTAGCAAAGAAATTATTAGTGTTCAATGAAATGAAATGGGGCTGTGGCTTAGCAGCTTCAGAACAATTGGAATCCAGTCCCTGTCCCAGGACTTTCTGTAGTGCTGTTGGAGCCCTCCCTGTTTTAGTTGTGTGAATCTCTCGGTGGTGCTTGCTTGTGCTGGCAGCAGAGAGCACTGGCACATTTCTCCTTCAGTGGAGATTTCTGCACTGGCATGTTTGCCAGGGGTGTCACACAGCCAGTTTCCCAAAGCTTTTCACCCTCTGGGGCACTCTGGCTCCTGTGAGAAAGGCATCTCACAATCTGTCTCAGTGATTCCTGAGTCTTTCCTCCTGTCAGAGTTGCTGCCACTCCATCATTTGACACTATGGGGTTTGAGAGTTCTGGTTTTCCTTTTCACTGTTAATATACTGCAGCATTTCTGACACTGATGGGTTTCACCATTGTTAGTTCTCTTGATGACTTCCAAATTTTCCAAAATTCAGAGACGGGGACTCTGACCACCGACCTGACCAACACTCTGAAGAGTATGTCAGGTTTTTGTATCCCAAAGCAACACTAGATTGAATAGAGTCTTCAGAAATTACAATCAACATGTTTTCTGTGTTGATTAGAAAGGTAATTGGAGCCACTGCTTTTTGTTGTTGTGTTTTTCTTCTTCTTGTTTTGTTGGTGGTGCTTTTTTGGGAGTTTTGTTTTTTATTTTTTTTTCCTCCATTTGTCTTCACAGATGTGATGGTGACTGTGTCAAGAAGTACAGGAATAGGGAAAAACACCTGATCCTGTATCTTTCTTTTCTGTTTTGGAAAAGCTATCACAGATAGAGAGATTCTAAAAAAATTTTTGACTATTGCATTTTCCAGCAGTCAAGCCCAAGAAAGGTGAAAGTTGGCACAGCAAAGACTTCCCCATTTGTTGCCTGATTGTTGCAGTGAAGCAATTCTTGTGTGACCACTTGAGAGCTCCTGCTTGTCACAGGTGCACAGCCGAGGGGATTTGGTCACTGCCTCTTGTTAAAGTGGTCATGGTTGGTGAAAAAAAGAGATTGGGAGAAGAAGAAAAAAAAAACAACAACCAAAAAACCCACAGGTGTATCATAAGAAGGAAATGGTCTTTATGTAGTTTCTGTAAGTGCATCTTGATGCTCAGGTGGCGGCACTGTACGCCCAGTACTTGTTATTTTGTGAGATTCTGAACGAGTATAAATAGTCTAAATAGCAACAGCATCTGTTAAATAGTCCTCTTGTCAGCCCATGGAGCTATGCCAGAGTTTCACCAGAGCTGGAAAGCTGCCAGCCTTCACTGATGAAATCATGCAGGATAACAATGGCAGCGAGGCAGAATGACAAGTACAACTCTCTTCTTACTAAGCTGGAGGGAAGGGACTTGCCTTTTGATTTTTAATATTTTAAAACTTTTAGCACAAACCACAAGGCCTCAACATCTTAAAATAAATCCTTTTTTAGTAAAAGCCAAAATTCTCAACTATAGTTGCTGGATTCGGTATTTGGAGTATTTTGCAAACTCCCAGGCCAGTATTATGGGACTTCTCCAAGTACCCCAAAAGCTGGTAGTATTGGTATAAGTACAAGGTTGCTCCTTTGGATTTAGTGATTTGTGCAAACTAATCACAGCCTGCAGTGTTTTTCATGCTGCTGGATTAATTTTGTGGAGTATTTTTTGCTACTTACTGGTTTTTCAAAAAGCATTCACTGACTCTTTACTATTTAATATTTAGATTCTGCTGTTTGTCATCCTGAACCAAACAGGCTGTTTTGCACTCCCCTGACAGAAGGAAGAAAATGTGCTAAAGGAAAATGATCAGTGATGAATAAACAGCAGAACTGGTCTCAGACAGATTTTCATTCTTGCTAAAACTGCCTTTTCCAGCATTTATATGCCTGACTTTATGAGCTTTAATTGAGTGTGGTCTGGAGAGGGTCCTGGTGATCCCATACCCTGGAATTTCTCAGGGAAGTAGGTGGCAGGACAGGTAAAGGACAAAAGACAGGTAAGAGACAGAGTGTTCCTGTGACATTAAAAGAGACAAAATTGTTTGCAACATAATCATGGGGCATTCATCGCTCAAAGTTAAATTCAAGGCACCTTTTGGTGTTTTTCTTGGAGCCCTGACTATGTAAGAGGGACTGTCCCAAGGGAGTTAAGACAACACATCTTGGAGCTGCTCACCTGTGACTCCTCAGACTTGGCCTGTCCCTGCAGCCACAGTCCTGGGGCCTGAGGGCGTGCAGGCTCCCACACTGTCACCTGGGAAGCCACATGGAAGCAGCCTCTAAGATAAATGCCATGAATGTGCTGCAGGGCACACGAGCCTGCTGCAGATGGTGGCTCTGGAGCAGCTGGCCTCTGTAGCTTGGATGACACAGCTCCCAGAGCACAGTCAGTGTTGACATGGACCAGGGAGATGTGGATTTGGCAGATACAGAGCTCATTGAGATAACTCAGGCTATGATTGAGGAGAATTTGTGCCCCAGATCACAAGTGCCAGTTTAAAAGGAGCAGTGCCTGAGTGCAGAATGGGATGTGCTAGAGAGACTTATATGTTTGCTGTCAGCTGTTCTTTCAGGATGGATTTGAAGCAGAGGTAAAAGTGCAGGGCATACGTGACATAATCTGGCATAAATAACCCAGTCTCTAGCTATGGAAAACTTGTGGCCTGCTGGGAAGATTGGTAAATTTTAAGACCAGATGAAACAGTTACAGTCATCTATGGTCCATAGTGCTTCAATCAGTATGCTTGTCATCAAAATAATTACATCTGAATTGTAATTTTACAAAATTCTTGAGCCTTGGTTTAAAGGCATCATTGACTGCATCTCATTCCTCAATGATTTGTTCCGAGCATTTATTTTTGCTTCGTGGCTAAAATTATGCCTCGTTTCTTTCTTGTATTTGTCTGTCTTAAAAGTTCTAACCATTAACTTTCATTATGTCTTTTTGTGCTAGAAGGAAGTGCTGTCTGCTGTTGAGAACTGCTGCTCCATGTGGGTACCTGAAGATTGCAATTACACTGCTTTTTGACCTTGTCACTCCGTCTGGTTTTACTAAGATTGTTAGTCATGTGAAGGAAACCACACTTCTCAGTGATGGCTTTTTATTGTAGGTCTTCTCTGGAATCTTTTCAAATTTTCAGCAGATTTTTGAAAGCATGGGTATCAGTTCTGCAGTGTAGAGGTAATGACAATAATCTGCCTTTATGCAGCTGATGTTGAATAAACCCATGACTGTTTCCTCTGTGAGCTGGGAGTGTTGCCCTCAGAGCGTGTCCGCCTCCATTTCCTCAGTCCTTCCACAGGTTTCCTGCTTTGCAGAATATAGTTTCCAGTCTTGGAGTGTGACCTCACATATTTTTTCTTGGGTGTCTTTTCTGATATTTGTCTGGATAAGCCCCGAGGTTCTGTGACCAAGCAGGACAAGTGATATCAGCAGATTCTTTAATGCATGGCAAGTTTGTGCGGTATCTACAAAATTTCATTAGCAGCAATTTTTCTGCTTCCTTCCATAGCATCAGAAAAACACCAAATAACTTTGGATCAAAAACCCACTAAAACCCCCACTGAATGAATCCACTGATTTTATTAATGTTTGTTTGTTTGTTTGTAAATTTTACTTTTTAAAATACATTCAGTGTGGCTGCAGTGAGTTTTTTCCTCTTGTGCCCCCATAACTCCTGACACTAACAGCAAATTTCAGGCAAATTTGAGCTCTTCAGAGGTGTCAAAATGACT
This sequence comes from Thryothorus ludovicianus, assembly GCA_013397245.1. Taxonomy (NCBI): domain Eukaryota; kingdom Metazoa; phylum Chordata; class Aves; order Passeriformes; family Certhiidae; genus Thryothorus; species Thryothorus ludovicianus. The sequence continues at coordinate 312,812 of VZTB01012991.1, read as the reverse complement.
AAATTTAGATAGGTAGAGAGACCCAAATGAATGCCCTATGGAAAAAAAAAATTGCTTGGAGCAATTGCAGGTAGAGTTACTGAACATCAGAGAATCCAAGGGGGATGAGAGGGAGCAGGCAATTTCCACTTTAAGGAGAGACTTGGGATTAATGCTTCTCTTTTGCAAAAAGTCAGTCTCTTAATTAGGAAAGAGGGGCTCATTTTGAAAGGTAGAAGCATGAACAATAAATTCAAAATAAGCCAGAGGCAGTTGAGGAACATCCTCACAGGTATTCTTGAGCCTATTGTCACATGTGGCAGATTTAACCTTTCACTTTGGTTTCTGCTCCTTTCCAAGGGATAACTCACCCCTCTGACAGAGACTGTTCCTGAACAAGCCAGACCATCATGGACAGTGGTCCAGTCTGCCTGGCTTGCTTAGAGCACCTTGGTGCCATTGCCAGAAGGGGCTCGGGCACGTGTCCTAAGCTCCAACACTGCCTGTTTGAAAACACAGCACCTTTGGTGCCTCTTAGAAGTGTGGCTGCTGCTCGTTTGCCACTTTTCCTGTGCAGAAACAGCACATGCAATTCTGCTCTGTGTGGATCATCCTTCTCTCACTCGGTGAAGGCACTGTCACTTTATCTCTCTTTAACATATGGGGTATCAACCATATTTCCTTCTTCATTCAACTCATGTGACTTCCAGTGAGAAATGTGGCTTTGTTCTGACATTATTGGAAGTAGAGAGTGTTGGAAACCTGCAGTTGGTGCCATATAATTGTGACTGGCAGTTTGTTTATTTGCTTGTTGTCTGTTATTATGGAAAGCAATCTCCATGTAGTTTATTCATTTGCAGTGACTGAGTCCCAAATCATTCCATTCACGATTATATCTGCTTTCAGTGAAGTGCATTGAAGAGCTGCAATTGTTTGTTTCATTAAAATAAGGGAGGCATTTAATAGCAGTTATTCACTTCTGTTGCTTTGGTTATTTACCAGATTTCCAAGACATTTTGTTTACCAGTTTATGATATCATCACTGAAAAGCTTACCCAGGGATTAAACCCAGTAATTGCAGTTGCTGAAGGTCAGAACACCCACGGCGTCAGGGTTGTGGTTTGGAGAGAGAATGGTTTCCAAGCTTGCATGTACCCTCATAGAAACATGGGTCTGAGCCACTGGAGAACCATGTGAGGATGCCAAGTTGCATAAATGTGAGCAGCTACCTTGTCAGGAAGATTCCTGGCCAGCTGATGAGCTGGAATTTACCATATCCTTCATTCTTCCAAGTACACTTCCATGTGATTGGAAGAAAATGATGTTTTTTCAAGGAAGAAAAGCTAGGTAAGGGGATCATCACCTTCTCTGCTCTTTGACCAGGCAACTCGTGCACTGGTTTTGTTGAGTTTCTGCCAGGTAGCCAGCTGCTCCTCCAAAGCCCACTGTTTTTCCTGGATTTTGGATTTGTGCTGCCCTCTCTCTCAAGGGGTGCATTCTGCACATTTCCTATTTCCAGGCTGAGCAGAGACCATGCTGCCACAGGAATGAAGCCCAGTGGAGTGCACTTGGCTTTGCCTGCTGCTCTGTTCCCTCCACGGATGACGGTAGCTCTCCTCACAGCATTATTTATTTAAAGTAAGTTAATTTCAGAGAAAGCTTATCTTAAGAATAATAAAGCAGGCTGTGTGCAAACCTCACTTTCCCCTAAGGATTAACGTTCCCTGGATCTAGGAAGACACAGCTCTTTCAATCTATTTCCACAGAATCACTCTTTCCAGACAAATTTCTCCAGGCAGAGTAGCAGATTTTAACCCTTCACTGGGTTTGGTTTGGTTTTTAAATGGGTCTTTTAGTTTCAGCTTGTTCTAAGGAATCAGGAAAACTTCTACCCCTGAGGAAATCAGCCAGCCCTCTCCCCCAGCAGCTTTGCAGCTTGCCCACTTGTTACTGGTGCCAGTGGAGCTGAGGTCTGTGTTCAGCAGAACAGCTCTGACACCAAGAGGTGGCAGTGCCCATGCCTATGAATATCCAGAGGAGCTTAGAGCCTTCCCCATGGCCCCAGAAGAAAAAAGGTGACACCAGAGGCCTGATTCAGAGAGGGTGTAATTGTTCTGATGTTTGCAGAGTTATTTTTACCTTACAGCAGTGGACATATCTGTATTTTGGCTTGTATTTTCTACCAAAGTCATAAATGTATGAGGAAATTAACTGGATAAATAGATTTGCAGATAGCCCACTTTTCCATGGTGTGGGGGCTTCATTTATCTTCTCTTACCACAGGCATATCATGCACAGGGCATGATTGGCCTCATCCTCCTCTGATATTTTAGTAGCTCTCTCTTATTTGAATGTTCTCTCATTCACCTTTAAGCTCAGTAAATGAGTATGGTAAATAATTGAAGCCAAGTTTGATCCCATGGGATGGCTGCAGCAAATGGCTCAGTGGGCAAAAGGCCAAGCTCTTCATCTCTGTGAGCAAAGTGCTGCCTTCCCCTTTTTCAGCCCAAAGCATCTGCAAAGGATTATGTGTCCCATGTCCCTGTTCCTGGTACCTAATCACAGGGGGGTCATTCATTCCTACAAGGGAAGTGCCTTGTCTCCCTGCTTTCACTTGCCTCTGCAGTCCTGAAACCTTTGTGGCAGCTAATTGCATCTAAAGCTCTATTGACACGTGCATCCCTAGGTATATGGGGGGGTTTTTTGGTGCTCTTTTTTGTGTCTGTATAGTTGGAGATAACAGGTTGTTATCCCTCAAAACACAATTGCAACCCACCTTTCGTGTCTCTTGGCAAACAAAGGCTCAACAGCATGTATCATGTTAATTAGCATCCTTTCCCATTTTGCTTATGTGACGTTATACTGATGACTGTTGAGGACAAATGAAAGTGATTATCTATTTTAAAATTTAAAAAGAAGACAAAAGGTAATGAGGCTGAATACAGATAACTTGGGAATATGCTCAGCTTATGTTTTGAAAGGAGTGTTTGCTGCTGGCCTGGATTCAGTGTGCATGGGATTTCAATAGATGAGCATAGTTCAAAGGAGTCTTTATACCCTGGCACAGCTGTGCTCCCGTGGCCACTAGAGATCAAGCCAAAATTACCCTTTACTGGGACAGGAAGGAAAGGACTGAATGAGGACCTGTGTGGGGAAAGACGATTGAAATGAGTAGGAGGGGTGGCACAGGAGGGAGATGAGGGCTTTGAGGATGTGAGATCTGTGGAGCACGAGGCTGATGTGTGAAGGCAGAGGAGGCTTGCTGAGAGCAACAGTTGGTGGGAAATGTAACTGGAGAAAGGGAACAGAAGCTCTTTTGTGTCAGTCAGCTTTGGAGCAAGTATATGAAGAAAACCCTCTGCAAAGGGAGTTTCATTCTGGAAAAGAAATGGCACAGTTAGACCACAATGGCTCCCGGCTTTGCTCGTGTCACTGCTGTTGAGGATGGGTATCCTTTTTTCCCCAACCAGCTTAATAATCTTAATAATCTGAAGAAGAGCCTATTTATATTTCCTTCTACAGAATCAACATTAAAAGTATCCTGAATGCTCTATAATTAGATATGTCACAAAAACCATGCACTTCAGTGTTCACTCATATGAAATTGAGTTGGCTCATTTCAAAGCTGGCAAAGCAACTCCAGCAGGCTGGTGACGCTTTTGTCACCGAAATCCATAATGGTTAAAAAAAATTGACTTAATAACATGGTAGTTACTTTGCAGTGTCAGGCTTTTGAGTAAGCAATTGATTTGATTTACCTGCCTAGCTTCACCCAGCCCTTTCCCTATGTCTGCTGCAGCATTCGAACTCCTTTGAAACAAGAAGCAGCAAGCCAAGAATTCATATTCAAAGCTTTTACTCCTAAAAATAAAGAAGGGGGTTTTTTAAGGAGTCTTGGACTATCTCATTGGGAAGTACCTGTGCTCAGGTGCCATACAGACAGTTTAAATAAGGTGTTGGCTCTGCTACTGGTGTCTTTTTCTAAATGAGCTAAGGAGCTGCACAGCTGCAGCTTAACATTTTGAGCCTGTGTCTCTGAGCTTGTTATGATGTACTTTATTTAAACAAACCTGGGGACCTCATGCACAAGTAATTCAGCTGTTGCTGTGCCTAAGAACAGATTACATGGCAGTGGCCTCTGGCTACAGAGCAGAGTATTTCCCCTTACACCAGCAATAATAGGAAGCTAAACAATGATAAAATGCCTGTCTCTCCCTTGGACTTTTAAAGGCACCATTTGGACAAAATCAGGTGCAGTTTGCTGGAAGCATTTGAATTTGCTCTTGCATGAAAAATTTTGAGTTCCTGAGTCTAGTGACTTGCCATCCTTGTGATCTCCTGTTTAAAACAGAAGAACTAAAGCTGCTGTGGCATTCATTGGCATTTCAGTAGTATGAAAAGTACAGTGGCTCCTTTCCTGCAGCCTCAGCTGGTTTGCTGATGCCTGCACTTGAGAACAAGCAGGTGCTTGTGGGCAGAAGACAGTGACTGAAACTGCAATTAATTATATGCACAAACTGTGTCCCCAGGAAACACTGGTTTGAAAAACCCAAGTTCTTTGACTTTATTACTTTCTTATTAAACAGTATTGCAACTTCTTGGTTCTTGCCAGAGCACATAGAGGGAGACTCTTTCTCTTATGGTTTCATCAACTGCCTTTTCCAGGCCAGTGCAAGATATACTTGTCCTTCCTTTTTCTTTAGTTCTACCTGTNCTGAGTTTGTTATTGAAATACCTGCTGCAAAATATTTATTGTATTATTAACTTTATGGCATGACTGGAGTCAGGTTATTCCCGTTTTACAAATAGCTGAAACACAAGAGAAACAGTCACTTTCCAACACTGTGTAGAGAGTGTCTTACCTCAGCTGACATTAGCCAGTAGGTTTCAGTAACATTCATTCTTTCTGCTCCCAGACCATTTTGTTTGATCTTCTGTTCCTGTATTCTTTACCCTTCTGAAGTTACGCAGCCAGTGCCAGTGCATCTCTCTTGATATCAAACACTGCTAGAGCAATAAGTATTTCAACTAAATTATTGGAGTTTAGAAGATCTGTAAAGTGATGCCTGATGTTGGCTTTTGCAGTCAAGCTAGGAGAAGAGAATTCACTAGCTAGTGGGTTTCTGTGTTACAGGAAGCAATCACAAAAAGCCACACAAAACAAAACAAAAACCATTAAGTTCTGAAACTGTTTCACATTTGGGGACAAAGCGAGGAAAGGAATCCCACAGTGCTGAGCGAAGTGTTCTGGAGATGTGCGACATTGATGATACTGGCAAGAAATTAGTATATCGTCTCTTAAGGTCCAAATATCACCAAAAACCATGCAGTATCTCTTATTTACTAAAATCTTAAAAGATTTCTATGTATAGGCAGGTGGTGTAAGGAAGATTTCAGTAGTGAGGAGAGCATTTACGGCTCCTTCTTATAGACAGGCTTGGGGATATCTCATTTAAAACAAGCCATACCTGTTGGTACAATCAATCTCATCTCTTCTCAGCAGGCAAAGGCTCCCACAAATGACCTTGTAGATTAGGCACTTTCTGTTTACATTCGATTTCCCACTGCTTGCTATTTGTAGAGAATGATTATCAAGGCATTAAATTAAAAGTTTTGCCCCGTGGGAAACTATTGGATATTTTGTCATTTCCTTAGAGCCTCTCCTGTTCTGCTGGAGAGGCAGAGAGGTAGGGGAAGCAATCGCCAGAAAGGTCAAGAATATTTGCTTCCCTATATTGGAACAGTGCTGAGAGGCTTTCTCCAGTTTAGGGGACTTTTTGGGTAGAAGTTTTGTTGTGGTAGGAAAGCATTGAGGCTTGAAATTAAAAGTCTCCAGTTGCCTGCAGGTTAGAAGGCTGGGGACGCTGCTGGCATCCTCTGGCCTTTTCCTAAAGGCTATGCCCAATCTAAGTGACATCTCACGCTTTCAACAAGTTCAAAAGGAGTTAATAAGGATCTCCCCAAAGCCTGCTTTTGACCTTTATTCCAGAGAAGATTCACAGCAAAGCCACCTTCCCTCTCAGTGTGCTGGGACAGGGGAAGGACTGTGTGTCTTCAGTATTGTTGGAGCTTCAGTTTGATCAAAGTCGTGCGTCGTGTTAGCTGGAAATACTGATAGTACCCATGTTCTGCACAGGCACAGTTCTGTTTGCCCAAGACATTTTGCTCAAAGCACTTCCTCCTGCTTATCAGCAGCAAAATTACAGGACTGGGCTTCTCAGGGAACAGTATTTGTCTTCTGTTTCATGCCTTAACAGTAAGTACATAAACTCCAAAGCCTTTCATTTAGACAGAGGGTGAGATGTCTGTGAAACCACCCCCAGGAACTGAGAAGGCTCCTACAGTCTCCTATCTGTAAAACAGAGGTGGAATTAATTATGAACCTTGGTGTTTGCAGTGCAGAGTGTTCATGTAGTGCTTTCAGCATGTCTGTGCTAAGCAGGAGTTTGTTGTCGCTGTTGTTACACGGTTTTTATCTCATCCTCAATTATTCTTAGGTTGTCTTATTCAAGGAGACAAGGTGGAGTCTGACAGCCCCAGGTCCTCTTGAAGTGTGCTGGCTTCTCCAGCTGGGCTTGTCAGCCAACCAGCCACAGTTCTGCTCAGAGGCTCTGGATTTCTGAGGCAGTGAGGGGACAAAGCTGATGTTAAAAGCAGCCTTACGTGTACATTGCTACCGCTTAAGTAGCTGCCTCAAGGGAATACAGATTAAGAAGGAAACACTTTAATTTGGCCTGGATTTATATGCAGGCTGGAGTAAGATTTTTATTAAGCAATGTTTTGTCCCAGCTATAGTTTAGGTGAGGCTCAGACAGATCCCTGCCCATTCTCTCTAACTGCATCCAGCTTCCAGCCACTTTTCCTGACCTCTCTGGCAGGTTCTCTCCAGTCCTGCTGCATCTTTTGTAGCTTTCCCTTCTTCAGTTCAAATACTGAGTTTCCTTCATTTCCTGAAACTCTCTGCACATGACTTTTCCCCCTTAGATCAGTATATATATTTTTAGAAAGTCTTTGTAAAAGGACAGTGAGAGATTTAAGAGCCCTATTAGAGTCTAATGGAAGTCAGTGAGAAAGTATTGCTGCTCTTTGCAGTAGGAGCAGAATCTTAGCTTAGATAAAGTGCAGCAATATGCATGCCCTGCTCTAAGAAGTGCTTCTCTTGGAGGCATGGATTGTAGTGGATCACCACACTGGGACACATTTAACCTACCAGAAACACCACTGGAACCTGATGGGGCTGATAAGCATGGGCAAGGCTCCAGTATGTCTGAACCCAGGGCTCACAGGAATTTACATGGATGGCGTCCCAGCTTCAAGCTTTCACCTCTCATCTGTTGACCAATTAATCCCAAGGAAGAAAAAAATTTAGTCTTCTCTTCACTAACAGATTGATAAAAGGTTCTTGCTGGCAAATCTTTCAGAAACTCTTTCATCTAAAGAAATCTCTAGTATTCCACATGTCTTAAAAACAGGCACCTCACTTAGAGCAACAGTTTGCCTGCAGAGAGCTTTTGTTATTCTTCTTTGTGCTACTTCACTAGAGTTGTAATTTGTGAAGGACCTGGCTCATGGATGGAAGAATGCAGCAGATTCAGATTGCAGAATATTAAATATAATACTTCAGTCCTGATTTGAGATAGACATTTTGCCTGGCTGAGGACTGGTAGCTCAGAGACAAACAAGGGAAGCTGACAGATTGGTGAATATTGGGTAGGATCGTTTGTCAAGGATGTGATGAATCACTGTGGCGCAGCATTTCATTTTCAGAAAGATCATTTTCTGAAAAATTCAAATTAAAGGCAGAAGAGACAGCTGGGAGTGTTTGGGGGAGTTTTCATTTAAATAAAACTTACAATTAGAATAAAGGCATATTGAAAAGTTCTTGTTATTCCAAAAATATTTTGAGAAAGGAAAAGAATTGAGGTTAGAAGAGGAAATAGAAGGGCCTGGAAGAGCACTTGCCAGCTGCACCTCACAAATAGGCCTTGGGTTTTACTTACCCCTCTCTAGTCAAAGACAGTAGGAATCGTAGGTCTAGAGCTTCAAGCAGTGCTTCAATTGGGGGAAAATGTCCATCTTCTAACCTTGCACACAGGTTATTTGAGCAGAGGTCAATGTGCTTTTAATGGGACTGCATGTAGAGACTGAGCTCCTCACAGTGGGAACAGGAGCAGTGCTCCTCTTTAACTTCATCTGGGCTCTTAGGAAGGCCAAGGCTGCATCACCACTGATTAATTCCTGCAAGGTAACACATTAATAACAATGGAAACAGGAGAGACACAGAGGCTGGGGGGCTTCCTGCTGGTACTTCAGCTGCAGACACACGTGCCTGGAGGCCAAGGGTGATCCCTGTTCCCCCTTTTTCCAGGAGCCCAGTGGCCACTTACAAACTCAGTTGTTCTGTACAAGGTCATTTCTAGGGTTTGATCCACACCTTCCTGACCCTGGTGTAAGCAAACAGAAGAGTGTGAATGCTTCAAGGAGTAGCTCTGTGACAAAGAGATTTTAAATCAGCTGCTCTTCAGAGAGTAGCACGCTTGATTAGAAGGTAAGATGGAAACTTAAGTAAAAGAGAACTGTGTAAAATCCTACCCTTACCTTCACTCAAATCAATATAAAGTTCTCTCTGTGTGTATATGTGTAAAACTGGCATTTCCAGATGCCTTCCCTGTCAGTGGACATGAAATGAAAGATAAAACAGTCTGACAACACTGTTCCACATGTGTTTGCCTCTTTCAAAGTTGTAGCCTGCATAAAGAGAGATAAGGAAATGAGACAAATGCATAGTGTGGGATTCTAAAAAAGCTTTACATCCTCTTCCAAGCAAAATCCAAGCAGGCACTTTATTTTTAAAACAACAAATAACGATGGGTCATACCATGTACAGGACTTGATGTTGAGGCTTTCTGAAACAGCACTGGGAGAGCTGGTCACATAGTGCCTGTTTTCTTGACTAATGCTCTGCTGGTTACTCAGTTTCTGAAGTATGGAAATCTGATGCCAGCTGTGTTCCCAGTATAAACTCCTTTCACTCTTTGTGCAGGAAATGTGCTTAATTTTATGAGGAAGAGAGGACTTGCTTTCATTTTGTCTCAGCAAGTTGCTCACTCAAGAGGCTTCTCCAGGTAGAAGGAAGATCAGGAATCTTGGTGACACAATCTCTGAGACCATGTTAAAGCACACACAGGCTAACAAAACTTTGCTCTTGATCTTCTGTGAATGCTAAGTAGATAAATTATCCTGATGTTAGTGTCCATCTCAAATAGGATGTCAAGATTTTATCGCAAAACTTGAGTGAGGAAATGCAAACTTTGCATTTTGCATCCTTTTGTTAACATGGCATTTACCCTTCAGATAAGAATTGCTGTTCTCTCCCTTGTTCCATATTAGTGCTGATATGAATCTAAGGCTGATGTGTAGCTCTCTCACTCTACAGGGCAGATATTCTCAGGTGAGATAAATTAATATTCAAAATAAACCTTTCTCTTTCATCTTCAAGGTAACAGATCGCCTAGCTGGATTTCTGTCCCCACCTGCCCTTAGTTATCCTGTTCATCTTCACCTCTGTCAGTTTCTGAATAAGAATTAGTTTTTCAAAAATTAATTTACCTCACTGCCTCTGTAGGACATTAACTAAATTTCCAAGCCTCTCTGAGACTGGCATCACAACCTTGCCCTTTCCATCCTAATTGATGGCTCTGCTGGAGACCACAGCAGGTCCAGTTGAGACACAGGGAGCTGAGGGTAAGTGCAGAGCTGAAACACAGTTCAATCTAATTCTTAAATGAATGCTAGGAATCCCACACACATAGAAGTTTATCGTTTATTGCCTGTAATTTTCTCAACTAATTCCAAATTTAATGACAGCTTTCAGCTTTGGTGTTCTCTTCTAATTAACGTACCAGTGACTGTGTATAATCTCTGTGGAAGGCCAAAAGCTGCTTACATGATAATTACAGGGGATCACAGAACCTACTGTTCAAGGAGGGCATCTGTGAGAAAGGCCTTGCATGACAGTTAAGGTGCTGAGATTAAGTTGCACTTAATCTTAACTTGTAGTGTTTCTTGTACTGCCTCAAAACTCTCTTATTACTGGCTCAACATGATGCTGGTGAATTTTCAGGAAGGAAACAAAAGAACTGGACACATCAAGCACAATCTTTTGCACATAGAGCAGAGGCTTCCTGTACATGGTGAGCTTTTGAGGTCGTAGTATTTTTGTAGAGTCATATTGTTGAGTAACTTTATATTTTCCCCATAATAATTATGATGTAGTGGGTTGAAAATTCCTCTTTTACACTGTGCAAGATTCTTTGAATCCACCTTTTTTGCAGCTGCAGTCAGAAAAAAATTCTGACTGCACAAAGCAGAAGTAATGCCCAAGTGTAAGGCAGAAGCAGAATACCTTTGCTGCCTCTGTTAACTTAAAATTAGCATTGGTTAGATCATTTTAGACACACTTCTCCCTGTTGGAATGACAAGTTCCAGAGGGGCAATCACTAGGGAATACATCATGTCTGTCTGTTTTCCAGTATGGAAGAGTACACATTCATGTACTTGATCACAATTAAAGATACTAAGTTAAAAGGAAATGTTTTCATTTCCTTTGTGTGTAGATGAATGTTTTCATCAATAGGCTTATTTGCAAAAATGAGTGGTTAAACTGCATCCAGTCTCCCTGCAGTATTATGGTACTTACATGAGAAGGGAAAAGAAGTGTTAAAGGTCTCTGTGATGGGAAATAGGAACGTAAACTTAGAAGAGGAATTTCTCATGTTATTTACAAAGTATTGGTTAAACGTTTTTTCATTTCAGTACAGGACCATTGTCCAACATCTCTGTGCTCTGTGCACTTTGATTCTGAAATGTGGTACTCAGCAAATTATGATTTCTGTGTCTTTTGTTGGTTTTAGATTGACAAGTATGCTCAGCGGGATCTGAAGAAAGGACTTCACTTGTATGGGACAGATGGAAATATTGGCCTCACTAATGCATGGAGCATCATTCAAACAGATGTAAGTCTGAGCTCTCTCTTTTACCTCTTCCTCTTTGCCTTCTGGGTTCTGTAATAGCATGTTCTGAGTGTGACCCTAATTAAACCTCAGTAAAATCCCAAGCCACCCTCTCCCACCCAGTGCGCACATTAGCATCTAAACTCTCTGCTTTTTGTAACAAGCAGTAATTTTTATTTCCCCTTTGACAGGAAATATCTTCTTCCTTTTAGAAGGTTATATTAAGTTGATGCATAAATATCATACAGTTCTGTGCTATGTGGAGGGTGAAGGAGCTGGTCAGACAGGAAACAAGCAGTACCTACTCTTTAAAGTCAAAGAGGTGGGTTATGTTGGGATGAAGAGCAGTAGCATAATAGCAAAGAACCTCCTCAACCACTTTTTTATTTCTGCCCTGCCTCCTTTCACTGCTACTATTGTTCCCACTAGTGAGTCAAAATGGAAACAGACCATGGTGTTTGCAACCTCCTCCTACAGTCCGTACATTTTCTCCAGCACAATTCAACCATCCTCCACCGTAGGGGGACTGGGGATGTTTTTTGCTGTGTTGTCACTGCTGTTCCTTTGCTCTGATTCTCTGGCAACCCTCTGCCAGTGTTCATCTGCTAAGGACTGGTGAACACTGTATTGCTGGCTTCTCCTCCTGTCCTTGTCTGAGGAAATACCATCACTGACAGTTCAGGTTTATTAGCTCTGTACTTCTTGTCTCATATTCAGTTCAGTCAGTTCTCCTGGGGGTGATCTTTCTGATTTCATGTTCTCTGCTTCTTGAATGGAAAAGTGCTCCAGCTTTTCTTCTGCTTCAGGAAGAAGCACTTGCACTGCCTTGGCTTCACTCAAAAAATCTTGCATAGCTTTCTCAGTTTCTCCTCCAGAGGTGCAAGGGTGGTACAGACAGGAGGGGTTTAGTCTTGCCTGGTGTCTGAAATGGATCACAGACAGTGAGCTCTCCCAGTGCTCCCAGAGTCTCCTCTTATGGACAATACAAGGTAATAGCAGCAACAGGGTGCTAAGAAATGATCTGAAAAATTGAAAATTTGAGATCACTAACAGAACAAAAGAACTGATTGGCCAAACTCCATGTGCACCTTTGGGTGTGCAGGACCTGTCTGTGTTGAGTGCAGTAGGTTGCCTACAAAACTCCTGTGTGTGAAATACAAACAGCTCAGGTCCAGCAAACAAGCCAATTCCAGTCCTGCATCCCAACAACTGCACTTGAGAAGTTCTTTCAGTTACCTTTAACAGGCCTCAGCATCTTGCAGTATTGTTAATAATTTCCTCTTCCAATAATTGCTCATTTTTCCAGTATATCAAATGTGAGAAGGCATCAATTACTGACCAGAGAAATGCATTTTGTGGTGCTAGACAGAGAGTAAGCCATGGGAAATATAGATAAAATTTTTAATATTGTTGCTTATATGCAACAGTATTAAAAAGTTTTCTCTTTTACAGTAACTTAATTATGTGTTGTAAAAACTACTAATATTAAAATGTTTTCAGGAAGTATTAATCTGCTTTCAGTGACACCCCAAGAACTCTTAAAAGCATATAGCAAAGGGGGTGTAAAAAGCAGTTTTTGGAGGACTCATGGGATATAAACACCATACTTCTGCTCCTCTTTGTGTAAAATAGATTTAACAATATAAGCAACATCTATTTCACATGGTCACATTTTTTTCAAAATCTTCACAAGTTGATTGCATTCAGAAAAGATGTAAAAGAATAATGAGAATTTTGGAAAGTGACATTATGGTGAGAAATTTTAAATATCTTATATAAATAGGCAAAGATTAAGTAGTGATGTGATTGCAGTCCTTAAAAAGAGAGCAGGAGGGAAAAAGGGTTGTGAGAGAAAAGGGCTCTGTAATTGATCCAAGAGCTAAAAACCTCAAGTTAGACAGATCTGGTGATAGGATGCAGTTGTACAGCAGCACAGTAGGTTCTTTGTCTCTGAAGAATTAAGACCTGGCTTTTTGCTTATAGGAAATGGTCACATTCAGTGACCAGCTTGGGTCTGAGGCAGGACTCAACAGTCTGTGGTTTGTGTAGTGCTCCAGATCACAGTCATTTGTCCTGCTAATTCCTTTGGTCTTGAAACCCATTATAGTTTAAATGCGTTTCTTCTGAAACTTAGGAACTTCAGATGAAATTCATGTTAGCTAACTCCTAGGAGCTCAAAAGATGGCAAGAAAATGCCATCTCACAGGCTGTGTGCAGCCAGGGGACATCACTCTCTCATGGGCACTGTGAAATAACCACGTGCCAGCTTGGCAGTACCAGAGTGCCAAAGTCATTGTGCTCCCCGTGCTGGGGCACTGAGGAGAGCAGCAAAGAGCTGCCACAGATCCATTTTTGCCACTCTGCATAATTGGTTCTCACATGTATCTTTCAAAACTGTGTGGGAATAGAGTATTGCAGAGGTGTAGCAAAGACAATCCCATCATGGTTAATTATGTAAAACACTTTGCAGTTGAATAGAGCTATCTAAATGCCAACTTGGGGGGTTTTGTGTAATAATCATTATCTCTTACATCCCTAATCAGTAGAGTGTAATCACTGATTGGAGGATTAGGGTGATACAGGGGATTTTCTGCAAGGGAAGTCCCAGCCCAGGCTTGCTGTTTGCATTCTGTCTCCTAAGGCTCTCAACAAAACCCACACTAGAGCAACCACGTTGCCATACAGGACAGTGTTTTTCCTAATGGGAGACATCAGTCACTGGTTGAGCCATGAGCTGTCTGTATGTGGATGGAAACCAGCAGCCTCACAAAGTGCCATGTAAAAAACATGACAGTGACAGAAATCGTAATGAACCCTTGTCCCCTCTGCATTTGCACTCCTTTCTTTGTAAAAGTATTTTTCAGAGCCTGAGCAATGGTTAAAGCAGCAGCTTTGACACTCTGGCATAGTTCATAATTTCTCCCAAGATTTACTTAGATAGAGACCATTCCCATCCTGTGTTCATTCGGGATGTGTACTACTGTGTATTGCAGCTTTGGCTGAAAAAAGGAGAATAAAGTTTTTCCAAGGAACCATATTTAGATGGCATTTGACTTCTGTGGGACTGGCCAGTCACGAATAAGAGGGGAGTTTTGACTGGGATTGTGGATGCCCAGTTTACACAGTGATTTGTGAATGGTAATTGCCTAAGTGTGAAAGGCCTGAGCACCTTTTGAGGAAGGCTTTCTTTTCCAAAGCCTTTGTGCCTTGGGAAATGATTTTTCTCTTTTTAGCAGAAGCCTGCCATTTTCAAGAAACTGGAAACAGGGGAAAATCAGAGAGCCTGTCTTTTAAGAGGAAGTTGCAGTTTTGGCTGATGCCTGAGCTGTTCACATTACCAATAAAGGAGTTGGGTTAAGCTGCAAACCTGCAAAGCATATGAGAAGAAAGGCAGTGGACTCATTTTGCAGTCCTAGTAAGCCTCTAGGTCAGGGAGCTGTTTCAAATCAGAACATTCTATTGATTTCTTTTTAATACCTTCAGCTAACCAAACATTCAGCCTTTCTCAATAGCATTTCAAACCTTAAAAGGATCAGAAACACAAGCAGATGAATTCTGTGTGTCGTGACCGAAGACTACGAAAGATTACAAAGTGATTTTCAAACATGACTGAAATTCTGATAGTTCAGGAGGTAAGTTACCCTGAACTGCATTAAACTCCTTACCCACTAGGACTGGTTAAAGTCACAGGTGGAGATCATTAGAAAATGAGAAATAGGCATTAATTTTTAAAATGTTGCTTCATCCCCAACATCTTTGTGATCAATATTTGAGCACTTCTACTTTTAACTAACTGGGCAGTAATTTGAGAGGCATGCAGGAAACCTATTAGCTTCACTAAAGTGAGCAAATTCAGCTCACTTTTGCTGCTGTGTAATGCCTTTTCATGTCTATTTAGACCACTGTAACTGAGAAGAAATTTGACCCATCTCCCTCTTCCCAGTCATTGATTCTATTAGATCAAGCCATACTTTAGAATTACTACTGAAGTAAACCACTCATTAAACACGAATTTTAGAACAAAACTGTATTATTCACCACTTTTTACAGTGATGGAGGAAAAACGTGTATAGAAGGCCTCCTACCCTGTCTCTAGTTGTTTGCCCCATTCACAAAACCAGAAAACAAGGCACTGCTAAAAAACTGTCTGCAGCAAGGCTTGAATATCTGTTTATTTTCACATACCCTATCCCAGCCTGAATGAGTCTGCAGGAATTTGGCAGAGAAGATGAGGCCTACTTAGCCTTCAATATTGGGATTACTTGTAAAATATGTACAAGTGTCCACCTCCGTATCAGGAGGTGCACTGTTGCACTGAGATAGAAACTTTTTAAATAGATTTAAAGTGTGTTAGTCTGGGTACCCCAAAATAAATATGTTAGTTTGTTTCTAAAGAATGTAAATGTTGAAAGTAGGAACAGAACTAAGCAATCAGGCAGCCTAATTTTATCACTTGTGAAGGGAGCAAGACAGGAGTGTAAATGTGACCAAAAAATGATTGTGGTAGTAGCAAGAATCAAGTCTCCAATGCTTTCATGCCTGGCATTGGCAGAATATCAATCTTTGTGGTAGAACTTGCTACAACAAACTGCTGGTGCCAGGCAATATCCTTCATGTGCCCTGAGCTTTCTCCATCCTCCAGGTGTAGGCCTGTCTCCAACTATCCCTGCTTAGAAACATTGCTGATTTTCAAGAAAATATTGCTCTCAAATCCAAGAGGACTCTAAAAAGTGCTCTAGATTTCCCTTTCTTCTAATTGCTCCTCATCTCCCTCAACAATTTGGCTGCTTACCGTTCAGGTGCATCAACCTGGGATAAATCAGTTGCTTGTCACATGATCCAAAACCACTCCTGCACTCCCTCTTTTCTACTTGGACATCAATAATGAAGTATCTGAGTTTATTTAGCTCTCATCTGCTTTTCTGGCTTCTAGCTGGACCCCTTTGCTGAATCTGAACTAGTGACCCAGTAAATCCCATTGCTGCTCCTTTTCTCACTCCTGCATCTTTGACTGTGGATCAGTGTCCCTGCTCCCTAGAGATGGCACTCAGGGGACTTGGCCTTCACTGAGCAGTGCTCCTCCCTTGCTTCTGCACTCTCAGGTCTCTGGTGTTAGAGCTCTTCTGTATTCATCACCCCCTCTTGATTAGGGCTATGGATCATCTGCTGCTTAATCCCATTGCTCATCCTTCCTTTGTCTTCCAGAGACATTTCTCCCAGTTATAGTTACAGACATTATTTCTTTCAGTCCCAAGACCATTGATCCTGTGTTATGTCCTTTATTTATACCTTGAACTTCTCTTAGCCCATTTTCCCATGGCTGTGTCTGCTGTGCTCTTGTACAGAGAATCTGTGTGGGCAGGCAGTTTGTGTCCAACTGCAGCTCATCTTTGCAACTGCATCCCTTCCTATTCTCACCTTGTGGTTTACCAGGAATTTTTACCCTTTGAGTCCCAATCCTAGCTCATGGCCTAGCCACCTTCTGCTTCCCAGGCTCCATAGGAGGAACTGTCCTCAACCTGGTAGTGAGCACTTGGCTACAAAACCCGTGCTTTATCTTCATCTCCTTAGTCTGTCAGACTGACACCTTCAGCCATGCATTATTATGGGGAGAAGGAGTCTAGTTCTGATTTATGCAAACTTGTGTCACTTGAGTTTGGCCAGAACATCACTCAAATGTCTCAGCCCTTACTGCTGCACTCTCTGTATCACAGATGAGCCACATTTTTTAGGCTTGCTGTTTACAAGCTGTCACTTCTCACTGTCTATCAAAGAGCTGCCTCCTGACTCTAATGATGACAGCCTGCAAGACCTTCTTCTTGTTAGATTTCCAAATAAACCAGCCTTCCTCAAATGCATGCCATGTGTTCCAGGCTGCTCCTACCCACTTTTGGGACCTGTTACACATGGTCCTCCTGTTTTCTGTTCAGGAACATAGAGGAAAAAAAGAAAGGCACAAACTTCTTTTCTAGTTTCATGTCAGTTTGTAGAAAATGAAGCCTGTAAACTTACAAATCAAACATTTGCAAGTGGAGAATTGAGTCCTGACACAGACCAAGTCAAAATTCAGAGCAGAAACTTGGAGGGATAGATGTTAGTCCAGGAAAGTTTTCTGACTTTTCCTTGACAGAAGAAAAATTCTGCTGTGAGCACTGAAATGTCTCTATCAAGGAGTACTTTCTGACTGCTTGAAGCATCATATGATGCATGAGGCAGCGTGTGACACCTCTGCCCTCTATGGGTCTGGAGTGGCACATTTTGTGTGTGCAACAAGACCTGAACACTGCAACTCTACTACAGCCTGAACTCTACAACTGTTATATAACAAAGGAAAACTCTCCCTCAAGCCGGTGTAAACATCAGGATCTGAATTAAGTCTTTGGCCCTGGTGATGCAGATGTCTGCATGATTATGATTTTCTCAAAAACAAGAGAAGTGGTCTCTATAGGGAAGTGAAAAATACTCTTCAGGCTTATATAAAAGCACATCTAAAAACATAAGATCTTGGCAAGTAATTTTGGGACTGTGTAGGTGGCTGGCATAGCCCTGAATCGGTGTGGTTCTGTGAACAGCAGAGAGCAGTTCTGCAGCCCAGTATTGTCTTGTTTTACTCATTGGTGCTGAAGTGTCTAAATACTAACAAATTCATACTTTTGCATAGGGGTGACAGATGGTCTATACATCCATATGGTAATGAGTTCTGGCTTATTTCCTACCACAGGAATATACCAGCTCCCAAGGGGAAGATGGCCATTCCCTGTAGCACTGTGTGTTTCTGTACCTTTCATCCCGCTACCAAAGTCGAACAGTTTAGCAGTGTTGTGATTCTCTGCACACACTGTGTCGTTGTAGGCAGACACTTAAGGCACAACTATTAGAGCAGCATCAGGTGATGACATTAAAGAACTGCACCACAGAGAGAAGAGGAGGAAATGCATCTTTCACTGACTGGCAAAGACTTTTAAAGGTGATTAGTAATTAACAACTTAGTGAGGAATTTGCCTTGTTTACTTCAATCATGATCCCAGAAATAGTGTGCTGTAGAGATCTCAGTATCTTTATCTCTTGGGTGCTGTGCCTGTATCTTTTTCTTAACAAGCTGCAAACAGCTGTTATAATTCTGGTCAGTCAATAACTCAATCTCAGTACTTGTCTGAGTTTCAGCTCCTGCAGTATCCTCCCACTGCAAATAGGGGCCTTTGCTTCTTGCATCAACATTAGCTGCATACAAAGCCATATTTAAAAGTAATAAATAACCAGTGGAGAAAAGGGTCTGTTTGGGTAAAGCTGAGGAAGAACTGTATTTCTTTAAAATTTCAAGCCTCTGCTGGTATAATCAAAATGCACTGAGTGTGAAGCTCCAGGAGGCAAAGTGAGAACAGGCAGAAGTCAGTAACAGATCACACTTACGGTATCACCTCGGTTCATCTTTCTCCAGTTCAGATGCTGTGGAGTCTCCAACTACACGGACTGGTTCGAAGTGTACAACACAACCCGGGTGCCAGACTCCTGCTGCTTAGAATTCAGTGAGAATTGTGGGCTGCATTCCCCAGGGACCTGGTGGAAAGCGGTGAGTAGCTCTGCAGCCCATGGCAGCAGCTGCCTTGCAGCCCAGGTGAAGGGCAGGCAGGCAGTCATGTGCAGGGCTGCACAGATGATAAGCTGTGCACCTCATTCATCCATCCTAATTCACCTTTCATCAGGTGCTTTCAGAAGGCTCCTGTTGAGCTGTGGCCATTGCCCTCCAGTGAAACCCCCTATTAATTATTTTTATGAGGTGGTTTCCTTCCAGTAGGCTCTAAGCTGTTGTTTCACATTGCAGACAGGTCCAACACTCATCTGCAGCACAGACTAGTGACACCTAGCTCGGAAATGGCAGCAATGTCCTTTTTACTGTCCCACCTGCTGGGGCCAGGTAGCAATAAAGGCAAATGGGTCATGCACACACAGGCCCTGGAACAGCAGCTGTAGCTTATCACAGCCCAGACAGTCCTGAGGCAAGAGGACTGTGGGAGCCTTGAGTACTCTTCTCCCACCAGGAGCTCTCGTTCAGGGGCTTCCACTGCACAGAAGAGTGGGAACTGTTCTGCTGAGTTGCCAGCAGCATTTTCTTTTCGCTGAGTTTCTGCACTCACCTGTAATCAAATTCAAAACTCCATGGGATAATTTCCCTACAATGGCCTCAGCAAGGTCTTTCTGGAACAGATAGTCAGAGCCTAAATATGTCCCTGAAATTAGCTCAGCAATTCTTTGTGCTAATTACAGGTAGTGCAATTACACAGGAGGGCTGTGGAGTAAGGCCACCTGATGAAGTGGAATTATAACTAAGTTTTACTGGTTCTAATGGTTTGGGAAGAAAATGAGTAAAGCTCTCTTGGCCACTTCCTAGGGAGATTTCATATGCATGGATTGGTACTCACAGAGGCTAAGTTCACATCAAACACAGCTTCTTAGCAAGAAAACCAGTGCAGGTTAACCCTCTGGCTTCTGATGGGCATTAATAATTCTTCTTTATACATATGTAAAAGCCCCTAACTGAAGGCTGAATGATTCTTGGCCATGAACATTTGAAAGACAGGGGAGCACTGTTTTTCACAAGGTTATCTTACAGACATTATTATTTAAATAAAGGTTTCACTTGGGCCAATTCCACGCGCCCCAAAGCTGGACCAATAAAACAGAATTTAAAGCAGGAAGAAAATAATGGAGGACTGCCCATAGTGCATTTTGAAATGGTGGAAAATGGTATGAAATGGGCCCATGTGCTGCAGGAGCAGCTACTGAGCCACTTGCACTGGGACTGTTGGGTTTCATGTGTCTGTATGTATCATAAGAAGTGTTTATTTCCCTGAAATGTGGGGAAAATGAAAGCCTCATTGTAAGGTTCTAACTGCTTCTGGCTGGGTTTTGGTGGGCAAAGAGGATTCCAATCCGGTGCTTGTTCATTTGTTGTAGTCTAACCCCAGCTGGCTACCAAGCCCCACATAGCTGCCTGCTCATTTTTCCACCAGCAGGATCAAGGGGAGAAGCAGAAGAGTGAAAGTGAGAAAAGAGTGGGTTGAGATAAAGACAGTTCAATAGGGAAACCAAAATCCATGATCTGTGTAACCCCTGCTCGAAGATAACAAATATATCTCCAGATTATCAACCTTGTGTTCAGTACAAATCCAAAACACAGCCCCATACCCACCACTGTGAAGAAAATTAACTCTACCCCAGCCAAAAGCAGCACAGTACTTTCAGTTACTGAATTTTTATGGAGCAGTGCTCATGCAGCATTTTGGAGGTGCACTTTTTTGTGTCACTGGGATTAGTACTCCATGTTCAAGCTTCAACCCAAAAATTCGGTGTAGTTGCTCTAGCACTGAAATGACAATCCAGGCTACCTAGCAGCTGGGTCAGATCAATTTTTTCTCTGGCTGTATATTCCTGGGAGAGTAGAGCTGTATTTGTGACTAATATAATGTTCTTAGTTTGTTGTTTTGTTGGTTTTTTTCAGCCTTGTTATGAAACTGTGAAAATATGGCTTCAGGAAAACTTACTGGCAGTGGGAATCTTTGGATTGTGCACAGCTATGGTGCAGGTACAGTTTAATACCAATTTTCAAATCCTAATTGTAACTAAGTAACTATAGATTTGGATATATACTCTGCTCAAGCAGGTTTTAATAATTTTGAATGATGGTAGAGGAAAAATTCTGCAAGATTTAAGTACTTTGTGTTTTACTTTAGTTAAAATACTGTGTACAAGGCACAGAACTAGGAATACTGCTCAGTGTTTTATGATGCACTGCAAAGAGCTGGCACTCTGTCAAGTGGTTTATCTAAAACTGCAACTGGACTTGGGAGGGGAGCCTGGACTCCAGACACCCAGTCAGGGCAGGATGAACTGCCTTTAGGGAGCCTGTATTTGTCCAGTTATTCTCCAGAGAGGACTTAGGCTAAATAGACTTCAACATAGTCTAGAGGTAGCTTAAGTCTTGAAGCTTGTCCCTCAGGCCCAGGGTAAATTACCAGTCAGGATGTGGTGCACATTGAACCTATGCTCCCCTGCTATTATTGGCAGGGAAACTCAGTAGGTATGATTGGTGTAGACTTGCCTACAGATTTTTGAGCTGCAGTTCTTTCTGCTGTGACTTTGGTTTGGAGAAGAAGCTGTTGTCCACCACTTTGTCTCTTTTGTGCCTGTGCCTTGAACCCAGCCTGCTGTGCCTGTGCCAGTCTAAGCACCAGTGGCACAGCCTGAGGATACACAGGTGAAAGTTGTGCTGGAGCTCAGGCTGGTTCCAAGTCCCTTTCCTAAATTCAGTGAAGATCTAGCTTTAGTTTCCATCTCCCACTCAACGTGCAAGCACAAAGGATGGCATTGCTAAGCTAATTAACACCATGTAGCTGCAGATTAACCCATGGTTGTTTGGTTTGGTTGGGGTTTTCTTTTAAATTTTGTCTGGCATGCCACTAGCAGCAGCAAGAGAGAGGCTGGGATCAGTATTCCACTCACATTCCCACTAATGACAGATTAGGCAGAATGGCACATATCTTACTCTCTCATATGTCATGTATTGGCTGCAACTTATGAATGCAAATGCCTGATGCCTCACAGGGCCAAATTCAGTAGAGTTTTGGGGTTTGTTCCAGTATAGTAAGCAGATATGCTTTGAGAAAAAAAAAACACAAGATCATATGGCAGACATTATGACTGTTGTTAATATATTACCATAATTAAAAAAACCAAACCAGCATTTGAGCATCCATTCAGGATCTAGGGTATCTTTAAAGGATACACCAAAAACTCCCAAAGCCCATAGTCAGAGTCCTTCTCATAAATACCCTAAATATAATAAAGTTCTAAGACAATACTGTCTTTCTGACAGAAAGACATTACTAGTTTGCATGGGAGGAAACACTTCAGATAATTTAAAAATGCAAATTCATATTCCTAATAAATGCTGTGCAATGCAGGGAAAACACCTCAGAACACAACAGATTTTCATTCTGCCTTCCAGCTGCCTGGTGTGATTGAATCTACCTGATGACAAAAGTTTCTGCACTAAAATGAGCTGTGCTCTCTCTCTTGCTGCTGTTTCAGTTTTGTTCTTGCCCATAGCATGTGACAGTTTTTCATCTTAAGCATCTTGGAGAATCATACAGTGACAAAATTTGAAGGACACACAGCACATGCAACAGCAGAATTTTCCTCAATCATGCATGCTTCAAATTACCAACCAAGTTCAGCCATCACTGTTTTGTTATGTAGCTGTCCCCAAAGGTGTTCCTGTGCCAGGAAGCAGAAGGCAGAGTTCAGGGATGCTTCCAAAATGCCAGCACTTGATAAAAACAGCACACCAAAACCTAATAATCTGGTTTCATTGTGGAAGAGTGAGACTTGAGGAAGATTAACAACTTTATAACCATTTTTTTCTTCATAAATATAATTTTGTGTGTGTGTGTATTCATATATTCTTTCAAAGTACTCATTGACAGGAACTATTACTCATGTAAAGACTACATTTGAAGAGATCAAATTAAGTGCTTAAAACAGAATTCATACCCTAAAATTTTCTACCTGGTAGACCTTCATTTTCAGTGACAACTCTTACAGTGGTATTGCAAAGGGAAAGTAACAAGCACTTAGTGCCTTCATGTAAGTACTGCAGCTGGAAGGAAAACAAGACTCTCTCCTCCATCCCCTTTTGATGGAGTAATCTGCCAGAGGCAGCACAACAGGTCAGTGCTTGGCTGGGAGAACCCCCAGCTCCCTGCTGCTTGTCTTGAATAGGCTGAGTAGAAAAACACATCCATTGTTGATGAGGCATTGATGGCCATGATTAATGCATGTTCAGTCTCCAGTGATTCCCCCACGGGGACCTGTGCACACATACACTTGGAAAAGTAAAGTACAGTCAAATAAACCACAGCATCCATAGGGCCAGAGATTAACCCAATGTTTTTCAAAACAACAGCTACAGGGATACCCACGGAATACCCACACAGCTGTGGGTTGCTACTATAAAACATTTTCAAGCAAAAGGCATCAAAATTTTTTTCAATATACCTCTTCCCAGTGGCTGCTCTTGATGGAGAAATTAACTCTCCCCTGCTCTCACTGTTCATTCTGTAAGACAGAAATAGAGATGAGGACAAAGGGCAGACAGACTCTAGGAATGGAACAAGGACATGAACAGGCAGGAAAAGCAGTATGTGGCACGTCCTGTGTGTGAGCAAAACTACTGTCATGCTTTCCTCTTTTTTTCTTGTTGTTTCACTAAATAGGGATTTTTTTGCTTACTGAAAAACGATTGTTTGTTGTTTCTTTTCTCTTAGATTCTCGGACTCACCTTTGCAATGACCATGTATTGTCAGGTAGTCAAGGCAGACACCTACTGTGCATAGATACCATTCCCAATCTTTCTGCTTCTCCTCCAAAGGACACAGGAGAAATCTCCTTCATGCTCATTCATCTGACCTTTTTCCCCCCCTTTGTACTATAAACTGTGTATAATGCTATCTTTCTGAAGATTTTGTGAATCACCCCACTTCACTGAAGGAGGAAGAAAAGAAAAAGTCAGTACTTGAACTGGCACAGGTAAGAAGCAGCCTTGTCTTTAAGCGGAGGAAAACCAAAAAAGCAGTGGTTCCTTTTCCATGGCCTGTGGCAAGGCAAGAGAGGCTGCTAACGAGGGGCTGACTGCATACCCGTGTTAGGAAAAGATGGCACTGAGGCAACCTCTTCAAAAGCTGCCAGGCTGCCTTCCTGCACTTCCCAGTCTGGAAGAGAGGACGTAGAAAATAAATGTTCTTCAGCAAGAAGGTACAGAGTAGCTAGCATTGAATGCAATTGTAATTTTACTACAGTTTGCACACAGCTGAAATGTCAAGATCAAGCAGCCCTGCCTCCAAGTGTCTCAAGATGATTTTGTAGCCAGGAATACATCTTCAGAAATACATTGTTTTAAAGGAGTATTTTTATTCTTACGCGCTGCAAAGTCAGGCTTTTAATCAGAATCTGTACAGCGAGATCCTGGCTGTTAATGGAAAACAATATTGGACATTGCCTCACTTCCTAATTGCCAGTGGCATATAGATGGTTGACTGCATATGTTATATATATTACATGCATAAACACATACTTTCTGACAGGAGGTGAAAATACCCAGCATCTAACCTCAGAGAGAGGAAACCTTTCTATCCTGTTCTACATTCCAACTGAAATAACCAAGTAGTATTTCTTGTACAAGGCACTATCACTTATACCTCTGGGAAACAAGTAATTACTTTCAGCTGTATCTTCATTTCAGTAAACAACTTGTGAGTGGGCTCTCTCTCAGTCTACTATGGTTTTATTTTTTTATCATCCCTGTTTCAAGTAAGTCTGCCAAAAAAATATCACTCATTTCCACACTTGAAGATGTGTACAAAGCTGTCAGCTGTTCCTTCCCTGAATGTCACCATTTCATTAATTTACTTTGGGATAACATCATCTGCAGGTATGATAGTTTGCTGAGGAAAAAATCTTTCACATATTGCTCATTTTTCTGAGAGTTATTAAGACTTCAGATGCTTTTATGCTTAGTTTTTTTTTTTTCCCCTCCCAGCTGCACGCTGACAACAGCCAAGACACATCAGTCTGTTAGAACAGGAGTCATTTCTCAGTGCTCTTTTTCAGATGCATTTTCCTTCATCTAGCTGCTGGCTAGAATATAATCCACACTTTCTGGAATATCATGGAATCACAGAACTATGCAGAAATCCAAACCGTAACTTTCCTTACCCAGGGAACAGCCACTCATTGATAACTGAAGTAATTGCTGTAGTACCCTCCCATGCAGATCTTCTGGTGATGAGGTCAAAAATCAGGTGTGTCCTGTTGTTCAGACAAACAATTCCCTGCCAGCAAACAGCTCCAGGTGGTGCACGTGTGCCAGGGAGAAGCACCCCAGGCAAAGGACACAGCAGGGAACAGGCAGACAGAGCAATGCCGATGGCCTGGTCCCTTCAGGCAGCACTTGAGGAGCTCCCAGCCACTGTCACTGAGGGCAGAGAGCTGACCATGGAGCTGTGTTTTCCCAGGAAGCTGGGTGCAGCCATTCCTGCTGACTGGAAGCATGCATCAAGCTCCTAGAGAAAGTTACCCTGCTTACAACAGCAGGTCTCAGCTCTGTGTGAGAGCTTTTATTTAAAGGCAATTTCCAGCACAAAGCTGGACTTGTCAACCCACTGAACAATCTCCTTTACACCCATAACTAACCCTTTCCTGGGCCTGCAGTATTTGACAGATTCGCTCTCACTCATTAGATTTGGGGCTTTTTTGTCTCTTTGCTGATTTCCTGCAGTCTTCTCACTCCCAGGCATGAGCTACTCCATATCTTCTGGGAAATTGCTTAGGACAGTTTGGTGTTTAAAAGACCAATTATCTGCCAAAATGTTACCCCCATAGGGCATTAAGCTGTGCAGGCTAAACGTAAAAGGTAAAATGTATTACTTGTGTGCATTTTATGTGGCTTCCCAGTCACTGTCACAGCAACCTCCCCCCACCAAAGGATTTTACTCTGGTGCAAACAAGCCCCAACAAACCCAAGGTGAGCAAGCAGCCCACACACAGGTGCTCCAGGCAAGAGCTCACTCATGTTGCAGTCACCACAGTCTCCATGCTCTGTGCTTCTTGAGCCCAGGCTGACCTGCAGACTGTCCTGCTCTGCAAAAAATGGTGTAAGTTTGTTCCTTCTGGTCCTTTCTTAACCTGCACAGACACAATTCCAGGTTAGCTGTACCTTTAGTTCTTGCCTTGGTTTATAGTTTGTACACAGAAGTGCTTCTGCTGACAACTCCAAGTTTCTGCCACTGAAAAGCAGCATGACAGAGTGATGAATACATTCATAAAACATTGATTTTTTTTTTTTTGAGACAGATAAAAGGTAGACAAGTCTATTTGTAGTGATCCCTGCCATTAAAAACATTGATTTAGACAGCAGGCTGATGATGGTTCAGTTGATGGGAGCAAACCATTGTGCTGAACTCCCACTGAGAGCAACTCTCATCAATTTGCTTGATGGTGGTGTAGGGAAAAGAGAGATCACAAACCCTTCTCCTGTGAGTCTCACAGTAGTATGTGCTGAGCTCTTAGAGGACACTTCTAGACTTCTGCTAATGCTTCAGTGGAAACAAAATATGAGAAGCAGACTGGAGACAAGTCACATTTTGTGGTTTCCTCTAATCATTTTCCACAGTTTAGGTGTCTTTACAAGATGAACTGCCTTGGTTTTCAAAAACAAGTACCTAAAGGGAGTGTAAGCAACACTCACTTTGTAAATCCCAGTCACTACAACAAAAATGTACAGTTAGGGGAAAAAAGAAAACAAAACAAAAACCACAAAAAACCCCAGAAAACCCCCCAAGCAGACGAACAAACAAAAAAACCCCAGATATTGCTGCTAATAATTCTTTTTTAAATACTATCCTTCCACTACGAACTGAGATTCTACTGCAACTTGTTCATAATTTGAACTGGACTGTTTTGTAGATTTGGTGTTATTAACTCTCTCCACACAGACCAAACAGCTGTTACAGAGCTTACAGCATTACCAGCACAATCCAATTTCATACTCTGAACACACTGCATATAACCAGCCTCAGACTCACCATATTTTCTTAACAGCACTGCATCCTTTCTCTGCTGACAAGGTCAGAATATTTTGTGATGTGTAACAGCAACAGTCTTTATTAAAAAACAAAAAGCCAAGAAAAAGACAGTTCCATTTTACACATAAAACTTCACATTAAACTAGTTGATTATATATAAGTAACCTGTAGAACATAATATCCATTTGAAAGGCTGTTGATATTGAATTCAGGCAGAGCAACACAGAAGTCATTCCAATTGCTTCTATTAGTGTCTTGTCACTTTTAGTAAAGCCTTTCATATTATTGTGACTTCTTATCTTTAAACATGAAGGAGGACTCAATACATTTAAATTAAAGACAGAACCAAAGGCAATAAAGGAGTACTCCTCAATTATTCTCATAGCTGTTTCTGCTTAATAACAAGATATGAAGGCAGAGGGCATATGGCTGAACCCACGGAATTCAGCAGCATCAGGATTCAGCTTTTTAGATTCAGTCCAATATGCTTTTGGCTTTTCATCTTCACAATTATTAAAAGAAAAAAAAAAACTACCACCCAAACCCATATATTTAATAGAATATGGATTATTTTCCTGTACTGTCACTAGCAGCCAAATCTTATTACTTGTACAACAGAATCACTTAGCTCCTCATCATATAGTGTGCAAGCACTGAAATTCACTTCCATTTCTGTTCTGTGAATAGTTCTTTAGTCTCCCCCCCTCAAATCAAACAAACCCATAAAGGTTTATTCTTTGATCAATAATTAGCATTTAAATGCAGCATTGTAGGGTTTATAATATGGAGAGGAAGGAGCTGCACAGAAGCTGTAAACATACTCTGTCTTGCATCAGCAGTAGGGCTGCTAAGGGAAGCCACCCAAACCCTCACTCCTCACAAACTAGTAAGAACTGTCACACTGAGTACAAGTGACTGGGCAGCCTCCCACACCTCCCCAGGGCAGGACAGCAGGCTGGCAGCATGGACAGAGTCACAGCCTTTCATTTACCCCTTGGCTTCGGTGTTGTGCCATAAAAGTGGCACCAAAGGTAAGAAACAGAAACCAGCCGTTGATTGTGGCATTTATTTTAAACCGAGAGTTTTTATTTACTCTAATTTAGCTGCAAGAAGTTGCTAAGTGTAAATGATCTGCATAGATACTTAGTTAGACAGTTAGAAAACACATTGGGACTTGCCATGGGAAATCTTGTTTGGATTCCATGTGAATTCTCCTCCCTTGTCACTGGTATCTTACCACAGTGGGCAGGTCTCCTCTGTTCTTTGGATTTTGTTGCTGCAATTACAATGGTACATTTTTGTGCATTCATATAAAGAACAAAATTTAAAATATACATTTTATTTTTAAAAAGTTATTAAATATTCTTTAAAGTTTAAAACAGAATGTCTTTTGTATTCTTTATAAGCAACTGCACTACAAGCTAAACAGTGATTCTGTACAGACTCAAAGAGGTGTGTGTGTAAATGCACACACATACTGTATGCAATTTAACAAAACTCTACAGTGTTGTTCTACTTTGTCATTTCTCATTACCTTGGATTTGACCTATCCTTCCCTAAAACTTTCTTTTTGTTATTAATATTATTTAAGTGGCTTACCTATTCCCAGGTAAATTTCCTCTGAAGGGCGAGCAACCTGAAATTATGTGGTAGTTAATAACAATTCAGAAACTACTGGGAGATCAGGTTTAGTGTTAAAAAAATACTCAGACCCAAACCAAATTTTGTGTTCACAGTTTGTCCGTTACTGTTAGCTTTGAAATAAAAGGACTTCTCTTTTTCTGAGGTAGTTGCTTACATTCAGAAATTACATAGAAAAACTTGAAAAAATAGCACCAGAATGTTTTTAAAATGAACTACTAGGAACTATGTCAGATCAGAAGGACATCTGGTTAGCCAGGTATGTTATCTGCAGTCATCTAACACTGCCTGTTTTTGTACAATTTGTTGTACCCTACAGGTCACACAGCTTCACAAGTGAAATTGTGCATTCCGAACAGCAACACAGGTGTACTGTTGGAATTGTAATGGGAGACGTAGAGACCCAGAGGTTTTAGAGTTTGTTGCAGGAAGCATCATCAGGGATAACCCACACCTTTGGAGGAAGTTTCTTACAGCTCCCTCAGTTTAGGAGGGATATTTACATTACTTGAATTGTCTTCATCCATTAAGTGCACCACTAGATGGTCTCATCAGCCACATCTATCTTTAATCCCTTTCTGACTTAGTGAAACCTTACACTTTAGCCTTGCAGTATAGCAGTGAATTTCACAATTTCTTCATGTTGCATTTAAAATAAGCCTTGTTACATGGATTTTAACATGTTGCCTTTCAATTTCATTTACTCTATATTTTAGGAATGATAACTTAATGATGCTTACAGAAATACATGGGCTCAGAGCAGCAGCATTACCTTTACAGCTTAATTTGCCTTTCCACTGGAGCTTAGCCCTGGGTAATTGAGTACTCTATTGATTTTCAAGATCCCATTGTTTCAAACAACTAAACCTGGTGCACCTTCCCCCAGTAGCTATCCCAGTTGTCTTTGCTTTTGTACTGCATGTTGGCATAGACAGAGCTGTTCCTACTTTAATCGACAACTAGATGAGTATTTCACCCCCCATCCTGCTGTTTCCAAAGTACACTTAACACAACCAGGAAATATCAGGCCTGTCTGATTATTCTGGCTGTATAAAACAAAGTACTTTCTGTCTGCATGGTGATAATTTTCAAAGAGATTTAAGGGCAGCTTATGAAGCTTCATCCAAAGTTTTGTCTTGACACATCAAAAGTGCAAAACACAGAGCCCTATGTTTCTTAACTTACCATGCTAAAAACCCCAAAGAAATAAGAAATTTGTCACCAATAACTCATCTGGCAAAGGCCATTTGAAAAGCTGTTTTTCTGAAATCCCATTGGTAGGTCACTTTACCCTAGGCCTCGCTTCCTTGTCTCCCCCTGCACTAAACTGTTTCCCCATGGAAACACTGTCTGTCCACTAGAAATCCTGGGGTTTGCTGACCTGCAAGAAGAGCTCCAACAGCCAGACAATATTCACTACCAAATCTACAGCAGTGCAGGTTAGCCAGCTGAACAGAGGTTCTATATCTTGGGATAAGGGTTTTTAATGAAGAAATAGCTGATCAGTTGAACTGATTTCTCAAACAAGTCCCTGGTATCTTTTATGCAGAAATCATTTAGGCAGAGCAGAACATTTTGTTACTACAGAATTGCTTAACAGAGACTTCCCTGTACTTACAATTAAAGAATAATTTGAAAGGATGGGATAATTAGCCACTGTAAACTTCCCCTTATATTCCCATGGCACTGCTATTACAGAGTATAGTTGAAATCACAGGCAACAAAATAAAACATGTAACTGAATATAGTTAAATACATAAAAACCAAAAATTTATAGAAAGCAAAGTACATCATAAAAAACTCCCAACTGTTAATGTATATTCCCTATGTGTCTCTGTCTCATACAGACAGTGAGACAAGAGTTTCAGGTGTAAAGCATTCATCCTGAAGACTAACTAAAAATTACAGGAGAAATACAGGGATTTAAGGAACTGGTTTCTCAAAGTCTGTTCAGATGCACCTCATCATCTCCCTCCTCCACAAATGCCCTTCTCTGGCCCTAAAGCTTGAGTCCATCACTGCTCCAGCCCTTCCACCTCTACCACTTAAATCTGCTGTTCTGCACACAAAAATACATGGTCAGTCACAGTCCCAGTCTGTCAAATGTGGAGGGGGTTCAGTTGTTTGGCTGTATAAATTCTAGTGCCTAATGGTAAGACATGGTATGTGGCTTTATGAAATTCAGGTTTGATACTGATTTAGGAGACCACAGTCTCGAGAGAACAGAGCAGAATAAGTGACTGAGTAACTCATGCAGCCTGGTTCTGGAGCTGTGCAGTGACTGAGTCTGAGTTGCTCTTGTCCTCAGTTCCCTGATGCAAGCCTGCAAATGGCTGGACAAGCAGAACTGTCACTGCCTGCTTAGCATGCTCCAGACTAATGCTGCAGGGATTCTTTTTCCTTTTTTTTTTTTAACCCAGTGTACCTTGGAAACTTGTTCAGTGTTATTGTATCAGCCACAGATGCAATTAACAGATTCTGATATTATATCTCAGCTTGAATAATGATTCTTTTGGATTCTGAGGTAAAAAAATGCCTCATCTTAGAAATGATGCATTTGTTGTTCTTTTGCACACTCTTAAGGTGACTGGGGCAGCATATGCATCCCCACAGTTTGTACTGTGGCAGCCCAACTGTCCAACTTCTACTTAAAAAAAAAAGTGTAAAAGTGTGTTTGTGTAATTCTCAGTTCTCTCATTTTCAGGCTGTCATTTCTCAAGGAACAAACCCTCTCCCTCCCTTAAGGGAGTTAGAGCTGTTTGCAAACTCAATTAGGATGAAGCATTTGCAAATAGTCCATTAAAAGAGCACTCCTGCATGGTGCTGATTCTAATGCTTTTTTGGAACCCCACCTCTCACTCTGTAATCCAATACCAGGTCTCTTACCACAGTCAAAGTCACCCAAAGCTTTGTTATAATCTCAGAACACCACACAGCCTCTCTCCCCCTCCCCACCGATGGCCCCCTGTGGTAATGTCATTGGAAAGCCAAGCTGGCATTAGTGGAACAGGGAGGCTGTTTGGAAGGACAGGTCAAGCTCTTTGGGAAGATTCCTCATGCTGTAAGCTCAGCTGCAGGAACTGGACACACAAATAAATATGTTAGAACAGTAATATATCCCCCTAGAAGCCAGAAGTGCTTTGACTGTTCTGGTGAACAGCTAAGTATGGTCTCTCAAGGGCAGAGTTGCCTCAAAACCTCAGGAGTAAAAACACTCCTACTTTTGATGGAAGGACAGAAATAGTGAACTCAGACCTGTGCACAACAGAAGGAATTACAGATTTGCAAATGCAAACACAAGAGAGTACATAGACTGAATTGATGTGTCATATAATTACTAACTCACTTTCCCTAAACAAAGTAATTCACCAGCTTGGAAGTACAGCTTGTTGTCATGGAACTTGCTTGATATTTGGTGCTAATAAAAATTGAAGTTTTAAATCTCCCTGTGAAGTCCGTGCATTGAAGTTCTTCCCTATTAAACACCTTCTCATTCCTGACTGTGCACCACAGCTGGTTACCCTGACACAAAACATCTTTGTTATCAAAAGGTCCTTTGAAATAAGTGCTCACAAGTTTCAAAGAAGAATTATCACAGGAAAAACTGGCACAATTAAAAGCTTGCAGCAAATCACACTCTCTTGTTCCCAGTGGAATCAAGACTTAGTGTACATTCAGAAAATCTATGTGCATGTGTTCCTATTCAAACCAAAATACTCCGATGCAAGAAATCTTTGCTATGGGTGGCACAGGACTCCAATTTATCCAAATATCTGCACCAGGAAAGGTGAGGAAGAAAAGGGAAAATGAAAGGTATGAAAAAAACATAAATGAAGATTGAGAGAAGGTTGGAGGTGGACAAGAGACCTAAGCAGACTGATTTTCCCCACTGTAAGGTACAAAGATAGAGCAGCAAACACACGGTGAGCCCATTCAGAACAGGCCCTGTGTCCTGTTCCAGCTGCTTTCCTGTTCTCTTCAGATTGCAGTCCCATCTATTCCCCTCCTAGGTGCAGCAGGTTCACCAAGCCAATGAAGGACACAGGAATACTCAGATGATGACAGCTATAAAGGGTACAGATACTGATTTCTCTTACATCCTCCAAATTTCAGTTCTTCCAGCCTAGCAGGAGATCAGTCCAGGGAGTAGTGGCTTTGAATTTATATGCAATTTAAGCATTACTGAAAAATGCTGTGGATGATGAGCTACATCTGCAGGTCCTGAGGGAACTGCTGGATGAAGTAGCTGAGCCACTATCCATCATATCTGAGATATATAGCAGTGCAGTAAAGTTTCCGCTGACTGGAAAAGGGGGAACATAACCCCCACTTTTATAAAGGGATAAGTGGGATACCTGGAGAACTACAGGCCCATCAGTCTCACCTCACTGCTCAGCAAAATCACAGAGCAGATCCTCCTGGAAAGTATGCTAAGGCACATGGAAAATAAGGAGATTTCTGGGGACAGCAAACATGGCTTCACTAAGGGAAAATCATGCCTGATAAATCCAGTGGCCTTCTCTGATGGGCTTACAGAGGTAGATAAGGGAAGAGTGACTGATATAACCTACCTGGACTTGTACAAAGCTTGACACTGTCCTGCACAACAGCCTTGTCTCTAAACTGGAGAGATACTGGTTTGATGGATGGACCACTCAGTGAATGAGCAACCAACTGATGGTCACTCTCCAAATCCAAGAGGAGACCAGTGCAGAGTGGTGTTCCTTGGGGGTCCAGGAGGACTGCTGGGATCAGCACTGTTCAACATCTTTGTCAGCAACGTGGGCAGTGGGATCAAGACATCCTCAGCAAGCTCTGCAGACAGCACGAAGCTGTGAGGTGCTCCAGCGTGCTGGAGAGAGGAGATGCCATCCTGAGGGGCCTGGACAGGCTGGAGACATGGGCCCATGGGAACCTCGGGAAGTTCAACAAAGCCAAATGTCCTACACCTGAGTCTGGGAAATCCTGACAGGCTGGGCATACACAAACACTAAAACAGGATTGAGAGCAGCTTTGAGGAGGAGTTCAGTGCTGTTGACAAGAAGCTCATCAGGACCTGGCAATACACTCTTGTATCCCAGAAGGAAAAGCAGAGCAGTCAGCAGGTTGAGACATCTGATTCTCTCTCTACTCCACTCTAGTGAGATGCCACTTGCACTACTGCATCCAGCTCTGGGGCTCCTGACATAAGAAGGACATGCTGGAGAGGGTCCAGAGGAGACCACAATGCTCAGAGGGCAGGAGCACATCTCCTATAAGGACAAGGCTGAGAGAGTTGGGATTTCCAGGCTGAAGAAGAAATCAGTATTAGAAATAAATTCTTGACTATGAGAGTGGTGAGGCACTGGAACACACTGCTCAGAGTTAGTGGATGCCCCATCCCTGGAAGGCCAGGCTGAATGGGACTGTGAGCAGCCTGATCTAGAGGAAGGTGTCCCTGGCTCATGACCAAGCGTTGGAAACGAGATAATCTTTAAGGTCCTTTCCAACCCAAACCATTCTACAGTTTAAAAGAGCTCAGCATGTCACAGGTGATCTGTCACAGCTGTTCTGTCACTGTTACATGGAGCACAGTGTCCTGCCACTGAAGAAGCTTTCTTAGTTTCAGTGTAACTACACAGAACACAAGAGTACTCAGCTACAGTCAGACCTAGTGCTGAACGACTGAGTACCCTGGTCCTTACGTGCACAAGCAGCTCTGGCGAAGTATTACGAGAAATTCAGGATAACACTGCCACTCTCAGTGCTGATGATGCAAGCTTATTTAATTTTCATTTTAATTTAGTGAGCTCTCACTGAAATGAAAGATTCCCTGAAAGCTTTATAGCATGAAGTGAAATGGCAAATTAAATTGAAATTGAAATAATCCCCAGAAATGTATACACAACTAAAGCAACTCAAAGTCTAGACACTTTTCAGACTGGCAAGTTCTTATAAAAATGAGAAAAAGCAATCTCCTATAATTCTCAAGCTTTTCAATCAGTCTGAGGACATCCCAGAATGCAGCACATTGTGTTTACACTATCACTGCAGTGGGACTACGCAGATCTCTATCAGAGAATGAAGTACTATTGAAATGGGTTACTTGAACCCAAAACACCAGAGATTTCACATACAGGAGTTTAAAAAAAAACCTATTTCCTCTGTCTGCTTTATTGAGAACACATATCACGAGCATCCATGTAATTTTCACTTCAGTGTTTTCAAATAGCAACATTTGCTTGTTTGAAAGCCTAAGCAAGATCTCTGTTCAGGTAGGAAAGTTGCTCAATTCTGCAATTTTTGTTTTTCAAGTCTGTGCAAAACTGTTCCTGCAGCAAAAATATGATAAGTGAAAACCCACAAGGAATCACACTCTGGGTGTACAGATGTACACAGAAGGAATATAAGCCCCAGGAATGAAAATAGATTTCCCAGTAGGCAAAGTTGAGCTGTAGTTTCAGTTAAGTATTCAGTGAAATTTTTGAAGCAGAGAATGTGATGATTCCCCAGGGAAACTGCACAACCACAATACCTAAGCATATTTAAAGATTATCATTCAGGGCTTTTAAATGGAGCTCTAAGTTTCCATTAATCCACTGAGCTGCCAGCCCAATCTCACACTGGCAGACTCACTGCTCTCTAACAATTGAGAGCTTATTAAATATTAAGGTCTTAATCTTAGGTACTTCTGTTTGACTGAGAAATTCTAAACAGCATGCAGAGGATAAACATTTTTCCACTAATATATATATATATACACACATATACATACAGAGAGAGAGAAGTATTAGATAAAATGCCCCCAAACTAGCAGGAGAATTGTGTAATAAATCCATTCATTTTAAAGCAGCCCATATATCCCCACAGTCACATCCCCTCCCAGCTGCCTAGACCCAGCTTTCACAGCTTTATCTCTGAAGAACAAAAGCTCACCTCTCTGCTGGCCTTGAAATGCCAGCTCAGGAATCAGATGATCATGGCAGAATTCACAGTACCCTAATAATGCTACACTACAGGTAAAGAGAAAGACAAACAGTTTTAAAGGTAGCAGGACCAGCAGAATTACAGAATTCTTTTGTCTTCTTTCTCTGCACCCTTCTCTTCAACCCAAGCCTTCTGCTGAAACCAGACCTGCTCCTCTCCTCACAGCATCACCATTCCCCTGAGGGCTGGCACACTGAAACCTCTCTGTCAGGAATCAGAGCCACATCAGCTTCTCTACAAAAAACTTGAATTTCCCTTTCTAGACAAGCTCAGATATCAAAAAATGGTCAGGCATTACACCACAGGAGCAAAATGTAGATCTTGCCAAAAAATGAAAGAAATAAGGAGCTTAGATTCTGTGTGTACATATCCAAATCTAGAGTTGAATCAGAACTAGAATAGCGGAATCAGTGCTGAGGTAAAGTACAATGAAGCAAAACAGCAAGCAGAGACCTCAGCACAGGCTGGTGGATACCCTGACCTGCTCTGTGCCAGTGGACCCCACTCTGACATGGGTAGCACATGGGCACTGTCCTTCCCATTACAACATTTACATGTGGGCCCAAGAGAGTAGTTACAAAATCAATATACTCACATAAATTTTCCATTATTTTCTCAGATCTCGAAATGCCACCATTTGGATCCATTTTGGCCAGAGGTTTAGTTGAGACTCAGCCTCATGTTTCCCCAACCCATGGCATCTACAGAGCCATCAGTCTGGGACAAAGTACTTTCAATTCCTGATAGCACAAATAACATTTCAGAAAAGCAATTTCTACAGTTAGTGCAATAAGTAAGGAGGTACTGAGGGCTAGCAAACACATAAAGGCTTCAAACCCCCAGAACAGATAATACAGCATGCAGAATTATGTAAGTAATTTTGTACTGCAAGTCAATCCCTTTATTAAAAGGGGATTACAACAACCACAGCATTTGGTGTCATTCACATACACATAACCCATGTATTAACTCCTGAATATGCAAAACTCAGTTTGGTGATATGCAGCTGCAGTCTGCTTGTCCCGTCTCCCATTCCTCCTCCCCCAAGCTTTTTACCTACAAGAATGTCAGTAGCTCAAATTTAAATTTCTAAAGGAATAGGGGTTTTATATTTACCCAGAACTCTGTGAATGTTTGTCCTTCCTCCACTAGTAGCCCATATGGCCAGAAAATTGTAAGGCCAGCAGTGAGACAAAATTTAAAATAAATAAATAATATTCAAATTCCTTTGTAAGACCTACAGGCCAGTCCTTGTATACAATAAGTATTTGATAATGAAATGTTCTTCCATTTATCATGAGGGTTTGTTTGGTTTTTTTTCTGTCAACCACTTTGGTTTGTTCATGCTCTATTCCATACTTGAACACCTATTTCATAAAGACAGTCTTTAGAAATACTAACTACACATGCTTACAAATGCTTCTTTATGTAAAAGTAACAAAACACAGAATCATTTTAATGGACAAAACACTTGTGGTGCAAAATAGCTTGAAGAAAAATAATGTGGTACATAGGTAAGCACAGTAAGGAATTATTCTGATAATCTGCAGAACAATCCATGACTCATTAAATTAAAATAAGCTTTTCAGTGTCTTTCTAAACAAATTCTTTTATAATCTTGTCTCTTCATAAGTAAGCCAAGTTTTCCTTGCCATAAATTCTGTTCCAATAATAATAGCAAAAGACTGAGACATTTATCAGGACACAGGCAATCTGGAAGCTACACCAAACATCCTTCCTCAGGGTGATGCACATTTGATGGGCTGCTAATGGAATCCTTTCAGCTGAGCGTTGCAGGTTTTACTGTCTGGCAGAAAGCAAAGTTTTACAGGGAAAGAAAAGCACTGCACAGAGAGATACTCCAAGGGCTTACCAGGTGCTGCTGCTTTCAGTGCTGCATTTCTAGACCACTCCAGTACAATCAGAAATTCAAAACCATTTCCCTGTACAGTGAGTCGAGCTGTTCTCCTCCTGCTCTGTTGGGAGCAGTCAGTCTGAGCAACACATCCCCATCACCAAGAGGAAACTGCCCACAGCAAGGGCCTGACACCTGCACTGTAGAATGCTTCACAATAAGCAGAGATTTCATTATTTTGGGGTTGCCCTGAAATTTGAAGTAAATTCTTTCAGATGCTACTCTTTACTTCCAGAAAACCCTCAAGGGAGTTATGTAATACTGCCTGTGCAAATAACCTTAAAACCGTTTTTTATTACAAAAACGGCATTATCAATAAAACCTGGCTAAGCTACACAATTTCATGGCATAGCTCGGTTCTCAGAAGTGTTTTCCTTTTCATTGTGCAATATCAACATCTACTCTTCCATTACATTCCAAATAATGGTTTTAAACTTCCTGAAGGAAGGGAGAAAGGCATTACTACTTTTTTGATTCCTCTTATTCTTGCTGAGTCTACACGAAGTGAAGCAGAATTATGTTTTCATTTGAGATTCATCAAAAGAGCTGCAGTCAAGCTGAGCTGCATTGTTAAATTATGTTTTAATTAGAAACAACAAAAATCCTTGAAAACAAATGGGCTCCCAGACATACAAGTCAGGGGAAAAGTGGAGCCTGTGGAATCTTTAAGCAGCAATGGTCCCTGAACACCAACAGTGATTGAATGTGAGCAGGAAAAAAAAAAGCAAAAAAGCAAAAAAAAGCTTTCACTTACAGAGAAAACAGCTTGGGAATGAAAGCTGACCAGCAGTTTGACTCAGACATCAAACACAGAGACCAAACAGTCAGTCTCAAACGAGAGAAGTACATCCCCTGAAGCACAAACGCACATTTAAAAAGCTCAAGGTTAGCCTTGCAAACACAATCCACCACAGATCCTGCTCCTTCTTGTTTTTCAACATACCCAGACAACATGCAGGTCAGGATGGAGAGAAGATGCCTCAGAGGAGTAACAACTCACCTTATGACATGAGGACTAACACGCCATTATGCTCCCTTTGAAGTGTATAATCAGGGCCACCATGACTACGGAAATATTCAGGGCTTTTAAAGATCCAGCTACTCTCTGTGGCTCTAAGACTTACTGCAGTAGTTATTTCCTCCACCTGATTGCAAACTGTACAAATTACTATTTCCATTTATGCTTTGCATAACAACTTGTCTTTGTATCTACAAGCAAAGCCATTTTTCCTCGGTGTGTGGTGGTGAGGGGAAGGATTCATCAGTTTCACAGAAGCACCCAGAATGGCAGCGTGCTCTGTTCACTTTGACATGCACGCAACCCCAACTTGTTGCCAACAGATTGTTCTGCAGGGAGTGATTTTGAGAAGACCCTCACAGTGTCAGTGATGAAGGGACCCTACTTTGCTCTGGTTTGTCTAACTCAGCAGCATGTGGTGGGAGACAGAATCACAGAATATCCACACTTGGAAAGGATCCACAAGGATAATTGAAGCCCAACTCCTGTCCCTGCTCAGCACACCATGTGCCTGAGGGTGTTTTGCCCAAATGCTTCTTAAACTCTGTCAGGCTTGGTGCTGTTATCACTTCCCTGGGGAGCCTGTTCCAGTGCCTTAACACACTCTGGGTGAAGAAACTTTTCCTAATATCAAACCTAAACCTCCCCTGACACAGCCTCAGGCCATTCCCTTGGGTCCTGTCACTGTTACCAGAGAGAGATCAGGGTCTGTCCCTTCTCCTTCCTTCACGAGGAAGTTGTAACTGCAGTGAGGTTTCCCTTCAGTCTCCTCAGGCTGAATAAGCCAAGTGACCTCAGCTGCTCCTTGCATGGCTTGCACACTAGACCCTTCACTTTCTTTAGATGCTTTGTAATACCTTTAAATCTTTCTGATATTGTGGCACCTGGAACTGTCCCCAGCACTCGATGCGAGGCCACCCCAGTGCAGAGCAGAGGGGACAATCCCCTCCCCTGCCCAGCTGGCCATGCTGTCCCTGATGCACCCCAGGACATCCAGGGTCAAAAACTCTGGCTCCCATTTGGCTGTGAGACAGATTTACTACCTGGCACTGCAAAAGCAATTTTCTCTTTTCTTTCCACTTTGTTCTTTGTCTGCCAGGTCTGTTTAAGGCTGTGTGCTCTTTGGAACACTGTCCACTGCACCTTTTTTCCAATGCAGTTATCCCTAACAAACAAAAACCCCTGCGAAGGAGAAGAAAAAGGCTTCTCATACACCTCTGATGATTTCTTCTCATATCCATGATGGGTTTAATGCTGCACACACTTGAAGCTCAGATTATCCACTAATATGTGTGCCTAGGAAGGCATCAAGTATTTACAATATCCATGTTGTCATGGGCAAAGTTCACTCAATAACTTCAGTGCTCTGCTAAAAAGCACTGGGGAAATCCGTCAGGAAAGTCACCTCAGTTTTGACAAATACATATGCCAAGGACAGAGCACAGCCTGCCAAAATATTTCACAGTCCTAGGCTTCAAGAGAGACAGGGGTCATTGTGGAACACAGGGGTTTGGGTTTTGTCTTGCTAAGTCTATCTTTTTGCAGGTCTACAAAAGGAAGAAAAGGAGCAGTGCATTTTTTCTGGAAGCAATTGTTCTGCCCCATTCCCTCCCTCTCATCCCCTTCCAGCACCACACTCTGTTTCTCTACCCTGCCCACCACCTTAAGAGACATTAACTCACTTGCTGCAGCCAAGAGGAGAAGATGAAAACTGAACACAAAACTGGGTCCTTGCTTAGAGATCAGAGGTCCAAGCACTCTATATTAGACACAACAGCAAAGCTTTCATTCTGGGGAGGATAATTATTCTCCCTGCCACTTTATTTGTTCAACTCTTACTAAAGCAATTTAAAATTCTGGTTCAGTAAAAAAAGAACACCTCTTAAAATTACTGATCATTCCCTCTTGTATCAAAGGCAGTAATGCTAAATCTTAAAGCAAATGTTAAAGGCACAATTTAACCCTCAGTGCTTTAAAGTACTTCATAAAGTGTTAAACCAGGCTTTCAAGACATGTGCTCAGCCAATCTCCTGTGTGCAATTGCATCCTCACACCAACCACAATTTCAGGGTTGACGTGAATGGAGAAAGGAGGAATTAGGAGGAATTTAAAATCTTGACCTACTGTTTGATTCAGAAAGTCCACCTAAAACACTTCCCAGCTTACAGCAAATGCAATTTCACTTTGGCAGAAAGTTCTGAGCTAAAAAACAGAAGCAGGATGCAAAGGCCTCATTCCACAGACAACAATTCAGTGCTGTGATTCTAAAAGCATCATTAAATAAAACACTTTGTAGTGTTAATTCCAGCTAATTATATCAGCAATATAGCCAGACTCAAAAAACCAAGCACTCATTTTAAGTTGGATGCACAGTTGTAAGACATGATACAAAATATTTGTAAAGGGAGACTGCTTGTCCTTTATGAAGAAACTATTAACTTATGCTAGCAGAAGTGGTCTGCATGAACTATGCCAAACACCTCCACCTGGATCCTCAGTAGCTCCAGCTCTAGTGCAAAACAAACACACTTTGGCTTTCACTTAGACAGGATGATCAGTTGTTTTAATGAGAGGAAAATGAAAAATATTATTAGCACAAAGGTTTTTATACATTAGGACATGAAACAGCAGAGCAAAAATAACATAACCACTTGTTCTACACAAAAGCTCTCAGCACAGCAACTGAAAGAGCAGCTAT
Source organism: Thryothorus ludovicianus (assembly GCA_013397245.1). NCBI lineage: Eukaryota > Metazoa > Chordata > Aves > Passeriformes > Certhiidae > Thryothorus > Thryothorus ludovicianus. Next base: position 271,945 of record VZTB01012991.1, on the reverse strand, counting down.
AAACAAGGAGGAAATCAGCCCAGAGGTAGCTGCCATGAGCAGGGCTGAGCTTTGCCACCCTTCCTCCCACAATATCACCCTAATAACTGTAGGAATTAGGGAGACAGCTTTACAAATGGAATAAATTACTCTCTCCTCCTCTCTCTTAGTGTGGTCACACAGCACTCCCAGGCATCTTTTCCCTAACTTCCACAGCACGAGGATGCTGGTTCTGCTACTGCTGGGCCTTCATCTATTCATGATATACCAACACATCTGCTCACAGAATTTGTTTTGTTCAGCCCCCAAAGGAAAATGCAAAAAGATTGCAATACCTGTAATAGCTGAATCATCTACAGCAACTTCTCTGCCCTACATGAGCTCACCTGAAAAATCAGAGAAGAAACTGTAAAGATTGGGTGAAAATGGACACACACAGTCTGAAATAATTTCCTACACTGGGCAGTAATTTTGCCTATTGGCTGCTTTTAGTCACAGTGCCATTCTCCACAACTGGAAGCAAACACAGCATATAATGGAGTACATGCTTTCCACCAGTGCGCTGCAAGAAAACTGACGGGAATATATTGAAAGTCCTACCTAGACCATTCCTAAATGAGATTGTAAGGAAGAGTATAAAAGTAATGCTTACTGAAAATTAGCAATGTTTGTATGGTTTCTTTTTAGCTGCTTTAACACTGAAAATAAAGGGAAACAAACCTCAGCATTACCTTTTTGAGTAGGATGAGCAGCAGAGGTAACCATAACATGTAGGCTTCACATACTGGAGGAAACTGTTGAAATCCCATAATCTTCTACTCCATCTGCACTAACCTTTGAGGAAGATGAGGCAGATCACTCAGCCAGTCCCTGCTGCAGCCACACACAGAGCAGGAACTTTACAGTAAAAGAATGACAAAGCTGGAAAATTAGATAGCCCAGCTCTGAGAAACTGCTTGTGGATTTGCAGAAAACTGCAGCGATCTGGGAGGCCTTACAGCAAATCACTCGTGCAAAAAACTCCCTGGTGTGCAATCGAGACATGACAGGGTCTGTGCCCCTCTGCCACTATGTGTTTGTCTGCTGAGATTACTGGCATAAATTCATTTATTTTCATAAATGAAATAAGAAAAAGTAGGAGGCCTCTAGAAAGACAATATGCTGCTTATTTACACTAAACATTTCCACATGATCTTCATCACTGCTCTCCAAAAATCAGGTGGGCAAGGTAATGAATGCCCTGTGATTAGACTCTGCTCCTACCTGGGCAACCAGCTGCAAATTCACACACAGAGGAGCAGGGGGTTAGTTTATGTTCTGCCTTCCTACACTACACAATTGCTAAATTTTACCTCACTTGAACTCCACAGAATGATGGAATAAAATATGATAATCTATCTGCCACATGAAGGCAGCCTGAAAGTGCCCATCTGCTTTGGAGTCAGCAGTTAAATGGAGAGTAAATAGTAACACACTGGAAGTCAGAGTAAAAGCTTATTTCATTAAGAGTTTGTAAGAAACTTCCTTGTTTGTTTCTAGGAAAAATACCAGACAAGTTTTCAACAGTATTTTTACTAAAACAATTGTCAGTTACACTGTAACCAATTAAACATTGAAATACATTCAGAAAAGGTAACTGATATAAGTAGAAATGTAAAACAAACTGTTTTAAATTTTTAAAGTTTTAAATTTTGAGCCTTAGATTCATTTTTTGCCAAACATTTTGTTACAATTTTCTCATTCCAGTAGAACAAATTTTAAAACACATTTCGCTTTTAATTTCATATACTAACAATATAAGAGATGTTAATTATTTTTGTAACTGTTTGAACAAGTAGCATTAATCCAGTTCTATTCCAGTTATTTTTTCATATTATGCTGGGTTTTTTTCTAAAGAGATGATATGTTTTTCCTCAACACAGACTATCAAAGTGATTGCCTGGCAGACTACAAAACACCAATTCAGGCTTACTTAATTTGCACTTATTACATATAAAAGCTATCACTGAAGGAATGTTATTTTCAGGAAATAGCTGCATACAACCTCTTCAAGCTTCAGAGGTAGAATCCATCTGCTTTGTGCTGCCATTTGTTTAACTGAAGTCACAGAGCTGCACTGTGTATTAATCAAAACAGTAAACTTCAAAAGATGTCCCAAATTCAGGAGAGACTGTAATTACAGTTCCTGTGAACATCCATTAGCTTTGCAGTCTCCACAGATGAGCATACACAAAACATTTCCCCTACTCTTACAAATAATTACCACTGGTAGCTCACAGCAGAAATGAAAAAAGCATTTCATATTTTTGCTTGAGTCCATTAACACTAAATTGTTACAACTCACTCAATTCATTATAACTCAGAAGTGGTTAAAGGACCTGGTTTAGTATTTTCATCCTTTGGTCTACCTTATCACATTATCTCTTCTCTTTCTCTCCCAACTTTCTTACCTGGAAGCTACACTTGGTTCTGCAGTTTCACACCTTCATATGATAAAAAAAGGAACTATAACATGAAGTACTATAGCAATTTCCCTTGAAGTAGCACCTCACAATGAGACAAGTGAAACAACTTATTTTCCACAATTCTCTGTTAAATCTGCTTCTCATTACAAAGACACTATGGCAGGTCAAGTTTTCAAGATACACCGACCACAGGAGATAAGATGGGATGCTGTTATCCCAGAAGAATGGTCCAAGTGGTCCTACAAGCACCCAGATAAGTCCTCTTTTCTGTCTCAGATATTTGGTTGTACAAGCCCAGCCCAATACCTGTTAAAACAATGTGTGTGGTGATAATTGACAATAAAAATACCATGTTCACATCAAAGACCAGCTGGAACAGAACCAGCTGCTATTTCTCTTTCTCAGTGAATGCAACAAAAAATGGTGCATAAAAATTTATTTATCTTAACTCTGTGTAAGTCTCACCCAAAAAATAAAATCACCAAGAAATACAAAAGCGAAGGTCAGTTGGAAAAAATCTCCACTTGACTTCAAAGATGTAGATCAAAGATACCTTTACATCCATAGTGCTTGAGATCTTATACAAATACAAGGAAATTTTTCTTGCAAGAGAGGCAATTTCTTGCAACAAAATTTTTCTTGCAACAGAGCCAGTATACAGCAAGCTTTTTTTTTTTAATGTATCTTAGAAAACGTAATGATAATATACTGTGTTCAAACAAACATTCTTCCATTTCACTGCTTCCTATACTAAGTGTAATTTGGTTTAATAGAAACACTAAATATTTCTCCCCAGTCAAATCCTTGATCCTTTTTGTCCAGTATCTTTGGCCCGCCCTGCCAAGTACCTCATTTTAGGAACACTTGTTTTTTTTTATTTAGGAATAAATAATGAATTGGCACTTCAGCACTCCCTCCCACCTTCTGCCCTTCACACAGTTTCTCCCACTTATCATAAAAGGAAATTCTCTGCAGGATCCCCTTTCACACCAGCATCTTTCTCCTGTGTCATCTTTTCATAAATGTGTTGTTCATAAATTTCAAAAGAAAGCTGTTTTCCTTGTGTCCCACTGATTTCTCAATCCTCTGTTATTACAAGACAACCTGACATTCCTACATATTGAAAAATAAGGGAAATGCAAGACCAACCCATCAGAAGCTGTTCTGCATTCATTCTGGAGCTCACAGCCCTTCTGATGCTCATTTCTTCTTTCCTTTTTCCTTTTAACAGAGAATTTCATTATTAAGGATAGTGTCAACTTTGTTTCTTTTAGAATATTATTTCTAAAGCAACAAACATGTTTTGCCTTTAGAGACAAAGTTGGTATTTTTGGCCTCAAGCACCAATATACCATGGATGGCTCAAAATCCTATCTGGTATTTCTTACCTGGTATTTATTTTTCATGATACAGCAAGGGTTAGTTTTATCTTTTTGAAACACAGAGGTATTTGTTCTACCTCTAAGGATGAAGAAGACATTTCTTTCTAACATAGCTGTACTAAGAGACAAACAGAAATCATGAACTTCACAAAAAATCATCACAGAATATAAACAAATGAAAATTGTGATAAATTATGTATATCTTTTCTAGAAAGGAAACAAACTAAAATGAAATATCACTTTCTTCCCCACAACCAATTCAGGAAGCTACCTATTAGCTAATATAAAAATGGATGCCAATTCAGAACATAATTCCTTCCATTTCTGAGGGTTTTTTTTTCTGAGACACTCTGGTTCAATAGTACCACTGAAAGTAGAAAAAACGGTGTAATAGAATTTAATTCTTGTGCTATTCTAGATACCATTGCCAGAGCGACTTTAAATTGCTTTTGAATGAACTAGAAAGTTCAAGTTAATTGAACACAAGGATTCATGTAGCAAACTATCTTACTACTAATGGTATGGAAGAAAGAAACCTGATTAGTAAGCCCAGCTGGATACTCGCAATGTGAGAAGTCGAGAGATGCCAGAACTAAATCAGAAAGGTGAAGATCAATAGTTCTTTAATCAATGGTGGATTACAGTGGGATTTATTCTGCTGAAAACAGCAGGGGCAGATAAATTCCCCGCTGAGATTAATTACTGGGAAGGGTGGATGTGAACAGAGGAGTGCAGTCATCTTTGTGACAACTGTAAGTGGCAAGAGGAACATCAGTGGGAGTACAGAGCTCTTTGCCTGAGTCTCTGCTGGTGACCAATGACACCCTCATCAAATTCCCAGCACCCCTTAGTTCCTTAGAAGAAATTGCCTTGAAGCCTGTGGATTTCTGCAAGCACAAATACTATAAACCAAGAGGCAGGGACACAATTTCTTGGCTTTGTTTTTAAACTGATGGGTTTTTACAGCTGTTGGGTTCCTAAAAAATCCATATTACAGAGACAAAAGCACGAATGTGTGCAGCTGAAGAATGACAGCTTCATGCACAAAGGTGCTGATGACATTCACAGTGCCTGCTTAAAGTCAAGGGGTGGTCAGAGCTGCTGGGGCTCTGCCTGCTGGGGACATGGAATCCATCACATCCATGGAATCCATGATTACCATGAGAGCCTTGGTTGCTGAATGTCCCAGTTCCCACAAGCTGGCCACTAATGCATCGTGCTCTAGGGCTAAATACTGTAGCTGAGCCACCAAGCAGGCTAAGCAGCATAGAGAGATCACAGAGCATCTCTTGAAACAGAGCTCTATTAGAAACAGGGCATAAACTGAAATACTGGGACTTTGAAATACTTAAGGAATTTACTAACATGACAAAACAAATAGAGCCAACAGCTTAGCTTGTCAGTGCTTGGTTTTCTACCAGCTTGAGGGAAAACCTTCTAATTGGTCTCCCCTCCTGACATTTTATGTCACTTACCTCACCAGAAGACAGCAAGATGCAGAGAGTCCAACAGATTTTAAATTTGCTGGGTGTAATATGATAGATTTATTTGTTCTCTTACTTTGGTTATTACCAGCAGCTCTTTGAGAGGTCTTCATCTTAAACTCTGATCAGATGGCACCAACGTTCCCATTTTACTTCTTGCAGAAAACATTTCATAAAATATTTTAAACTCGGACTCCATCCAGTTATGTTGGTCTGCTTTCAATGACTTGGATTTCAGGTGCTTTAAGAGAATTTTCTGCAGTTATTTTACTTTGAATTTTATCAGATACCAACAATCATGTCTCTGTGGCAAATCAAAAAAGATTCTTTATTGGGAAAAAAAATGCAAGTTTAATACAGATATGATATAAATTACAAAAAATGTTTTAAAAAATCACCTCTCCAGGATACCCAGATTAATTGAAGGTGGAACCTCAGTGAAGCAAATAAAGTCTTTCTCAGATCATCTCTCACTTTAAAGCAGGTCATAAAAATAGTCCAGGCCTTGTCCCAGTTCCCAGATGGATATTCCAGTGCCCAATTCTTTTGCAAGCTCCAAGCGCAGCTGGATGGACTAAGAGAAAGACATGAAGCAGTCATGTCTCAGTCAGAGATATCAGGCACTCCATACTGCCATCTCTTCATGCCATTATCAGACCTTTAAAAACATCTACCCTTGAACAGCTACTGAAAAACCTTGTCTGTATTTCAAATGCTCTCTGGTTAGCAAGCAATCATTCAGTCAAAGACAGTTAATCGTACCAGTTAATTCAATGACCTAATAAAAGATTACCAGCTAAATTGACAAAATGCCACAGAAATAAATCAGATTTATGAACTATGCAAAGGACTATTCTAATTTAGGCTACCATTTCACAATGTACAGAAATTCTAACTCTTCCCAGAAATATCTCAGGGGTAAAATAAAACTTTATCACTGAAGACGATCAGAATGATTTGTCAAATACCATCAAGATCTCTTGCCTACCCTTGCCTTTTCCCAGGACAGAATCACAATTTACATTACAAAAATGCTGTTTTAAAGAGATTCTTGAAGATAATAATTAAAAGTATCTCTATTTGAGCTCCAGCCATTGATTTAAATGAGTTCATTTAGCCATTGGTTAACAAGGGAAGCAATGCTACAATTCACATTCTGCCCTTTTTTTTTCAGTTCAAACAAAAAGAATTATTTTTCAGTTTTTTGCTTTCAGGTTTTCTTACTTTAAACTGCAGCACTGCAATGTTTAAACTACTCACACTAGGGATGTGTTTAAAAATCATTTCATGGGAAACAGAATAAAGTGTCACAGCACCATTAACAGATCCACTGGGCCTGGCATTCATGATTGCTTTCAACTAGTCATGAACAAACTAATTTTGAGCAACCTGTCAGTGATTATAATGTTAAAAAGGATAAGAAGTGCCTTTTTCATGAGGTAATAACATTCAGTGTTTCCCAACCATCCTGACCAGCAAACAAATCTCAAAATATTTCATCACAAGCATGTTGAAAATGGAAAGAATGCCCATTGCCATGCATTCACCAATCACCAGAGCTGAGTGGAGATCTGATAGAGAAGAAATAATGACAGATGTACAGGAATGAGTGTTCTTAGCCTGGTTAGTACTGACAATGGCAGGGTGAAATCCTTCCAGGAGGCTGAAGAAAACACAGCATAACAGCACAAGCTGTCTTTTCTCTGATACATTCACAATGAAACTTTCTAACACTCTCAGACATGCAGCACTAGCAAGAACATAGTTAATAACCCATATGTGATAACACTTCCACCTATATTAGATTAATGAGGGGAAATATCCTTTTACTCATGGTGCTTAGGATAACAATCCTGTCCAGGAGAACAGAGCCTTAGATCATTTCATAGTAGTTTAACCATAAAAAAAAATCTCTGGTCTCTGTAAATACGAAGTAGTTTCACTACAGAAGCAATTTCCTTCCAACACTAAAAGCCAGCAGAGGTTTAACACACTGACTTTAGTTTAATTTGAGAAGATCTAAAGATAACTTCCTAGGAACTAAGGCTGTAATTAACCAGTTTATCCTGTATTCTGCTATAGTTCAGACTATTTTGTGGAAGTTTTCAAAACACCAAAGTTCCACAGAAACAGAACTCAAGAAAACAAGTGATGCAGCCTGATAGGGAGAGTCAGGACCCTGCTACAAAGGGAGGCAAAAGTTCTCCAAGCTACCAGCCACCATGATGAGAAGGAAAATTTCTTTGGTATCTTGTCTGAGGATCTGTTAACATCACATCTGATAGTACATGAGTTGTGCACTTGAACAGATCCTCACACAGCACCAGTTTGTCCTGGTGTGTGTTATCTCTAGACATGCATTATCTTCAGAGATCCCAAAACCCCATTATGCATGAGAGAGAAAAAACAACCTTCTTGCACAGGCAGCTGAAACTTTGAATCATAACAATTTACATAACATTTACATGAGGGCAAACTTCTTTCACAAAAGCCTAAACTCAGTTCAACATTTTCTGAAATGCCTCAATACTGAAACAGGTCAAGTAAACATCTCTGTCCTCTTACAGCCCTCTGACCTGAGAAAGTGGCACCTACCTTCAGTGTTGGGTAGAAGACTGCATGTTTTCCTCCCTTGTTTCTGCAAAACAAGAAAACCAAATAGTCACAGTAGCTTTGATAGATAACAGGATTTTAAACTGAGCTTAGAATTCAAAACCAGGTTGGTCCCTTCCAACCTTAACCATTCTGAGATTCTGTGATACTGTGAAAAGGCTGACAGTGAAAACAGGATCCAAGAATAAATCTCACAACAGAGATGGTTTGATACCATATCATAGTAAACACTGAGATATTTTGTTGCAACTGGATGACGAAACTGTCAGATTGTGACAGACAGTTGTGCCTGCTAAATGCGCATCTGAAAAAGATGAAGACATTTGGTTTTCTGATGCAAACTGTGAATTATTTTCTCCAATTCCCTGAATTACTATCTTTCAGGCTAAATTAACTGCCAGCAGTATAAAATATACAGACAGGGCAAGTTATACTGGGCACAAATACCAAGGTTGCATTTTAAATCCCTAATAATGAGAAGGATGAGTTACAAGGGGTCTCACAGCACCACTTTACCACTTAGGCCGTGAGAAAAAGTAGAGTGCATGGACAGATCAAGAAGGAATTGCTCCCAAAATCTCACAACTTACATAAATGAATACTTGCCTGTGCACTCAGATTTCTGCAACTATTTGTAATAGACAGTCTCTGCCTGCTACATGAAATCATTAGCTGTGCTTTGCTTAAAGATTCATGAGTTCATTTCTCAGCCACTGCAGACGTGCAAGATTTCCAGGTGAGAGGAAAGGAAGCATACATATTTCAGGCCTGGCTGCCATCCCTGTCCACCACAATTGAACCTTTGCAAAACAAAGTGGTAACTGGAAAAGAGTTCCTTCAATAACCCTCCCCTGCAGCCAGCTGAACCACACAGCTCACTGCCAAGCACAGCACAAGTGAAGTTCGGAGTGATTTTCAGGCAGACTGGGCTTCTTGCATCAAAAATTCCTCCAGGAAGCCCACACACAAGAACCTCCAAAGGTTGGCTTCAAAGAAAAAAGAGGAAGTACTACTGACAAGCTATCCCTTTGCCAGAAGTTCATTTTGCCATGTCAGAAATGTGATTCAGACATGAATACCAGAAGCATGCCATTCAAACAGAGTCCTCAGAGCAACTCTTTTGAGAGCAAGTCTTCCTCTAGTGCTGACTGTGTCTCCAACAGAATTGGATATTAAAGATCAGTACAACAGAGCTTCTGATTTATTCCTCTTTAGTTAACACAAAAAACTGTAATTGCTTGGTACAAAGTAATTTTGCAACAGGATACAAAATAATTAAATATGAAGGCATACAGATCCCAGTGCTTTCATACAAACACAGAAAACAAATTTAAACAGTGCTGAACAACAGACTATTTTTTTTCTGAAAAATAAGTCAGAAGAAAATTAAAGGCTGAGAAACATCTTGAAAATTAAACTAAAAATACAAAGGTAGGCAATTTGTACATTTAGTTTTGGTTTTTGGTTTTTTGGGGTTTTTTAATATTCAAAAATATTTTAGACAAGATTGTTTTGGAAAAAATGAAGTTTTGATTGTTTTTATTAAAAGCTTCTAAAATGTGTTTTACTCTTCTTTCAGTTGCATGTCGTCACATCAACAATGTATTGAGTAATATATAAGGCACAGCTGTGCAGAAGTAGTAGGATTTGTTTGTATCATTTTGCATATTTTGGTATATTAGCAAAAAAATAGCAAATTATCAGAGGAGGTTTATTTATTTAAATCTATTTTAAATGGATTCTTCCTAAATCTTGTCATTTCATGATGAACAAGGGAGGACAAAGAACATTATTACACTTAATGCTCTCAGTTCTTTCAAAAACTTTATCTGGAAGTCACTTACTTTTACTTCTATTACATTTCTCTACAGTCCATTCCATCTAAGTCTGTCACTTAAACAATTTTAGCAGTAGGACTTGTGAAACCAGGCTCTTGTACCATAGATTTTTCTCAGAACTATTTTTGGCTGAGTTATTGGTAATCACCCGACAGCTCACAGTACTCATCTCAGAGCCTCTGATTAACTGACACTCAATAGATAACTTTGATGGATAATTTCTAAAGATATAACTCTTCAGACTTCTCTTCTAAAAATTGTTCTTGTTTATGTAATGTCATGAATCCTTCTCCCTTTTTCTCCTCTCACCCAATGCACTATTTTATGCTGCAGTTCTGCGTTGGCACACAGATCACAACCAGTAGAAGTTCCATTTGCTGAATTCAGTTGCACACTACAGTCACTGGCCCATGCCTAAAATGTTTTCAGAATGGTAAGTTAATAAATGTAACTCACTTTTTGTATTCAAAGTAGTGTTCAGCAATTTGTTCATCCCAGACAATTTTTGGCTTGTGTTCCTTCAAGGTTTCAATGTACCTACAAATTAAAAACATAGATATGGAATTAACTTTTCTAAGAAGCAGTTATGAAATTACATTGTAGAAATTTCTGAAAGAGCAGTTTTACCATGTTTAGATGTAAGAAGACATTATCAAAAATATCTTCTTGTTGACAAATAATTTCCTAAACCACTTTACAATTTCATGTTCACATTTTTGGGCTATTTTTTTTCTGAAGTCTTGCATATGAAGGGAGGGTGTCAGGAGGTGGTGCCAAGCCATAGGACAAGGGGCAGTGGGCAGAAACTGATGCACAGAAACCTCCACCTGAAAACGAGGAAACACTTCATTGTGTGGGTGACCAAGCATGAAAACAGATTGCCCAGAGAGGTTGTGGAGTTTCCTTCCCTGGAGATATTCAGAAGGTATCAGGGCACAATCCTCAGTAATGTGGTCCAGGAAACCCTGCTTGAGCAGGGAGCTTGGAACAGATGGACTTCAGTGGCCCCTTATTCATTATGTGATTCTGGGTGATTCTGTGAATTAATTAATGTTCATCAATTGACAAATATGCAAGGACAAATGAAGGCACTGTTTTAACATTTCTACAGTCTGAAACCCATATGCCAAAGCACAGGAACTGAAGTCATTCCTAGGCTATACACAGCTGTGTCCTCCACTATGAGGCTGATGTCATCAGGAAAGTTCTTCTAGAAAAGAGGCTTAGCTAATCTTCTAAAACTGAAACTGTCAAGGAAAATTCACTGCTAAGTAATTCTGCATATGAATTTTCCCCATCACTGGCTTCTTGGCATTATTTTCTTGCATGGATATTTTGAACATGGAATGACCTATCTCCCTTGACACAAAGTGAGGACAGAGTACTACTTGTACTCAAACCCCTGCAAGGGGCACTGGGGTGGGAGAGCTGGCATGCTGTAAATTTACAGCTCATAGTATCCTCTCAGTGCAGAGACAGAGTCTGCATTTCTGACTGCAAAACAGAAACAAAGCTGCTGGCTGCCACATGTCAAGAGGACCAGAAGATGGCAAACTACTGCCAGTGATAGAGGCCACAGAGGTGTCACTCAAAAACGAGAAGTCTCAGTCCCCTGTCTCTTCTGTACTTTTCATCCTGCATCTTTGGCCATCTCTTTTTGAAAAGTCTATCAAAGCCACCTCTCCCACAATTGGTCTCATTCTTGCAATAATTTTGCTGCTCATGACAGGATTTGGATGGAGAAATATCCTTCAAATCATCTTATTTCTTATTAAGAAATTTCCCTCAGCTACTGTCCTGACTGCATCAGTGCTGAAATTCCACCTCACCATTACACATCAAGAAACAGTGAAAAATTTTGTATTGCTCAGCTTGAAAGGGATTTGTTCTCTCATTTGGTATTATTCTAAATGCAATTAAAACATTCAGCATTGCCAGGATCATCATCTCTCTTTTGCTGAGACTTGCTTATTCAAATATTGGTAAATTGTTTCCTACTACTAGCAGATTTAGAAAATATTTTCTTTTGTATTTTTGTCAAATGAACCCACATCAGGCATGGATTAATCAACATAAGCAAGCACATGGGAACACGTGAGCACATGGAAACATGAGACGCTCTTGCACTCTCCCTCACTCACATTATTCCCTGGAATAATGGACCTTTTCAAATAGGTAAGTGAGACTTTGGAACCTGCCCATCCCTTTTTAAGACATAAAAATTTTATATTGTCCCACTAGAAATGTTTGCAAAGAGACCTAATTTTGTATATTTAAAATTTCAGGACAGATTTTAACAAACTGTCCCATTCCAGAATGACAACTTCAGTAATGACAGGAGACTACACCCATATAGAATATGGTACCAAGATGTTCCAGACCAGAAAACAATAATTATCACCCAAAACATCTGAGACACAGCTTTGTTCCTGAACATACGACTTTAGGTGGGAAGCCTTAATTTCACTTGCTAAAATTCCCAAAACAATTAAGGAGTGCTCAAAATCCTCATGAACAAGCTTTAAATTTAGAAATGCAAGTGGAACCAATACTATGCCCTATTCTCCAAAAGGTATATTATTATTTTAAAACTCTTAAGGCATACACCACATTTAATGAGCACTCATCCTGACCATGCACAGAGAATGTATTTCCGTTTCTACTGTCTCTAGGCATTTATCCACACAGTATGTAACAGCAAAAATGAGCAAGTTCATCTTGAAATCACATCTACAGTGATGAGACTAGCTACAAGCTTGAGTTGGGGGGAAAAAAAAGAAGTATTAAGCCCCCAATTAATGCTATCCATTAATCTTAGGGGGCCACCTTGAAACATAGGAACTTGGGCTTTATGTTTCTCTGTTAAGGACAAAGAAAATTCCAAACACAATGTTCAAAACAATAAGCTCTCATTTACCTCAGTTGCAAGTGCATACTCAATGCTTATGAAAATCAAGCTTTATGTTTTTCACCCAGACACAAAGCTGCTGTGAAAAATCGGGAAGAAGTGCATCAGCAAACCACATCTGTTTCCCACGGGCTTTCTATTGCCCTAACTTGGGAATAACCCATTCCCTTCTTGTAGTCATTTCCCCTTTACTTGATTCCTTTTCTTTCATTAAAAGAAGGCAAGAGCACCAAGATATGCCATATTATCCTATTATCTCTGTAGTATCCTTCCATGTGCATGGCTCCTGTGTAAAACTGCAGCAGCTCCATCCCAACACACTTGCTTGACTCAAACTGATGCTTACCAGGCACTCCTAATATATTGTCTCCTAGCTGGGGCAGTACTTGACTCAAAAAACATTTGAAATGAACTGGTTTAAATAAACAAATAAATAGAAAAGTAAAATTTGTCATCACACTATACAAGACAAGGGATGTCAGTGTGTCTGGGATAGCAGAATTCTATATAAGTTTTCAGGTTCTCAAAGAGGAAAAGAAAGAAGAAGCTCACCAGAGCCATTTCTTTTTTTCCATCCCTCACCTCACTCTACACCTTTCAACTCATATTTATTGCTATTTTTTCATTCTCTTTTTCTAATTTATCCCTCTTTCCACTGCCTCTGTGCCAGTTCACTTCTGCTTTTATACTGCTATCCAGACTAATTCCTCATCCATCAGCTCCTAACTTACTACCTTTCTTCTTTTACCAAGCTGCCTCAGCAGTTAAGAGAATGAGAAACACTGAAAACTCAGCTTCACTGCCTCACACTACATATTTCCTGGGAAGTTTGTGACCATTGGCAGAACAAGTCATGCTGCTTCTGTGGTGCTAGCCTGAAACAAGGTCAGCATGGATGAAATATCTGGATTATTGATGCCAGTCATTACTGAAGCACCAATGCAACATAGAAATGATAAATCTGCATGGGTCATCAGGAATAGTAATAAAAGGCAGATGTCACCTGCATGTCCACCTTGCAAAAATGTGCTCTGTCCTATACAAATGCTATTCTGGTTCACTTAAATTGCCATGCCTTTTTCAAAATGGGCACTTCCTGCTCTTCAGACAAGAACCATTATTTGTGTGACAGATACTCCTGGTTACAAACACTCTGTGTTAAAACAAACATTGCCTTCTGCAAAGTAAAGGAGAAGCCAAAACAAACCTATTATGGAGTCATTGTAAAGCCAGTCCCGCCAAAGACTGTGAATCTATGATTGTTGATCTGTGAACAACCCTAACGTGGCTACACCTCCACACTATGGCCCCTTACTGCTCATTCAATGAATAAATAAAGGAACCACAGGAAAGGTTCTCAGGATTTATGCCTTCTGTTCCATTTCTAAGATGCTTTTCTTCCAAAACATGAAAAATGGCATGGCCCTGGAATATGTTAAGGTAAAACCCACGATCTTTAGTTCCCCTGAAGAAGGTATTTATCTTCATGGATAATGCTTTTTTCACTGAGAATATAAAGAAACCAGTCTCTAGTATATCTTTTGCAACAAAAATTTACATTCTAGGAGAAGAGATAGCTTCATATTTAATTCTTAGACTAGGATTTATTTATGAAGTTAAACTTTTTTATCTTCAGGTGCTTTGCTTTACTAGTCCTGAATCACTCTTCAACCAAAAAAACTTTAGTGAAAAGAAAACCACTACTGAGCATACATTGCATTTTAATGCTCTTTTCTAATACTTTATATTTTCTCCCCAGTTCTCACATGAAGAAAGCTCTGATTAGAAGCAACAGGTCTGTTATCAGAATGAAGGATCATTTTCTTAAGCTACAGAAAATTGAGTTTATCTTTCAGTATAACAAATTTGAGAGATTCAGTCAAAGAATAAAAATACGACTCAGCTTGAAAATCTATACCATGCATTTTCTTTTCAGTTTTCTTCAGTTACAATAGGCTTAGTTATTAAAATGTGAACCTACCAGGAATGGTATCTCCATAACCATCAACAGTGCCTATGCATGGCAACACGTTTTAGACTCTGCTGGATAGGGCCCAACTTCCCCCTTCATAGGGAGCTGTGTCTCTTAACAAAAGTAAGAGAAGTCACACAAAGGGCTGTGTTCTAAAGCTCAAGAGTTCTGATTTCTGATGCAAAACAAATAGACAGAAATAGCTCCAAAACAGTTTTCAAAGGAGTACTCCTAAGAAACTTCTCAGTACATATCTTCCAAAAAAGCACCAGCCCTTTTCCCCACTGCTCTGTGGACATCAGGACACTCTGTGAATGGGCAGAAACCCATCTTCAAAACAAGATTTTTCAGAGGAGTCGTATATATAACTTGTACCTCAAACCCTCTTTCATTTAATCTTTAATTTTAGCTACCTTGACACTTATCATTTAAAGGTTTTCTTAAATTACTTCCTTTTAGGTGAGACAAAATGTCAAAAAACAATACAATCTGATGACTTTTTTTAAAAAAAATGTTTTGAAAGTGGGAATTTTTTGGCCTTCTCTGCTTCTTAAAAAATAATTTCTAAAAAACAAATGCAAAAATTCTGAATATCCTATAAACTACTGAAGGATATACTCATGAAACTAACAGTTTTGATGAAAGATGCCTTCAATGGTAATAGATAAAAACACAAAAGGAAAAACACCTGAAAAAGAAAAAAGATTTTATACGGATTTTGAGTTCTCAATCACTCAGTCCCTAAAACTTGCAAAAGGCAGAGATGCCCTGAAATTTAACAATCTTTAGATATTAGCCTTTAAAATGGTTTTGAAAGAGTGCATAAATTTATGAAAACCTAGCAGAGTCATTAACAGCACCATGTTATTTATGTGTGTGTATGTGTATATATATACAGCCTTATACAGTGCAGTAAAAAAGGTCAATAAGGCTGAACAATTAAGCTTTCACCACACTTCCAGCAGGCTCCATGAGGATCACTTAAGCACCTTTTTACTCATCTCCTCTCTCCACTCAATAACACCATACAATTGATAAGCTTCCAAGTTTAGAAGGTGGTAATGTTGCAAAGCACTCTATCCCTTGTTTGCACATAAAGAATTCAGATTTTATTAACACTAATCCCACAAGTTCATCCAAAAACAAAGGTTATCCAGGAAAAGGCTATTGTGTATGTTCTAGAGAATCAAAAGAATGTGGTAACATTAAAATAATTTTTTACTCTCAAGATTTATGCATCTGAGAGGAGTGGAGAGCACACTTTAAGCCTGTCTATGGGGTATATTATTCATAAATAATTCTGTTAAGTTCTTTAGATTATTTAATGTAAAAGAACTTATAAACACAGTTAGAAGAGAAAAATCAATCAGTTAGTTGTTAAAATATCCAAGCAGCAGCCTAGAAATGAAAAATCTATAAGCAAGCATCATCTTTCTCTAGTAATCTCTCAGTTGGTGCCTGAACCTTGCTCTGTCAGTTTTAAAAGGCAGTAAGAATATTTTTACTATTTTAATAGTAACAGGTTTCCAGCACAGTAGTTTTTCTGGATGTATTGCTTTCAGTAACTTTTATAAAATCATTCTCACCAATTTCTTCACAATACTTCATTACTGACTTGATAGATGACACTTTTCAGCACTTCCACACCAACCTCACACAAAGGCACAGACATTGTACCTTCTGGAATCATACACCAGCCCAATGAAAACAAGCAGAACCTCGGTGGCATTTCTACCATTACTCTGGGCTCTTCAAAAGAGCACCTTGTTCAGCATTCCCAAAGTAATTTGGAAAGAATAATACTTTGCTGGACACAGCTGCAGAGAGACAGAAAACTATTCCTAATTTACAGATCTCAGGAGACACAGTAGACAATGCCAAGCTTTTGAGAAGCATCTCCATCTCAAGAAACAATGAGCATCAAAACCTTCTGCTGCTTTACTGTGGCTACAGAAGAAAACATAAACATTACATATATCTATGTATAGAGCTTTACATATTAATAGTGCCCCTTATTATCATTTAACTTCACAGAGGTTTTATAGAGAGACCCACCTGAGAATTTACACTGTGGTACACTGGTAAGTTATCCAGGGAAACATCAAGTACAGCTGAAAGCAATACAGGGCATGCTGTATTTCTCAATATGACCAAAACGATTCTTTACCAAAAAAAGACCCCACAAAGTTACAGTTAGATATTGATCTGGGAATAGAATTAATCACACACAAGGCAGAAAGGTGTGAATATGTATCTATATATTTAATATTTTAACTCAAACTGATGGATATGAGAGGAACGTACGAAAATCTCCTTAAAGAAAACAAGACCTTGATTTTTAAGCCAAAAACTATTTCTTAGACAATGAGGATATAACTAGATTGAGACAGAAGGTTTTCATATCTGTTTGTGTGCCTTCAGTAACACTTTGCTGTTCAGCAGAATGTCTGTTTCTAAAGGAAAACTGAAAATATGTATTGTTGAGAAGCCAACATGTGATTCTTTCCTCAGTCAGGGTCAAACCACTGCACTGACATTACAGAAGCTTAATGCCCACCCTTCACAGAAAAAACACAGGTCCTAATAGATTTCTATAAGGCAATGTATCATCAAGAAACAGTAAACGTATTAGTGCTTCCTAGACTATACATAAAAAATCACATTCTGCTCCAGCTCACCCAATAATCTGCCTTAGTACAGAATCTGAGACAAGACAGAGTGTGTCTGCTTAAAAATACTTCTCAACATGATGAAAACTAATGTTTGTTTATCCCTACAGGCTTATTGCAAGAACCAGCAGGCCCACCCTAAAAGTAAAATCTCTGAAGATAAAACTGCTAGTTTAAGGGACCATTTCCTGAAATGTTTAAATAACACTCAATTGAGGTTGAAACATTTTCAGATTCATTACTCCAAGTAAAATACTGTGCTCCATTCTTCTAACAACTGACATAGTAAGTACTGCATCTGAAAAAGTGAGGCTATTTATCTTTGGATGTGAGGCTGAACAAAGTTCAGATCCACTAATACATCTGCTGCTCTGCTTCAGCTGTAAAAAACAAAAGCTAAATCTATGCTACTTCTGTTGCGTGTCAGCTTGGGTTTGTTGGGGTTTCTTTTACTCACATCATAAAAACTTTACAGACTTTCTTCTTGCTCCAAGTATACAAATCTATTCACACAGTGCTACAAAGATTAACAATAAAAACTGTTATACTGGATTTGGAGCCTGGTCAGATTCAGTTAATCTTAATTCAGTGTATAGGAGATGAAGTTTGATCCATTCTAGTATGAAAAGGAATTTTGAGTGCAAGCTCACCTACTTTGTTATTCTTAATTCTTCTATACCTCCTTCATTTGAAAAGGTACATATTAAAAAATCATATTTCTTTTCCATCATCTTCTGAAAGGTCAGATGATCTCCATTCAATTAAATACCACTCCTAGCTCTTCCAGTTGCTTCTCATATCTCTCTTCAACCACTCCTGAATTTAAATCATCCCAACACAATACAAGGTCAACAGCAATGTCATCCAGCAGATTTAAGAAACACAAAATCCAGCAGGAACATCTCTTCCTCACCCTGTGTGAGGAAAGGAGCAGTGCAGTTCTTCCTCCAAGCCTCTCCCTCAGGCCTGGCTCACCTGGGCCTGTGCCAGCCAGGTGCTGGATCCAGAGAGTTGCTAAGATGTCCTGGTTGAGCCCTGTGCAGGGGAAAGGACACACTTCGTAGCAAAGGAGAAATGAAAGGAAAATGCATTGGGTGAAAGCAGCAGAAGGCACCAAGGGTGGGACAAGGAGAAATAGGAGAAATCGTTTAGGTCAGACAGAAGCAGAGCTGTCTGCAAGGAACCAGAACTTCAGACAATGAAATAATCTAACTACAATAGAAACTGTACCCTGAAAAAGCTGATCATTTTTTGGATTCCATTTGCTTCACAAGGTTCTGAGAACAAGACACAGAAAAATATCTACACTTCCAAGTAGCCTCAGAAAAATGTTCAGGTTCCTTAGCTGACAATCACATCAGGCCTGCAATTTCCACTACTATCATGAATGAGTGGTTAGGCTGCTTAAAGAAACACCATCAAAGGTACTGGCAAAAGGAGGACCTGAACACCAAAAACCTTCCATAAAATAAAAGAAACACAGCTCAGGGATAGTTTTTGGCATGTAGTAGTTACAGAAGCACAGTAATAAATTTAAGTTATCAAGCCAAATACAGTGGATAGTTTCATATGAAAGAAATAATAAATTCCATCCTTGGCAGGAAGGATTGTAACTAGATAAGTTAATTATGCTAAAGGAAAATCCATGGCAGAGCAGTAAATTCTCCAAACCTCCAGTGTCCCATGAAGATATGAACTCTATACTCTGTTCCATCTATTGGGACCAAGTTAAGTGAAGAACAAAGAGCTCACTTTTGAGTTAATTTTTCATACTTGGTAGAGGGATCTTTCTCCTCTCAATTGATCACATACACCAACAGAAGCAATGTAAGAATTTTTTCAGACTTTGTTTTTTGAAAAGACACAATGATGACAAATTCATGCAAATTAGTATTAATCTCTCATAAAAAATGCAAATCTCAGAGGGTTAATACATTTTTAACATGCCTTAAAATAATCTAGATATCATATAATTCCTTTATTTTTGGCATGACTTGAACTGAAGACAGGCTATGAAGTAATAAACTATCTTTTAACCAATAAGAGTGGAAGTCTATGCCCTTTTAAGCAACTATCTTCATCAGGGCAGTTAAATAAATATTTGAGAACATTAATTTTAAATCTTTTGATATTTAGTTAAACTAATGCATATTCATGTGACAGTGTTCAGTTTTAAAGAAAAGCCTGGTACTTTTCATCATGAAAATATAGCAGAACATCTTGCATATCTTTGCCATAACTCCAAAAATATTTGTATATTCTTATCTATTTAGTTTCTGCTGAACACACATATCTACCTTCTGATATTTGCCAAGACTAAGACTAAATTTTAAGGCAAAAAGAAATATGCATGAACTTTAAAAAAATTATTTCCAAAAGAGCTGTTAGTTAAATCAAACAGTAACACTTGGATTGCAAATCAAGGGACAAAATTATGGCCCCCTTCAAATTAACTGGAAATTTCAAAATGCAATACTATTTACCTGTAACAGGTATGTATATATTTTGTTAAATCTTTCATTAAACAGCCTTTATAGTATTAATCCTCTCAAAAGATCTTTGGTTGGCTGAAGAAATTGTTGGTTTAAAGGAAGAATGAAAAGGACATTATACTCAGCATATGTGGGATCTGTGTACATCTAAATTTTGGTAACATCTGGGGAAGTTGGAAAGTGAATTTTTTTGCTGTGCTTGAATGACAGAAGTTTGCTTTTTGCAATTATTTGAGCAAATTAAGATAGTAAGAGTTGGCAAATTATCCTAGTACACTGCTAAATGTAAAACAGTCAGGTATTTCTGTTCCAAAGTTGTGCCATATACAAACATATTAAATTGCAATAACACTTTCAAAGCACTATCACTTTGCATTACCCACACAAGTCATCCAACACATGGAGCAATCACCAGTACAGCTGTGTAATCAATAAAAGAAGAATGCCCTTTAAACACTTACTAACTGTAAAGCTAAGCAAGTTCAATATTAACATTATGATATGCATGTAAGAAAGGCAAATCCAGAAAGCCCAAAGCAAGATTAAAGACTGAGAAACACTGCAAAGGGTCAATTACTAAAAGCATGGTAGCTGAGAGATGGATACAATGTGGAATGAAATGAAGAAACACCTTTTTTCCTTTTTTTTAAAGTACAATTTAGAAACAACCATTGGGGGAAGAAACTTTCATTTTCCTTTTTCCTTCTGATTTCATCAGTGAACATTGCTTCTTTCAAAGGCTCAGGAAAAGCATTTGATTGCTTTAATTAAAGAAAAAAAACCACCTGTTTCTGTTGAATTATGTCTGACAAGATTCTGAAAGGTTCATATCCACAAACAACACAACTTTTCTACCTTAAGGCAGGCCTGAGGGGAGAAGTAAAGCTCTATTTTTCATTGCAAAGAGCTATTTCAAAACCATATGGCAGAGGTGCCACCTGGGAATAACTCCCTGTGCCCCACATACCTAATTAACACGAGCTCCTGCTACAGTGGTATGCACAGAGAAGAGGAATGAATGACCTGGTTAGGTGAAGACACACAAAAAGAGGCTGAGAGCAAGGCTTGGAGATGAAGAGAACCAGATGGGACTGTCAGCTGTAGAACTGTGAAGCTCTACAATGCAAGGGCATGGGTAACATGGGGAATATTGCTTGGATTAGATGAAACAGTTCTAACTGCAGTCACTGCAAGACTTACTGACTGACATTTGGGATTGGTAAGGCTTTTGCTGCATGGTATTTTAGTTGTACTCACATGAAGTTGAGGGCTGTAATCTGTTCCTCTCACTCTGCATTGCAGTTACTTCTGTAAGTGCCAGTACTGCTTTACACACTTTGTAGTCTACAACACAACTACTGCACCACTTCAGAAACTCTTTAGTTTCAATCCCCCACCCTCTCAGGATGGCACAGTTTTCTCCTTAACTAAAGAAGGATTACTGCCAGATAATGGATTCTGTACTCAGCATCAAAAATGCTTGGTGATCAATTCCAGAAGTTCTGAAGAGAAATAAAAATTACCTCCTCACACACGAAAAAAGTGCAGGTTCTTGTCTTAACAATAGGTTCTAATTCCATAACTGAGATTGTTTTAACTTGCTTGGCTGACTGATTTGGGCACTTGCTGATTTGAAATCCCAAATATTATGTTGTTAGAAATCTTTTCTATCCCGCAAAGCTCTATATTTGTGGATTTTCATGGCTCCTGTCTTTGATCAAATGCTCAGAAAGTTTTCAAGCAGAAGACCAAACATGAAGGAAAAGAATCGGCTGCAACACATGATGGACAGCCAGAATACAGAGAAATGCCCTGACAAGTCCAAAACGTATTTTATTGGGCCATTTGTCTATGTGGACAGGGCTAAATACATTACATGTTACAGATTTCCTAAGCAGATGAGAACAGAGGAAAAATATGATTGAGGACAAAAGGTAATTTTTATCCATTAATACTTCCAAGCAAGAAATAGGAATTCAAATATGCTGGATACATTTTTTGGATCCTGGGGAATAAAGAGATAGATTACTAGATCTATTAATTTATATTCACAAAACATATTCCAATTACAAGTAGTTTCTGACCCTTTCTGGCCCCACAGCCATTGCAAGAACCACTTTAATTACTTGCCTTTTTTGCAATAAAATACAATTAAGTAGCACTAATTATTTGACACAAGATATTTTAAGTATGGACGAGGCTAAGCAGTTGCTATAACAACATAATTTAATGAACTTGACTGGCAGGTACTACATATTCTTCTATGGCAGAACAGTTTTGTTCTGCACCTTCGCTTTCAAACGTATCATCTTTGTTCTAGTTTGTACCTACAACAAAATAAGATCACATTGAACAGAAGAGTGCTGAAAGAATTCACAAAACCATCACATTGTCACAGCATTTCATGGGATAACGGATAAATATTAAGCAATTATGACAGAGGTGGGAAGACCATGGATTAAAATTAAAAACTATGTGGAAACAAGGCCTTCTTCTGAGGACAGAAGTCTGGGTTAATATTATAAATTAAACTAGACAGAAGCAATACCAATCTAGTCAATAATTATGGGGATTTTTTATGATAAATCAGTGACTTATCCCTATATGGGCAACTAAAGATGCCATGATGTACAATTATTTCTTCAGAAATACTGCAACACCATTATAAAAAATTAATTAGGAAAAAAAAATCAAGTCAGATATCCAAAAATTATAACAACTCTTTAATTTTCTTTATGTGATTCTGGATAGTCTTCATTGTGTCCCCCAAAAGGTCACAGAGGGAAAGAGAGGCTAAGAAATTACCAAGTTGGTATAAGTAAATTACATGACTGGACTGGGTAACTTCAGGAGCACTTTTCTCAGTCTTACAGCTAATGCAGATTGCACTGTTCATATGAACTTGGTTAATCACTCAGATTCAAGTGTTACTTTTAACACAATGAATAGATGAGTAATTCAAAGAGAATTCAAAAAGGTGCTCAGTTTTTTACAGATATAAAAACATCATTCTGTAAAGAACTGGTTCTATAATAAGGAAGACAAGACATGGGCTTCACAGAACCAGAGGTGCTGTTTCATTCCAGCCAATGTATGCTGCTTCTAATAAAATACAGGTAACATCTACAAGTTTTCTTACTTTTTCATATGAGTTACAAGATAGTAAAAAAATAAATTTAAAGCTAATACAGGGTATTTATGTTTTTACTGATAGTCTAAATAATTTCTTGAAGAAGTTCAGCACTAATAATCAAAATTGATGGAAATCATTAGGATTTTATAGCTGTATTATCTGTCCCTAATTACAACCTCGAATGGCACAGTAGGAAAAAATTCTTGCCTGATGTCTGATATTCACCTTCATCACCAAAATTTCTTCCTTGATGACACCTTTAGCAAGTTAATCCAACTTGTGGATCAAACCAAGACTCACAAGCTCATTAGGAGGCCACACACACCCCTACCATTTTGTTGGTATCAAATCAATGGACTCTCTCCTTCCTTGAACAAATAGGCAAATTCTAAACTCTTCCCCTCTGATTGTCAATGTTTGCACACATTAGTACACAAGTACTTGCATTTGGATCCTCAAATATTTCCAAGAGAGTATCTAGTTAAATCATAAATTAAGAAACTACTTAAACATTAAAGTATTTCAGTAACATTTAAAGAAGCATGAACACATAGAAATAATGTCAAAATGTTTTAGTAGTCAAAATTATCTGCAAACAACAGTAGCATTTTTATTATTGAATTTGATTTTCAGATGCATTACACAGAATTTACAAATAAAATTAATAAAACACTTTATAAGCATAAAAATTCTTACACTAGAAGATAACTTTGTTCAATATTTTACTTCCTTTTCAAATACTTTAAATCTCTACATAAATTTCTTACTTTATTTTAAAATTTGTATGGAGCTCTAAAGATTCTTATCTGAAAGTCTATGAAATATTTTGATATAGCATCTGTCAATATTTTCACATGAAAATTCTTATTAAGACATACTGTATCAATTTTGGGGGGTAAAGATTAGGGTAATTTCACCACCTTTGCCACCCCAGCATTAATATGGAAGACCAACTGATAGAACACTGCATGAGAATTAATCACGGGATTCATATTCACATATCATATTTAGATAAAGGAAAATAAATTGAAAGGATCAAAGAATTCTTTTAAAAGGAAATAATATGTTCATTAATAAAGGGTGAAAGTCACATCTGGGAGGTGATTTCTCTTAGACTGTAGGAGGCTGTTACTGGGTACTCTGCTCCACCCCCACATACAGTGAAGAATGGAGCCCTTATGTACAGAAATAATCTTCTACATGGGTCAGCATTGAAAAAATTGAAACTGGAGCTTTACATCTTTTTCTAAAAATAGCAAAGACGGAGATTTTCATTAATGCAAGCAAACACAGAATAACTTCAGTGCCTCTTAAACTTGACTGATTGCCTGCTTAACTTCAACTGCACTGAAAGTGTATTTAAAAATAACTATGCAATCACTGTATGCAAAACACACTAATAATTTCTATAATTTATGTATTCCAAAGCAATCTGGAGACTTATGAACCTTGCTGTCTTGATTTATCATGCTAGATAACCTGCTTAGATAGTCATCAAGAAGCTGTTTTCTCATCACACAAAAAAGTTTTCACTAATGGAGAAAATAGTATAAAATAGCTCACCATGAGGCTTTCCTTACAGACCCCATGTTTTCATAGCAGAGTCATGGACCTCTGGTCCAAAAGAAATTAATTTTGTGTATTTCAAGACTGCTCTGCAATGCAAATTAAAGTTACAGAAATGGGAGATGATATGGAAGACTGACTGAAAAAGTGTGGTCCAGAACCAATGAAAATACACCACACTACTTTTCATAGTTTCTCAGTAAAAGAATAATCAGTGGCAGTTTTTTTGTTTGGTTGGATTTTTTCCCATCTATATGCAGTGTACATTTATCTTTCTTCCCCGTATTGCATTTTTCAAGTCCAGTATAAACAGCCACACTCTATTTCAAGTGTCAAGTCTAATTGAGTTGGAATTATGATAAGGAATTATTACCTGAATAATAACTTGCATCCCTGAAGATAAGTATCCTAAATATGCATGTGTAAGACCTTGATTCTGTTGCTGAATCGTGTCAGGATTCAGAGTATCTCGAAAACAAAGCTGCAAAGTCAGATTAATCTCTGTTGCAAGAAAGTGAGAAAAGTGTTCACTTTGGAAACATGAAACATACAACAATGGTGATACAGCATTCCATCTGAAATGCCCACATTTGGCACACTAGTAAGTTCAATATTAATTCATAAACAACAGAGACACTCTCAGTAGCTCATAAGCTCATTTCAATAGACCCAGGACCCCTAATGTAAGGACATGGAGCTGCTGGAATCAGTGCAGGAGATCATGAAGATGGTCAGAGGGCTGGAACACCTCTCCAGTGAGGGCAGGATGAGAGCTGGAGTTGTACAGAATGGATAAAGGAAAGCTCCAGGGAGACTTAAGAGCAACTTCCAGAACTGAAAGGGGCCCAGCAAGAAAGCTGTAGAGGGATTTTTGACAAGTATATAGTGACAGGTAATAGCTTAAAATTGAAAGAGACAGGTTTAGATTAGATATTAGGAAGTAATTCTTCACTGTGGTGTGAGGGTGGTGAGGCACTGGCACAGGCTGTCCAGAGAAGCTGTGGATGCCCCTTCCCTGTCAATGTTCAAGGCCAGGCTGGATGGGGCTCTGAGCAACCTGGTCTGGTGGAAGGTCCCTGTCCATGGCAGCAGGGCTGGAACAAGATGATCTTTAATGTCCCTTCCAATCCAAACCAGTCCATGATAACACTTTTAGATTCTATAAAGTTCAGAAATTATGCATAGAAAACATACAATAAAAAATACTAACTTAACTTTTTTCACAGGAAAAAAAAAATTAATCCTGAGCACTTTTGCTTGCTTTGTTTATTTCAGGAAGACACAAACTTTCTAATAAAAAAAAAAGCTTTACAGAAAGGATCAATGATTAATTTCACATAGTAGCTTTGTGAAATCTGATGTCTAGGAAAATTTTTGCTGAATTTAGAACTGTTTATTTCCGCAAATCAAATGTGTATTTATATGAGTCACTATATGGTGGTGCTTATTCTGAGTCTTCTGGAAAACAACAAAGTGAAATACATCAGAGTAAAGATGTCATTGCAAAGACACACTCCTTTATTAGTCCTGTTCCTTCAGCCTAATTTTAAACATCAACTTTGAGTCTCACCATTCCAGTTACACTCTAAATTGTTCTGTAAAATTTTAGTCTCTCCTCATAAGAATTTTACTAAATCTCTTAGGTATTTTTCTCAAAGTGTTTTTCTAGTTTAAAAGAAAATTTTCTAAAAAGTTCTAAGAATGTATGCAACACTAAATATATGCTTAAATTTATTGTATTTTTATGCTAAAATTCACCAATCACTAAGTATGTTTTGGGAAACCTCTGGAAGAGCTTGAGAATTGGAATCATTAGTAACCCAAGCATGTATTAGAAAACACTTAATGTGACTGAAATGACTTGAATTTTGCACATAGTAAATACTGAAAAAAGTGAAAGAAAAGCACAGTACAAAACTAAGGTAATGTCATTTGTAGAAATCTAGGAGGGACTACTAGCCCACAAACAAGGAGAGAAGAAACTCATGGAGGGAGATTATGTACAGCAGAGGAAAAACAGATCAGGAAAGGACAGAACTGGGAGACTGAAAATTAAAACAATCTTCAGAACTCAGGATAGATTAAGGAAAGATGAACTGTATGTAATATTTAAGGACAAACATAGAAACATGAGGATTGAAAAATAATTAAAACACCAATAAGCCTGGTTACTAAAATATCAGTACTAAAAAAGTCAATATACTTACCCACACATATTAAAAATATAATAGAAAACAACATCACCACTCAGTATATCAGATATGAACAAAAATGACTCAATTTATACTGTGGATTAAGTTTGTAGATACAGAAGAAAAAAAAAATCTTTTTCATTATCCTACTCATAAGAAACATTAGTATGTAGATGTGCTGAAACTCGCTGAAGCTCATGATGACTTTACAAGGCTGAGTTAGATGCTGAGAGCACGTTTTGCTCCAATCAGTTTAGTAAATCTAAGTGATTCAGTAATGAGGGAACAGGACCTAGGGGTTAACTTATAGAACAGTTATGAATTAAATGTTCTATTGCTGGTTTGCTACTCCTACCTCTTTTTTATGTTCACAGGTAAGTAATTTATCAACAGGGAATATCCCTAACATAAAACAAGGCTGTATTTGCTTTTACTAGACACATTGAGACTTCACACTGGATATGATGCCCACATTAATTATATCCAACATTATTTTAAAGCCTTACACAAAGAGACCCAGGTCTAGTTTGTATGTACTGTTCATAAAGAAACTCTGACATTTTATTTAACACAGGAAAGGGCCATGAAGGATTTAGCAACAATCCTTGCTTGATAGAAGCCTGATTTCACCATGTACCTCTGTATATGCCAAATAATTTAAAACTCCTTGAATTATGTAAATGACAAGCTACCAGCCTCCAGAAAACACTCTCAGCTAAGCAATGAAGCCGGGGAAGGATCTGGAGCACAGGTCTTATGAGGAGTGGCTGAGGGAGCCAGGGGTGTTTAGCCCACAGAAAAGGAGGCTCAGGGAGAACCTTATAGTGGTTTATGAGTTAAATTTCTGAAACAGAATGCCAGTACAGAAGGTTGAGCAGAAAGTAGAGATTAGACATAACAATTTATCTGCTTGCTCTCTGCTACCTCCTTTTTTCTTTTCAAAAGCATTAGGAATCATAGAATAGCTAAAGTTGGAAGGAACCACTGGAGGCCATCTCAGCCAACCTCCCTGCTCAAACTCTACAGTACATTACCCAGGGCTGGTTAAATGCCCCACCAAAAAAAGGGCAATGCTTAATGCCTAAGGTAATGCTTTATGGTAAGATGCTTGATGGTTGTAAAGCTTTCCAGTTTTCCTTTGGCTGCAATTAGCTAACTAGAGAATCTCTAAAAGCAACATTCAGGGAAAAGGTTACCAGTTGCCGATGAAGCCTTTCACAGATGGAGTTGAACAGTAAAGGGGTCTGGTTTAGTGCACTTGCACAGCAGAGGGAAAGAAGTCGGACCCTCAGCCCCAGATGATGCAAAACAGAATCAGACAGCAAACCCTTTCTTACAGTACCTCAAAGTGGGCCCCCAGATATTCAATATGCACTGAATGTGAAACTCAGCTTTAATTCACTAAGAGAAAATTAAATATATCAAAGAAAATGCTGATGAGTGATATTCTGGTATTGGCTGTCCCAGTGAGGCATGTCAGCAAAGAGAATTAAGTAATTTGTGGAATGCTCCCCTGCTGAACCAGGTCATATGCAGAAGAAGACCTTGCAAAGGGAAGTATGTGGTCTGTTAAGACTGATGTGCCAGACAGGACAATGGTTGAATTTCAATGCAATTTCAGGAGAAATAAGACATTTCTTGGGAGGACACACTCTAGTCTAGCAGTTACTCTGTGTTAAACACTCATTCTGTGACAGCAATAGTTACTTTGAAGTATCTTTAAATCAAAATACTGGGCAGTTTCCTTGCTACAAGGAGAGTACAGTGACTGAAAGAAACATTACTGGTGCTTTTAATCACAAAAGACAAAAAAAGTTTTTCTAATTTCTTTATGTCATAAAACTAGATGTACAGGAGTAAGTGCACAATCACATCTACAACTGTAGAAGTTCTCAAAGCCCAGAGAGAGCAGTTTCATGCAGGAGAGAACAATACTGGAAGAACCCTGGTAATTGAAGGTGTGTATAGTTCACAACTTTGAATCAGAAAAGAATATAACCATGTTAAAAGCAGTAAGTAAAAAAGTTAAAGTAGTCTTACACCTGTAAATCCTGCAAAATGTCTTGCTGAGTTATTTCAGGCAAATCATCATGCTAAGTCTCAAATGGGCAGTGGTTGAAGTGCACACGTGGTCAAGGTAACTCACGTTAGGAAAAGCAGAGCAGTTGGAGGCTGGTGCAATGACAGCTCAGCAAGCTGAAAGAACTGCATCCTGTTGTTTGCAATTGACTGATTCAAAACCATGTACACAATCTTCAAAGAACTGACAAAACATAAAGTTTTTCAAGTAGCAGCATTTAGAAAACAGTGTCTGGAAGATGCACTTTAGGATTTCTCACAGGGAAAATCTGAAAACCAATCAAAATCAAATATTCATTTCACTTTTTGATTACTCAAAATGGTACTCTGTAAAAATTTTCTTGTAATTTCCTGTTTATCAACAAATGCAACTTGTAAAGCATATAAATTGCACAAAATAAAGTTAAAAATCCTAGATCTGTTCTCATAGAAAAGACAGGAATGAAAGTCAAAAGCAGTACACAGCTGTTCTTGTTTGTCATTTGGATATAACAAACCGGACCTGACAAATTATGATTTACTACTGGTGTTTCTTAAGTCTAAATTTCTATTCCTCCATGTCAATTACAAAGATAAATGTTTTTTTAAAAAAATCCTGACCATAAAGGTAAATACACAAGGCCATGAAACACAAATTGAATGCTTCCATCTCCAATTTGCACATGGCACAGTAACACAAAATCTGCATGCTAGGTCTGACCTTCTAACACACTGAGCACTGCCTTGCAGGTGGTCAAGCACAGAGCCATTTTCACACATTTTTCTTCTATTAAGATCCTTTGCTACAGAAGACTTCAGAAAGAACTAAGTGCTCGAATACTTCAGGCAACATCAGTTGCAGACTGTAGAGATCATATCTAAACTGATGGGGAAAAAAGAAGGCTCAGGCCTTAGGAGTTCCAAATCTATCACATTTTCTTTCAAGAGCTGGTAAGGGACAGAGTGGTCATCTGTCATGTCACTTAAATATATCTACAAATTTCAAAAAGCATTGCAATGAATAATTAAGAAGATCATAAATTTTGCACTACTCACAAAATGAATGTACTTTATGTTTTTCAAATATAAAAGAAATGCATATTTCATTACAAAACAACATGGATTGTTGGTGGCAGTAAGAGCCGGGTTTATGCATTATTCACTCCTGAAAATATTCATTAATTCAAAGATTGTCTGACGGTGTTCATGCCCTTCTGCAACACTAAACCCAAGGGGGAGTGAAGGTATTTCAAACCCCAAACTTGTGTGGCTCATGGTTTTGCTGGCAGTGGAACTCTGGGAAATACCTGCACACCATCCCATCACTGCCAGTTACACACTGACCTGCAGCCTGCAGAGGGATCAGCTGAAAGAATATGGCAAAGCCACGGCTGCAGGCAGTGTCTGCCCAAGCTTATCAGCCCAGCCCATACATCTGAAAGTGCTGCACAAGCATTTGGCACAACCTGAGCATCCCCAGGTCCAGAGCCCAGGCAGGGTCACTTCCAGAGAATTGCCACGCACGGGGGCATCAGCCCACAAGTTCTGTTGTGCACTTTCTGTCAGTGGGTGAATGGGAGCAGAGCGTGGCTGCAGACTGAACTGTGAGCAAGTGAAATGACAGAATTGGAACACAGCAAGTGCTCTGGTGTAAGGAGACTAATCTGTGTGACCAAAGGATGTAGGCATGTCTCCTACCAAGGGCAGTGCAAAGGCAGACTGCAAGTAAATCGGGCATACAGATGCATCCCTGAAAGAGAGAACAGCTGTTACATTATTTTTTTCCATAATTTTCTATTTCTGATGTCTCAGAAGTCTGGCTTTCTCTGATTTCAAACTCTCTCAAGAGGGAAAGAAGATATCAGTAGGAATCCATAGTTCTGCACTGAATGAGGCTTTTTAATCCAAATTACTAGACATATGGACTGTTTATCTGGCAACAGTAAGTGGTTGTTTTCACAACAGAGAGAAGGAAGAGTATTTCATAAATATCTGTGTTGTGACCTCACAGTTCACTCCAGAAAAATCTGTAAAGATTAGCAAGGCTGCAAAATTTGTGGATTATATGAAAATGCTCAGAGCCAATTAAAAACCAAACTTGATCTAAATGAGTTGCAGAACCTCAGAGAAACAAATTATGTTGCAATAAATTGGTAACTAAAGTCGGATGTCAATAAACATAAAATAATAATTATGAGAAAAATATATAGATTCTGAATAAGTTGCCATCACCCAGAAAAATGACTTTGGTGTTTATATAGGTTGTTCTCTTGTCAGCATCAGTCTAGCACTCAAAAATTGCCAGAAAGTCAAAGAAAATATTAGAAATTAATAAGAAAGGACAACAGGAACTACAAGTGATAAACTGCTTCACTAACTTAATAAAGTATTCTGAATGCAATTCCCAGTTCTGGTGTTTGGAAGTGCATGATATCTATCAAGAACATTTCAACAAATCATACAGCAACCTTCAGCTGAGGGTCACATTTAACCAGCCTTTGCCAATTTCCAGCCAACATCACTGTCTGCTGCACATTCCTTTGAACCAGGAAATAACAACCAGAAATCATTTGTATTACTTTGCCCATAAGTACTGTAATCAGTTAGGTGAATGCAAAACTTATCGTGGTTTTAGTACCTATTTCAATTCTGTATTCCCACAGGGCAACTATGTGCAATTGCAGTAGATGAGGAAGAAAGCTAGGTAAATGAAAAAGTCTGGGACAGTTCCATCAGTCATGGCTTAATCTCCATATGGGAACAAGCATTAACAGGACGTGTCAATCACTAGCAAAGTTTGTGTCTCAGGAGGAATCAGAAAAGAGCAGATGAGATACTGAATCATATTCCAGCAAGTGCTGGTTTAGTGCATAAGCCTTGCCTGGAAACATGCAAAACTCCAAGGTGAATTCTCAGTAAGTACATTAATTTCACAGTGTTTAGAAAAGCATTAGAAATAGAACCAGGTTCTTAATGTTAATTGCAGCAGATCTGGCATCTTACTGCTCTAATTTGCTCAGATAATTGCACAACATACTTAAAGGATCACAGGTTTTGAAATTTGGTATAACGTTAGTTTTTTTAAAAACATACACCATGCATATATATTGAGAAATGCCTTAATAAGAAAGTAAGCCATGATTTATCCTTTATATATGGTTTCTGTAATACTAACTAGCCATTAAACATAATTGTATTTTTTTCTGAATTAAAGTCTGTTAAACCTTGGAATTTAAGAACATTGACAAAATGGCCGTTATTTTTAATCACTGTTATGGTATTTCAGCAAGTCAACAGAGATAAGCTACATTTTCTAGTAATTTGTTATTTTTTCACTTGTCCTATTGAGAGCATGTTAATTTTCAAAACAGACTGCTTACCAACTGCTCTAAAAATGTCACTGCCAATGTAATGTCAGTAAGTACATAAATGGATTTGTTACAATGACTTTAACTTCTCTATTAAAAACCAAACAGTTACATCAGAATAATTTTCCATTTACTGTGATAAAAATCAGCAAACACATTATTTGCAAAACTCTTAACATAACTTGAAGAATATACTAACGTACTGTGGCATTTTAAAACTTTATTCCAGCAACCCAATATCATAACTGTAGCTAATACTACAATAGTACCATGGCTGAACATTATGGTTGGAAGTTCATTGAGATTTGCTTCAGAGATTTCATAACTGCAAGTTCTGAACATGAGAGATAACACTTGATGATGTGAAAGAAGTGCAGACTGATAAAACTTCTGGAAACTTGCAAGTGAAAGTGAAAGATGAGAATTCTTTACTTTTGTAATGAAAATAACAAAAACTCCATAAATAACAAGCACTTCAGAGATCACAGAGCACACATATTTCTTGCCAGTATGCAGTTTCAGGCTATAACATAGGATAATCTTGGTCTTCCTGGAAGTGCACAATCTCTCAAACTTTCATCTTACAGAAATAATTAATAAAGCAACATTTCAAGATAAGACATAAACCCATAAAAGAATAAAACTGTTTTCCCTGTCAAGAAGACCAGGCTAATCTGTGCAATGGTGCATATTTAAATAGTCAACAGGTACAACACAATTTATCCCCAATTTGTGATCCCTCCAAAATGAAAACACACCTATAGGACTGATAAAGATTTTATTGGCAGCACCTGAATCAGCTACTTCATCAGAATAAGTAAAATGGACAAAAAGGTACATGAATCTGCACTTGGATTTTGTCAGCATAAAGCTTTGCTAGTTAGGAAAATGACTTTTACCACACTTCTAATATTTTAGGCAACTACCAACATAAAGATTCTACGTCTTCCCAGAAGTAACAATTTTTGCATCAGTAACACCTAATCTTTGCAAATTACAAAATTTGGATGGAATAGGAAAAGGATCAAAATCTAATTGTGTCCTAACTGTAAAACTGAAATACTTCACTGCCATTCTCTTTCTCCATTTCACTACAGACATATAAAAAAAGCCCGGTGCTTTGAAGCCCCTTTACATTTTGTGCAAGTGAAAAGAGCAACAAAATAGTTAACTACGTAAATACAGGAAATTAAAACTTTCAAAACAGAGAAATAGAATTTACAAATATAATCCAAATGAAAACCTGAATTTGGGCAATCCAATACACCTATTTTTTTTCTGCTCATAGCAACTTAAAAAATAGGTGTACGCAATCTATCTCCTCATAATTTTTGCAGACTTAAGCAAAAACAGATTCTAGATTCCTAGCACTGACCAACTACATTTTGTAAAGTCACAAAGTCTTTGCTTCTTCCACATCCATGTCTTAGCAAATACAGTGTCACTGTCACTTGTCACTTTACAAGCATTTTTCATTGCCATTCCATCCACGTTCCATCCAAAAGCAACATCACAATGAGCTTTTCACAACATTTTCTGCAGCACAGATCCTAAAATGTAGTCCCCAATAAATCTTGTAAATATCATTTCTTCAAGATGCATTTCCATCAACTACCTCTAACAATTCTGAGAATGTCACTAAGTTATGAATTTTGCTTAAGGTTATAAAAACGTGGCAGCAGTTATGGCCTCAGGGCACACACACTCTGCAGCTCTCTGTCAGAGCAGCATCTGCTCTCCAAGGCCAGCTGCAATAAACAAGCATTTGCTGACCAGCTACTCAGAGGGAGCAGCCTTGGACCAGGGCTTGCTACACAACACAAAACTCACTCCACTTTTAACTCTAAATGTACTACTGAACTGGGATCCTCAGATAAGGCTGCCTGGGAAAGAGAGGCAAAGGATTCTAAAAGGAGGGGTTACCTAATAGTTCTTTGGTGAGAAACTAGCAAGCAGACAGCATTTTGTTTCCTAACAGAAGGGTAAAAATTTGGTGCAGGAGAGGAATAATGAACTTCCAGAGGCTCTGACATTATCTTCAAACAATACTTTACTGAGGAAAATAAACCCATAAGAAATACACAGACATTTATTATTATGCTCTCTATATGCTTCCTTTTCTAGCTAAAGTGGAAGAGTGCTTGTTTTCTTGGACTCATTAGCAAAACCCAGTGGGTATTTATTTGTTCATTTTTCCTCTAAGTAACACAAATATTTGACAAGACAAACTGCAAAATGAAACTGTACAGCAGGGGCTCAGGAAGAGTCTGTGCTAACAATGAATTTTCAGGCTTCATGCACATCTAGGAACTTAGACACTTGCAAAGTACAATCTAGTACCAGGGAATAAACAAGGATCTGTCTCCAAGAAAACTATCTGGGAAACAAGAAAGTGACAGCACTGTAACCAACTGAGACTCAGCAAAGCTATGAGTACAAGGATGATGGTGAACTTCAAACCCAGCAACCTGCATGTGCAGCAATGGAACCAAGTGGTGCTTGTGCCACACTCATTGCTTGCCCAGCCTTTATGTCTGCAGGTCCTGCAGACACTGTTCTAGGCAAGACTCAACTGCAGTAACCTAATTTTTCCGTGAAAACCCTGAAGAAATCTCACCACTTTAATTAGAACTGCTGCAAGTTGAAAGTAAACACCTCAATTGATCTCAGAGTGTTGGGTGAGCTGTTCTGGAGATCTTATCTGTGCACTGATGCTACACCATAGGAACAGGATATTACAGATGTATTTTGGTGTTATTCCACAGACCCCCATACTGCACATCCCACTCTCATCCCTGATAAAAGATTTGGTTACAGCCCACATGAAAAAGTTTAAGTACTTGGCTGCTCAACAGATGGAAGCCAAATGACCACCAAGTGGCATTTGACATGCTGTACTGTTTTGAATTTATATTGTTTTTGTGGAGGCTTTGAATCAAGAAAGATCTGCTGAAGTCAGCTGCAGCCAACATTTTACTGGTTTACCTACAGTCTTTGTATTGGTTCTTGTTTATTTATCTGTTGCAGACAAATCTTAAGTTGTTACAGTAATAGATTTCACTTAAAATGTTACTTAGTAGAGTGGCTTTTATTATTTGTTTATACTTTCAGTTAACTCATGGCCAAGAAACCAAAAGTAATTTTCTAGCAACAATTGCAGTGTAACTGAAGTTTTTGTTGGGACAGCCTCGATGGTTATAGGACTGATTCTTGTAACATATCTCATCTACTAAGAGAGGGGGGTTTTTTGTGCTACAGATTCTTTCACACACTTTACACTGGGAGTGTTTTCTCTGGTAGCTATATCTGCAAATATTTTTATTGCCAACTCCAAACATTTTCAAACTGTAACAGAGGCTTATAAAGTGCCCAAGCAAATATTTACAAAAAACTCTGAGATCATTAGTTACTTTAGGTGCAGAAAATGCCATTACAATGCTCTACCAAAGAGGAAAATAAAGAAAAAACACTGCAGGACATGAAACAATCATTTTTTACTTTTTTTTTTTAGAGTGTTGAAGCCTACGTTTTTGTGCAAAAATTTAATATTTGAAATCTTAATGTATGGACTTTATGTTACCTAAGGTAAGTGCTTTTCATGCATGGAGCTAGAAAAAGGGTCTATGTTAGGCAATATTATTTTCTGTCTTTAAGGTAAGTGCTGGATGCATGTTCATGGGTCATGGCAATTTCCCTGAACAACAATCTGAATCTTCAGCTGAACCCACATTTTGGTAATAGTATGATGGAAATAACAGTACTGGACTAACCACAAGAAAATGTGACATCAGAAACTTAAAAATGCAAACTGTTAACATTGACGCTGCTTGGAAATTTGGTAACAAATTCCCATAAATTCACAATTCCAGCTTATATCAGTCACTCACTCGAAATCCTAGGAATCCCAATGAATTTATCCTATAACAGTAATACTGATTAAATACTTCTTGAGTTCTTTACTCTGTATGATATTTTAAAACTTTTAGGAATATCTTATCTGTCAACATTTTACTTTCTACAACTTCTTAATCCTTAAATATCTCCTTATTAGCTCTTTATGTTTTTGTCTTAAGAAAAAACCCAAGTTGCCAGTGTGTAAGATTAAACAACCATTTTGGTTGAGAAAAATAACAATCAGATAAAATACAGTACCAAGCAAGTAGTTACTAGAGTTACTTAAGCCCTGTGTTTTGGAACAGTGATTCCCCTAGAGATGATTTTGTATTACACAGAACTATAGAAAATCCCTAACTCCATCAAACCTTCTCACTTTTCTTTATCAGCTTTTCTGTGATTGTGTTATAGTCTGATGGCTGGAAGTCTCATCCTTGTCTTAATGACATGGAAAGCTAAAAAGATGCCCCCAGACCTCCCTTTCCAAAATGGTTGTTTTATCTGCTGAAGTAAATTATAAATATTCCCTAAAGTATCAAAATTTATTTGGAATGATGTCTCCACTTTTACATTTGGCATATAGCCCACTTACTCCTTCCATATCCCAGCAATAAGGCCAGTTAGAATTAACAAGTATTGGTTATGATCCAGGCTGTTAATAGCAGGATTGATCCGTGGGGTGTTTTATAGCTCGTTAAAAGTTTATTAGCTATTGCAGATCATCAATAAAACCTGTTTAATTGGCTAATTGCTACAGCTGCTGCAGTGAGTGATGCTTGTGATTCTTCCCATGTTTAGAGCAGTGTGTTCTCCCGAGCTCTGCCTGTCTGATATTCCTTTTACAGGAGACTCTTACTGCAGTTTTGTACAGTGATAACACACCAGTGTTTACATCTTAACTGTTCCTATGAGAAGCACCAGATTAAGTTACAGCTGCAGTCAGAAGAATCTTTCTTAAATGTGTGGAAAATCAACAAATTTAAAGCCTTTCAAATGTCTCAGTTTGATAAGTAGTAAACCCAGAAAGTCAGTGCTGTGATGGGCTGACTAAGGATTACTGTTTTGTTCAAGCCCTTTCACCATCTCATGTGGCTCAGCAAGTATTTGCAATGAAAAACTTTGAGCAACCAAACATTTGGCCAGCTGGAATTTGAAGAATGATGCTATTTCATAATTATTATTAGATACAGTGTTACTTTATATGAGTTCTAGTTCAAGATATAAAATTATCATATTTAATGTGCAGAAACTTTTAATTTTCTCCATAAACCACTTATTCTAATTGCTTGTAATATGAAAATTGTGTTTAAATACATCATGAGTGCTCCCTAAAACAGCTCTTAGCTGCTGCCTGTGAGCAGCTGACTGCTGTGCTATACTACAGCTGTCCATATGACATTGCCAGCTCTTCCAGTGTTCTCAGAGCAACCTAGAAAGTCAGTGCAACATAAGGAATAACATCCGAATTTTGCCTGCTGAAACCTGTTGAATGCTGTGTGTATTACAGGGTTTCAGATCTACACTCACCAAGGACAGCCATTTATCAATATGCATTTGGGGCAGCTGTGCTCAGGTTTTCCCCAGCTAAGAGCATGGGCCAAGTGTGCTTCTGAAACGGGGCTATACTTGCAGAAATTCCTAAGAAGCAAATGCATACAGTGTTTACTTATTTATTCATTCAATCATCCATTCATAAATTCCTTCTGTAGATATCCAAGCACTCTCTGCCTGAATAGATGGAAGCCCTCAAACACTGCTCCCAAGTATTTCTACATGACACCTCTGGAAAGTTCTGAGTGGAGAGCAGTAGTTCAATAGCTGAGAAGAGCTGGTTGTGCCTGGGAATTTCTTTACTAACAACTGTGCAAGCTCAGTAAAGGGAGGGAGGGTGTTCTGAGCAACAAGTCCCTCTAGACCTTCCAATTACCCTGCTAAGGGTAACCTAAGACAGCAAAACATACAAACACACACAGGAGAGGGACCTAATTCCACATATTGCTACAGTCATCCTAAGTTAACTTTAAAACTGTATGTCCCTTATAATGGGATTTTGAAGGTTTAAAAAGACGTTTAAGATCATCAATTGCTAACCTAAAGTTGCCATCTTCAGCCCTAAACCATATCCCCAGGTGCCACATGTAGAGTCTTCTCAACACTCATAGGGATGGTGATTCCACCCCTACTCTAGGCAACGTGTTCCAATGCCTGACCATCCTTTTAGTGATGAAATTTTTCATTATAAACCTTCCCTGGTGCAACTTGAGGCCTTTTCCTCTCATTCTGTCCCTTGTTACCTGGGAGAAGAGACTTACCCCATCTCACTACAGCCTTAGGCAGCACAGCTATGCATTCCTGACATTCAAATTCTAAAGCCAGTGTTAGACACCACATATTCCATCTTACTTTGCCTTCCAGCACCAACTCAATGTTAATACAACACACAAATATTACACTCTGAAATATTATCTTTGCTTGTTGAACAACAGTGCTGTTGTGAAAACCTTTCTCTTGCACCCTCTCTCTGCCCCAGATTTTGTGAGGCATGAACACAATGGTTATGTAGCAGAGAGTATCATCCTAGCAGATTGTTAAATCTGTTCACTAATTATACATTAAGCGTTGATCAATGCTGAAAGTGAATTAATTCATTACAAATACATGACATGTATCTTAAGCTACTATTAGGGCGACAGTCTTCTGAATAATGAATGAAGTTACAATGAGTTCTAACCACAGTTCAACAGGATAATCACATTTTAGAATAATAGTTTATGCTACAAAAGCTTAAGTACCTTCAAAGCCAGTATGAGCTCATCAAGTCACAAAGAACTAGGTCGACTGCAATTCATACTGCTGCTTTAGAGCTTTACGCATATTATTTTAGATCACCTTTACTGATAAACTGCACTATTCAATTTTTAATCGTGTTTCAGTATTTCTTACCCTTCGAAAAGGCATCTGCTAAACCACCACATAGAAAAGAAAGTGAAGAGGAAGAAAAGATATAGATATCTGATTAGCACTGTCACCTGTAAGTTGTAGATAAAAACCCATTCATTTCTCAGTGCTGGGGTGCTGCTTCTACTCCAGACCCTCTTATACACACAATTGCTTTCTGATCATTTCCTAGAATTCCACCAGCTCAGTGTATAAATTCACAAAGACCCTTACAATACTAAATCCACACAGAGGCAACCTGGGAAGAGAATACTGTCTACAGTTCCACCTCTCAGGTTTGAGAAAATTCACTTTCTTGCATCTCAGATCCATGTTTGAGATAAGTAGGAACTCTGGAAGCTCCAAGAAGCTGTGATGGTGGCTAGATGGAATTCATCCTCTGCATAGTACCAATGTCATGGAGCACTTTTTGGGATGCCAAACAGTATCCTCTGTTCTATCCAACCAAAATAACTGAAAAAGGTATGTTGTATAAAAAAATTTAAACTGGTCTAGAAAATAAATACTAAGATAAAATATATAGATTCTTTTCCCTTTATTCCTTGTTCCTAAACCTCATAGTCTTCTTGATATTCACAGACATGCAAAAGCTCAGATAAAAAAAAATTTGAGTGTTAGCTCCTGATTATAGCACATCAGTACTGGGATGCAAATAATAAAAAAATTCTGACAACATAATTTTCTTAAAGTCAAATAAAAGGTCACCGAATATTTACAGATACATGACAAGCTGAATTCAAAAAATATCTAATGCTTTGTGGGGAAACCTGAGGAATAAAAACTGAGAAAAAAAGATGTAATTTCCATTGAAAGTTTTTCTTCTAAGACAGAGTTGAGAGGACATGCCTGCTATGCATCAAAGGCTGGGAATAAACTCAGGTCAGAGCACACAACCACTCACTGTGTGGGTTACACTGCAGTCTGTCACCTGTCCTCTTTGGGCAAAAACTCCTAGAGCTTTTTGATTTCCAAAATCTTTTACCAGGGAACAGGAATCTAAAAACAAGAATCTGACAGACAGCATCTTGAGATGGAACAACCAGCCTTATGCGATGTGTCAGAACCATGGTTTTGTCAAACTTCAACTTTTAAATCAAATTTCTTAAGAGCAAGTGGTGCCAGATAGGAAAGGACACAGATAAAATTTTCTCATAATGTAGCAATCAGTAAGTTCTTTAAAAACGACACTAAACTCTTCCAATACCATCTGCTAATAAAAGATGAAGATGTGAGTACTGGGTTTATGCTGGCA
Source organism: Thryothorus ludovicianus (assembly GCA_013397245.1). Lineage (NCBI taxonomy): Eukaryota > Metazoa > Chordata > Aves > Passeriformes > Certhiidae > Thryothorus > Thryothorus ludovicianus. The sequence goes on along the minus strand of VZTB01012991.1, from coordinate 231,722 downwards.
GTGTTTCATCTGTACCTTGGTAAACCCCACATGCTGGCTAAGGACACAGACTATCTGCAGAGCATTGAGTAAGTGCAAAAGGACTGATTAAAAAAACCCAAATGGAGGAAAAGCTTTTTGTGCTACTGTAGGTTTTACAGGGCTACTACTGTTTTCCTTTAATGCAAAGACCTAAAAGACCTAACAAGATTGGAAACGTGAGCAAAACCACACACCAGTCTGGAGCAAAGATGCAATGAAATCCATCAAGGTTTTGTTTTGCTCGACTGAAAGAGAGTTCTCATCCCAAGCAATACACGTTTCACACACAAGATGGCTGTTCTTACAGTCTTTTACCTGGTACTTGATCCATTATATTGTAATAAACACCAGCTGTTCCTGGTGACTGCAGAAACTGGAAATAGTATCTCTCTCAGATTTAATAAATATAGCACTGTTGGCTGCTACAACAGCTAATGCTGCATTCAGTATGACCAGAGAAGGGTTTTGGAATAGACTTTTTAGCTATTACTACAAGGAGTTACCTGCTAGTAACAACCTTTATCTAGGGAAAGAGAATAAATCAAACATTTCCCACTCCGGGATTGTCAATGTTCTTCTTCTAAAATGTTTATCATGCTACTGAAGATAATCATTAAACTCACTGGCACCTTTACATCTTTACAAAATCATAACAAAGATAACCCAGGAAACATAATTTGTTCAACCTCTTCTGAGCAACCCTTTTGGCAATCACAGCAGGTATGATATTAACTGTTTGATTACTACAACATAGAAACTGAATATGGATACAATGAATAGTGATTTTATGAGCATATTACAGAAGATTTTCCATGTGCCAGCCTACTAGCATTTAGAACAAAAGCCTAAAGTATGACATTGGGGTGCTAAGTATTACCAAATTATACTTCAGCATGAGAAAGATCACTGTCACCCTTGGTTATCAACATAAAATATGTATGTGTTCCAAAAGAGTCAATTCAGATGTATAAACATCCAAATTACTCGGCAGTTTATCATACAGCCTCAAGACAGAATCAGCACAAATCATTAAATCATCTTGGTCTAAAACACAGATTAACTTGCATGATCTGTTCCTAAAATCAAGCAACCTCACAGGAATCAGGTTTCACTCAGTATTTATTAGTCTGTAGCACTACAACAGGCTTTTGTTAGAATGCAAAACTATACTTCCACTTGACTGAAACTGTCAAGCTGGTATTTTTGTTTATCCAAGAAGTATTACACCAGTTAAGAGAAGAAATCAAATTATACCAGGCATTATGTATGCCCCAAATATTTTTATTTGTAATACTCTTAATTTTTGTTTTTAATTGTTGTTAATTTTTGTACAACTGAGAAAGCCTTGGTGTCCTACACAGGATGGTCCCACCAGCACTAAGTGTCACTATGGAACAGTGCTGCCATCAGCACTGTAATAGTCTTTCATATGAGAATGTCAAAATCTTCACATCTAAACAAACATTTCAGGACACTGAAATGTTTCACAATTTTTGCACTGAGGCAAGGATGGGGAGCCCAACTTCATGCTCAGATGTCAGGTTCATAGCTAGAGCATGAATTTCACAAATGAAAGTAAATTGAGTCGGTTATAATTCCTTGTGCAAGCATATAATTAATAAAATGGGAATAAACCTTGCTGTACAATTTGTGCCAGCACTTGCTCTAATTTCCCAGACAGCCACAGCCTCATTACCTCCAGATTTGTGCATCTCATTATGATTCTGACACTCACACTTGTGCGATTAGTGATGAAATTACAGATTCATCCTGATTTAGTGTGGCCTTTATTGCTGTTAATTAGGCAATGAAATGTGAAAACTGTTACGGCATTTTAATTATCTGAATTCAATGAGATTTGTGTATTAAAAAAAACAACCACAAAACAACAACCTAAAACCTGGAGAATGATATCTTTTCTTAGAAACAGCAACTGGTTTTGATGGAAACAGCTGATTGAGGATATTTGAAAATTTATTTTACTGCTAATTGAGGTGATGGCTCCTGTCTATATCTGCCATGTACAGTTTTATTTTTTGCAGAAAGAAAAGAATACGCCTTCTTATCAGAGCGCATCAAAACGTGCAGTAACAAAAACATGAATGAAATATGGACAGACGAATTGCTTAATCTCAGTAGAATTTCTGTATTTTTTTTGGCCAGGACACTTCAGAAAAACCTAGAGAAACAGCCACCAACAGGCACAACTTATGTACAGAAACAATCTAGTAGATTTTATGCACGTATATCTCACACATACGCATCCATCACTAGTTCATAACATTAAAATATAATTGTTATTGTGCTGCACTGGGAACTTCTCTGATCCCTGATTTACAGCCTCATCTTAATTTATGTACATTATACTTTCCTTTTTTTAAATGAAATAGCTAAAGAAAATATTCTTAAGTAAGACTATTTTTTACTGTTCTGTATACCTCCAGTGAAATCAAATTCAAAACATTATGGTGAAAACACTGGAAAGTAGTAGTACTATTGCTACTACAGACTCACTAATTTTTGTGACATAAAAATACATCATTTATCCACATATTTAGTGCAGAAAGCATGAAAAAACCTGAGTGTTTCAGAGGGATTTCATGCATTGTTTTTCTCATGCCTTCTCCATCCTCTGTACTTTTAACACCATAATCAGTTTCCTGAAAATAATTTTGGAATTGTACCAGAAGGACAATATTATTGAATTGAACATCTGCCTGAGGAACTAAATATGGAAGAAATCCTAGAGTGATGGGCTTAATATATAGAAATAAACATTAATTTATTCAGCAATTCTTCTCTCTAAAGCTAGCTTCCCCCAGCAGCAGTGTACAAAAATAAGTACCAGCATTTTTCAAATACTAGAAATGCAAAATATTAGGCAATTTGCCAAAGGCGACACAAGTCAATAAGAGAATTATGAGCAGAGTCCAGTTCCTGGCTGAATTCTGAAAATAAACTGCTCATCAGTAAAGTCCTTAAAGTCAGGGTAAACAACACATATCACTAATAGAAGCTCAGAAATTATGCTGACAGAATATATATAAATATGTGCACACATTCAGTGTGATAGTACTGCAGTCCCTTAAGCTTCTTGAAAAAGCAGACATCAAAATCTGCAAAAGTAGAAGCATCATTATTTTATTTTCTGTTTAAAGACACTGCATCTGTTCTGCTTCAGTGCTCTCAAGGTCACCCCTTTCTGCATTATAGGATCCTATCTTCCCAAATCCAGATAGAAGATGAACTTAGTGTGTGCATTCTTAATAAATATCCTACTATCTTGGAATTATTTTACTTGACAACCTCTCCTTTTTTTCTGTGTTTGAACACACAGAAATAACAAAAAGTCTCCAGCTGGATACACACACTTGAGGGAAAATTTTACAGCTGTCACAAACAGTAGAAAGGATGGTAGTGGCTCCACCAGGCCAGCTGCATGCCCCAGATCAGAGAATATGTTCCCAGTGAAATGGACACATCTTCCTATGAATATGATCCTTTTGGCACACAAGGTTAAGTGCAGCTAATTAATGTAAAGCAGTAAGACAGACTCCCAAGTGTGAAATAAATGTACTGGAAGGTCTAACCTGACCACCTTCATTAAACCATCTCAGAATAAAGAACATGTTAAAAGTGAAAAATTAATTAATCCTAAATAATTAATAAAGTATATTTTATCCATAATTTTGTACAGCCTTTTTCAAAAGCAATTAAGGAGAAAAGCAATTAATTTATTCCTGCCCATCCCCTTATTTTTTGGCTCTGTGTGGAGAATGAGACAGTAAACTATTATTTCTCTAGCTTAAAAGCAAAAGGTTGATGTGTAACACTGAAGTCTAGAAGATGCTTCCACCAATAAAATTGCAAGTTAATGACTTACATATTCATCATCTAGCAGACTGCTATACAAGTAGATTTTCCATACAATAGTATCTAATCAGTACAAGATGGTGCATTTCACTAAATGTTTTCAAGTGACATGAGAATGGGGGCACTCACATGAATACTAAAATAAGCACACTGAAAAATCAAAGAATTGTTGAAAAACCCCTACTGTACTACCTCCTCAAACATCATTCTTTAATCCTGCCCCATCAGCTCTCTGCTTCTCCTTCATGGGGCAGAGCTCCAGCCCCATGTACTCCAGCTGCACATCAACACAGAGGGTGACACCCACTCCTCATCTCCACTGCCTGTGCTTCCCAAAGAGCCCCTGTCCTTCCATTCCAACGCTCCAGTCATTATGATGGCAAGAAGATCACAGCCCTGCAGGCATGCACACCTCTCTACCTCCTCCTGCCTATTCCCCATGCTGTGTTTGCACAGAGGATTTTAAGCTGGGCCCCAACGATGCTGATTTGTTGGCTGAAGTGTCTGGAATTCCTTTGTGCTGCCCTGCAGATGCTCTTCTGTTGACCTGCAATCCGTCTCCAGGCTCAGGGCATTTATTGGTGGCACTGGCAGCAAACTGGTAGGAGTGGAATGAACCCAGGTCCCTCTTCCCCAGCAACCTTATTTTGAAATCAAGCATATGATGTATAACACAAGTGGAGTGTGTCATTAAACACTCCCTCCCTGAGCTTGCATTTCTTGTCTTATTAGATATGAGGTCTCTTTCTCCATATTCTTTGTTTGCTGAGACTGACTGGTTATGACAGTGTTTAGAATAAAGATGGACAAGAGAGGCATTGCACAGGAAACTCATGTAATGGAAAAAGACATATTTGCTGAAGAGACATCAAGAATTTTACTATAGTTTTCTGCTTAGTAATCAGGACTGTGTCAGCCCTTGCTTGTAATCAGCTCTTGCAATAGCTTACAGAGCCAGACAGTGCAACACTAACTTGACCTAATATTACAAGAATCACTCCACAAAGCTGAAGTACAGCAACATCACAGCACTGCAAGAGAAGTATTAAAAAAAGAAAGAAGCCACGTGTTTTTACCCAGCCAGCACTGATACTGCAACTGAACATTGAAACAGCTCAAATTAAGTGTAAAACAGTCCAATTTTAAGAATGGCTGTAAATGATGGTGTTTTTTTCAGCCCTTCAACATTATGTGTCAGCATCATCAGTACAGTACAGCACACTTATGCATGGCTGATAGAATCCATATCCTTCTTTTATCCAGCACCCCCATACCCAGCCTATGTTTCCCCAGAGAGGAAAGTTGCTTATGAGTATTTTAAATTCTAGGCATACTTGTTCTACCACTTGTCCTCAGCCCCAAGATGACTGTTACATCTTTGACTGGATCTATGACATTGGAACACAAAAAGAGAGAGGAAAAGAAGTCCATGATTTAAAAGAAAAGACCCAAAAAAGGTGGGGAGGCTGGTGAAAAGTAGTCAAGCATCAGCACATTGTGCAAGTGTTGTCAAGGCAGCCAAGAGGGCACTGAGAATACAGACAGACAGCAGCAGCTACAGGGATAGAGTACATGGGAATTCTTTAGATCATAAAGCAAGGGGTAATTTTCTCCTGAATCTTTTTAGGAACACATTAAGCTACAAAGGCTAACTCTACAAAAAACACTGCATGACCTTTTAAAGCACTTAGAATACATCAAACAAGCATCCCAGACACATGAACAAAGAAAGCCAAAATGTCCTAGCACATACAGTGTTTACACACAATTTGTGGCCAGTGTTATTCAGAGAGAGAACTTGCTCTCTGGTAAACCACTTATTACTTGAAAGCAACTTAACTCTTGCTTTACAGAAGTCAAAATATTATGCCTTAGTAACATCTTTTGGATCTAGAAATACTCTCTTGATATAGGACAGTTATGCTTCTGTTGGTCCATCACAAGAATTATGCCTTTCTGTCAAGTACTGTCTCTTTGACACCACTCAAGGTACATGTGCTTAACATCATTTAAGAAATGCTGAACCACTTTTCCCTGGGTATCACTTTCAAAATTACATTGTCTTGAAAGAATACATAAAATACAAAGCATACCCTCTCCTAATAGCTACCATTAAAGGAAGTATTACTCAGTGTAATTAGCTACAAGCTCCTGAATGCCAATTCACCACACAGCTGTCTTCTGCTGAATGACAGCACAACAGTCAGCTTGACCACTGAGGTCTTTATGAATTGCAGCCATTAGCAAATCTCAGTAAGAAAATACCCTGAAGTATGAACTTGTAATTTCACTGCTATTAGAGAGTATTAAAAGTTATTCATATGCCACAGTTAGAATGAGACGAAAATAGAAAGCTTACATAAGCTCCTATTATGAATAATGACTATTGAATGTAAAAGTAATTGAAAAGGAGATTGTAGGCAGACACTGTAAGGCTAGACTTGCCTTAGCTCAAAACACACAATAATGTAAGGGACATACAGCTTATCCATAGCCATTTATCAACACTGCATGTGATGTGCTTACTGAGATAATTACTGTATGCATATATGAATATGGTTTAGGAAGAGTTGTTCAGAAACTGTACACAATCATTGGATTAGCAAAAATTGCCAGGTTATGAACGATTCAACCAGAAAACATCACTAATGGAAACATTGAATGTCTTAAAGCTCAAAGCTGCAACAATTATTTTGCCAAAGTTGCAGACCTAAAGGACAATAAACAACTAGGAAGTAATTTCCAACTTTCACCTAGGCAAACACATTGCAGAGTCCTGCTATACAATCACAGTTTATACACAAGTAGATCACCTAGCATGCACTTTAGAAGCAAATTCTCCTACAGAAAGACTATATTTAGAAGGATCACTCAGCAAGACTAAAAATGGCAACAGAAAAACAGTTAATACACAAATCCTGACCAAGGTATCTTTAAAGAAGTGCTTCTTTCAAGTAAAACGTCAAGTGTGCTAAAATTTGCCTTAGGAAACATCTACCATTCTCTAGCATTAAGCATTTTCAGTGTTCAATATTTTATTTGGATTCATTAGTATGAATTGGTCATACAGAGACTTAAAGTTTTCTTTGTAACTAGCGTAAACACCATGCCTGTCAGCATCAATAGGTTCTAATCTTGCCTAATACTTCCAAGAATATGTGTGTAAAACACTGGTGTAACAATTACTTAAACTAAAAAAACATTTCCAAAGGAAAACTCTTTTTTCTCCAGCCTTTTCAAATACTTGTTACACAAAGGGTCATGATGCCCACTCACATGCATGTAAAGCAGACGTAGCTCTTGTAAGAATGAGAACAGCAGTCACAATGTATGATCAACATCCCATGCTTTCACCAAATTACAGTGCTTGTTGTTTCACTAACATCACTTAAAGAACCTCCCTAACTGCAAAATAGTGCCACTAAAATAATGAGGAGCTGGAAGGAGAAAGAAAATTGTGTGGCCCTGTGATATTGAGAGGTCATGGCAAATTTAATCAGCCCTTGTTGCCAACAGTGCTATATCCCAGAGTTCAATCTATCTGGAGAGAAAAGAATATAAAATGAAAGCTAAACTGTGACTGAACATAGAGATTGGAAACAACCTCCTTTCATTTTCAACTGGCCTCTTAACCAAATATACTGTGTGCAATGGTGACCTTGTTCCCTGAAGACAATGCACTAGAAAACTGGCAAATTTTTTCACAGCATACATTAAGGAACCTCTTTTACTGCATCTTTGTAACTGCATCAGTAGTAGATGCTGGCCCTTGTGAGAATACTCACTGCAATTTCAGAAAATGTTTATTAATCTCTGATACACTGGTTCGTTTCATACGAATCAGGAAAAAATCCTAAACCTCTAAAACACAACAGAGAATCCCATCAACTTCCAAAGCATTCTTCAGTTCCAAAAATACAGAAGTAGAGCATCAGCAGGTGTTTACAAGTAAAAGACTTTGAGACTAAAGGTCCTTAAAATCATAACAGCAATAATGTCACTCAAAAACAAATCTCAAGGAGCTTTACAAAAATACCACTCTGAAATGCAGCACATCTGTGCAAAAGAACATATTAAAATAATACAAAATCATGACAACCCTGGCAAAAAAACACTGCTCACATAGTGCCCCAGGATAATCTGTGTGAGTGGAGAGTGACTTTGCTTTTCAGGTTTGATGGAAGCTCCTGGTAAATCACATTCCCTAGAAACTTCCAAAGTGAACCCAAGTTTCTATTTGTACATAAAATAGCTAAGAATTATTACATTGTGAGCAAGTATGATTTTATATGTCATTATTTTTAAGCAATATGCTGTATTACCTCCAGTGTTTAGCATCACAGAAAGCAAAACTCTTTCAAATTAAAACTCCTCACAAATCTTATGGCAGTCCCAATTGGTTGCACAAAGGTACATTTCACAGGTGACTTTCAAATTGTGCAGATCAGGAATTCCACATACTGAAAAGCATAAATGCAACTAAGGACCATCAGCACGCAGAAGTGATCTGTTCCCTTGTAGCTATTCTATTGAACAGCTGCTCTTCAGTTTAGTATTCTAAGGAAAGGTTTCTTGGCTTTTTGTAAAGAATAGTAGTAAAGCTACCCTTAAGGAAAAAAAAAAAAACAACCAAGCATAACAAACCTGAAAATGAACATCCCTACAAATACCAAACCACTGAACAAGGAATTATCTAGCTTGTACACAACAGAACTCAACAACCAAGGCAATTAAGAGGTATTTTCATATTTGCTTTGTCAAGACATGTACAACTTTCTGTCAAGAAATCAACTCTGTGTTAGAACACTAAATCTGCAAAACCAACTGAATTCCTGGTTGGAATTTTTTTTGAAGAAAGCTATTCTAATATCTTAACTTTTATCATAGCTCAAACCTTTAATACTCTAACATCCAACTCTTTAAAAAAAACATTTAAATCGACAACAAACCCCTGAAATTATACTGACAATAGAGTATAACTGAAAAATATACATAAAGAATATTTCGTCTCTACTAAGTGTGATTCTGGAATCACTCAAGCATTTTTTTGAAAAAGCACTTTAAAGAAATCATGTTGTTGTTACCTACTTCTTCTGTGCATTGGCCATTTTGTTCTTTTTTCCTTAGTGAGTACCATTATACATAGCAGGGACTGTTTAACTTCTCTACAACTGCATTTCTTTATTAATCTTTTGAGGCATTTTTTCAGATACTTTCTGAAAGGAGAAAAAAAAAGGCCAAATCTAAATGAAATGATTACTTGTAACATAGCTGCTCCAAACAAATCCCAGAAGCAAAAGGTCACAGTTTACTCTTACAGAAACCATGGTGGCCGTCTTTCTGTATTTTAAAAGATTATTTTTTCTAGTGATGCTGATACACTTAATTCCTGTGGAAAGCACTTCTGTAAATCCTTTACTTCTGTGTTTTTCATTCAGATAGTTCGTTCAGGCTTGCCCTTCCAAAGACATCCCACTTAGTAATCTCACCAAACTATATAATCTAGACTGTTCCAGTGGGTGAAGATAAAACTTCCTTAGTTTTGTGGTCTAAGAAAACTAATACTGCAGTGGTCTTGTTCTGACATGACTAAAACACACACAACTGCAGGACTGACAATCAGAAGGAGACCAATGCAGCCTCTGGAACCAGGTGCCAGTGGCCAAAAGACTTACACACACGACAAGGTACCGCGTGTGCCATGGGTTGTAAAATGCTTGGTAAACAGCATTCCACGAGCTTTTCCTAATGGATACCGAAGTACTGACAAAATCTCACATCATTCCCTTTTGTTGTCTTCCAATATCAGTGCCTATAACTGAGGTCTGAATTCCCTTACAAACCACGACAGCTCTTTTGATTGCCCTTGGACACGCTGCAGCTTCATCATCACCCACGTGGAAGAGCAGTAATGGGTAATAGCCCGAGGGCTGCTCTAGCCTAAGAGCTGTCCCAGTGATGTCCTGAGCCCAGGCTGAAGGGAGGCAGCAGCCTTCCCTATGAGGAGGGTTTGTCCAGCACACTGGACCCTCTGTTCCCCTCAGGAGGGAGTCACCTACCACTACAGCCCATCTTTTCTTCCCTGTGGAGGTGCTCATCATACAGGTGCCAGTCAGTCCTTTCTGTTCAGCAGCATCTCTGGTGTACATGGGAAATGAACCACATCATCCTTTGGCTGACCCTTCACATCCAGAGCCTCATCACTGTTGTGTACAAGCATAAGGGAAGGCAAGATGGGCAAAGAGGGAGTTGCTGCTCCAAGCAGGGATTTGTTCTGTTCACTCTTTTTGTTTAAGTTACTGCCTTCTGTGTGGCAGGGGAAAAATACAGGATCCTCCTGGGCTTTTGTTTTTTCTTGTGGCTGTTCTTGTTACTGTCTCAAGGAGAGCACGGGTTTGCCAGTTGAATTCTTTCTCATTTTCCCTACTAATGAACCTGTGTTCCACTCTTGTACTTTGAAATAGCAGCCAAATATCCTAATAATGGTGGCTGATAAGCGTGGCTCTGAATAACAAAGTGCAATGTCTTCGAAAATACTGTTTTCCATTTCAAGCAATGACATTAAACGATTCAAAAGCATTACTTCATGCTTCTTATAATAGCCACACAAAATGGAAATTTCTTTTTTTGCTCACAGTAGCAGATGAATATACACAAAAATGTATTGCTAGTAAAGGGTCATTTACTTCTTGTTTTATGGATTTTAACCAGCATTCACATGAAGCTTGAGCAGAAGCCATGTAATATGAGTGATGTAGAATGAATTCTATCTTACTCAAATTATTTTGCAGTCTTTATTCTCATTAGAGAAGAAAGCTCCAGAGGACAAAAGACAATGGAAATTATATTTCATTTTACCTTAGACTATGAACTCTAGAACTAAACCCAAAGCATTAATATCTGGATGTATTTAGACCTGCTCAAACAGGATTTAATATTCTTCTTAATATTATAGAAAACTCTGTATAAGTTATCACTAATACAGAGCTTACTCTTGAAAGTGTTATTATATTTATAGCAAAAAAGTATACCATATTCTATATGTGCAGTACTCTCCACACACACGTGTAGAAAATGTTACAATACAGTAAGCATTTCTATACCAAAGGTGCTTCTATTTCTACAATGATAAAAGCTTTTTTATCAAACTATTTTTGGATAAATAACATTTTTGCTAATTCTAAAGGGAAAAACACCTAAGAAGTTACCACATCAATGAAATGGAATGGAGCCAAATGAGGAATCTACTATTAACTTGTGGAATACGGAATGTTAATTCTTTAATGTTAACTGGCCTTTTGGGATTTCTAATAAGCTGAGTCTAGCATGCTGTGGGATTTTAGCATTGACATGTTTCTAATGAGAGGTTAATGAATTTAATCTCTCAAACCATGGTAAAACACAAGGCTGGGAATCAGGGAGCCAGTTCTGACAGTGTTTGGCTGTGTTCCAGTGGGGTTCACTTATTCATGAAGAAGTTTCCATCAGATACTCTACTTCTTACTGAAACATGAAGTGAGCTGGAAAAGAAAGGTCTCTGTGGTGTAGAAGGAACTGTCAGCAACCCAAGGAAAAGGCCAAATTAAAATTAAAATTAATTAACCTTAGCATCTGTCAAAGAGTTTTGAAAGGAAGAAGGAAAGAAGAAAAAAAAGAAGAGTGAATGCAGTTGTCTGAGAGAAAAAAATTACTTTTTACCTGTTTACCAGAAAACTGCCTATTACATCAATAGTCTTAGTTCTCCAAGAACAGGATCTTTGATAAATAGAAATGATGTAACATAGCTAAGTACTATTCTTCCCTGACAATTCATCTGCCTGAATGTGACACATTTAAATGTGCCAAGAATACCTTTTTCAGTCCCAAATTTACGTATGGTCAAGGAGAAAGCATCCCACCAGCAAAGTCTACCCCTCAAAAAGCTATTGCAACACTCCCTGCAATCCACATCCAAAGAACCACAGGGAGAAATGCACAGGTATAAGTTACTCTAAACAAAGTAAGCACACAATTCACAGCAGACAGGAGAAGTGAAGTTTCTTGCACCTTGAGTAGATAAAGTTTTCCACACCTTGAGCTTTACATGGATTCTCTGGCAACCAGCAACCAGCTTATGGTAGGGACACTTACACCCTAACTTAGTTCTGCTATATTCAATACAGTTTTCATATCTTTGAGAGCTTCATCAAACATAGTTTAAAGTAGCTCATATATGCAAAAGGCACCAAAAGGTTGTAGAGAACAACTGCATGAACAAGCTGACCAACACAGGCAGTAAAACTTTATTTTCTTAAGCGAAAAAAAAAAAACAAAAACAAAATAAACCTGGATGCCCAAGGGTAGAATACCCAGGATTTGAAATCTATCAAATAAAACTAAATCATGTATTTGAACACTAACATACATGAAACATGCATCTATTTGCTTCTCAAAAGCAAACAGAACTCAGTGAAACTTCAAGCACTTCATGAAGAGCTACTATTTTTCACCAGTAGTTCAAAAATCACTCCTTAGCATCTCAATACATAATTTACTTAAACTCTGTCCTCAGAACAGCCTTTTTCTTTTTTTCAGACTACTCTAATGAATACTTGGATTTTGTCTTCATACATTTTACATTTCCTAGCAATTGAAAGCACAATTCTGCACTTTAAACAGTGCCACAACATGGGTAAATAAATAAATAAATACATTTCATGCAATTTCTTCACTACTTTTCAAACACTGCAATATTTCTATGCAACTGTGAATTATTAGCATCTCTCCTTAATCCTTGTCTGTTTAACTCCATTTTATGTTCGTTCCTCCCTACATACAGATCTTTTTTTTCAATACAAGCAGGTCAGGATGATCATAAGTCCAGTAATTGTCACAATATTTTATTTATATCTCCAATTTATTTTAAGATTATATGTTCATCTTCCCCCCAAACATATCTTAGATTCAATATTGGATGTTAATATAATTCACTTTCTTTGGGAACCCTGTTTCCCTATTTGGATTAGGTAAATTCCAACTCTGGCACCAGGAATGTTCCTTTTTGAAGCTGGAACAGTGTGAGGAGTTTTAAGTGGCTCTGAAGGCAACACACAAATTGCTTGAAGCATTCTTTTTTGAGAACTTTCTATTTCAGTGTTTCAGAGTGAAAAATATAAAAAAATTGGTATTATAAATAGAATTACTTTTTTAAACTATGCTTTAGCACAAAGAAGGGTAAGAGATGGTGTATGGCAAACTTTCCATGAGATGAACATATAAATTAAAATATGTAGTAGAAGTATTAGAGATCTTGAAAAAATTGCTGAAAAATCAGAGATCAGATATCTAGCCTAAATAGAACAACTTGTAATGAGATTTACAGCACTGGCAACTATATTGGACTGTTATATGTTTCCAGAATAGAAGAAACCCATTAAAATGGGCCTCCAGTACTGGTACAAGACAGTACCATTTATCCTTCTCCAACAAAGATTATTCTTCCTTGGATGGACAACATTCAAAACTTTTACACTATAAAGTAAGATAGAAAAGAGGAAAAAATTACAAATAACTTGGAATCTCCTCAAAGTAATTTCAAAGTAGGTGAAAACACTATAACATCTCAGATCGTCCTTGAAAATATAGTTTTGAGATAACCTTCTACTACAACGAGGACACTGTAAAATGACTTTAGTTATAATGGAGGAAAATGCTGCCAACTAATATTGTGAAGGAAGATAAAATATCAAATGCCAGCACTTTCAGAAACACATGTTCCAAATCTAAACCAAGATCCCTTGTGGCACAGTATTACAGGATTGTTCTTAATAAAAGCCAAAAAAAATTCACCCTCCAATAAAGCAACTCACTTGACAAACTCTAAATTTATTTAATTCTTGTCAAGGCTCTAAAAAGGTCATGAAATCTCCCTTTCAGTAAGCTATCAAGCAAGGCAGAATATTCTAATTCCTCCTTACTTATTCTCTGCCAGTAACTCTGGCAACATAAAGAGAAGGGGACAGAATTGCTCTCCACTGGAAGGCTGGAAAAAGGTTGAGTTCTCTGGTTCATTTCATGATTCACCTGAAACACTGTTAGTATCAAATATGTTTAGGAAGCAAAAGTTCAGTTTACTTCCCATGAGAGGGAATTTTTTTTTCCCCCAGCAATCCTGGTAGAGGTTTTGCTTGTTTAACAGGCTCCATATTTGCCATTTGTTCTCCCTGTCAAAATCTAACTTCCACACAAATTGTCTGGAAAGAAAAGGCAAAGTGACTCCATTCATGAAGACTATCTTAGTTTATGGCTAAATATCAACAATTAGTAAAGAGCTGCATGACACAAGGAAAGAAGCAAGGTTAATAGAGAAAACCTTTAAGAGAAATCAGAGGAATCAGGAAGAATGAGAGAAAATGTTAATTAATTAATATAACTGACTAAATGTATGTGATTAAAATAACACAAGAAACTGGAAATCATGGAAAACTACTACTGGGTAAAGTGAAACACATCTTTTCCTTCAGTGGAAAGATCTGATATTCCCTCCTCAAAATCAGCAAAACAAAACAAAAGCACAGCCCAGCTCAGGTCTTCAGCTGACAGCCAAATATTTATTATCCTATTACTGCAGAGTGTTCTTGAATTTTGCATTACCTATATTCACCATAGCTCAGAAAAATGCATCACAGGTTTTTTAATTTTAAGTGGTATATTTTCAATTTTAGATACAGAATCACTGCAAAAGCTCAAGCTGCATATTGAAGTTAATGAAAAGCTGCTCCATCTGTATTAAAAATCTCAATAGTTGCCAAAGTTCAAATGCAGATTTCTTACCAGTAATACTCCTAGAAGTAAAATACAGACATGTTTGCTTTTCTAACAGTTCAAATAAAGAGGAAGAGGTTAAATAAGCTGCTAAGGTTTCTCAGTGAAGTCAACAGCATTGAGAAAGGAAATTAAAAACAGCAGGTATAGACATGTTCAAAATTCTGCCTTTTCACCATTATATTCCTTTCTTTTCCCTTTAGAAACGTAATCTTGATTTTTTTATCTCACAAGCTAAAGGAACAGGGTCTCTCTCCAGGGATGCCTCTTCTGAATAGGTTTTCCAATAATTTTCTTTCAAAACTCTAGAACAGTTCTAGTCTCTTACATCATTTTGTTTTGGAGGTGATGGGAAGCTTTGCTGCCCTTGGTAAAGCACCATTAGTTATCAGGCATATTGAGGCATATTAATGCAGATTTAATAAAAATACAAAGGAAAGGGAAATATTTGCATAGCATTGCTCTCCTCAGATACCATGTTGGCAGTATCCAGTAGTGAAAGACTGGTGGGCCTCAGTCTGACTCCCCTAGCAAAACCATTTTGAAGGTGGAAAGTCCCATGTCCCAAGAGCAAGTTGTTTAAAGAACAGCTTCAACTTAGAATAATTAAAGCTGTATTTAAACATAAATTGCTTGAAGGAGGTGGAAAAGGCAAGGCAGATCATTTAGTTAAAAGCATAGCTACAGGCAGTGAGATCCAGAAGTTCTGGTCAAAGGTCTCAAATCCATCCCTTTAATTTGATGCTTGCTTCAGGACAAATTGAGTATCTGGTGCTGTTCCTTTTAGTTAAAATAGCAGAACAAGGATTCCATTGATAAATGATTGGTTTATTATTCTAATTAACTTAGAGACACAACTATAGAAAAGTAGTCACCCCATTACAACTATTAAAATGGCAAAAAATTGAAGGAAAGAAAAGAAGGGAAGATGAGAGATTTAGTGTGATTGCACTAGAGCATTACAGCATGGTCACCCACAATGCACCTCACACCCAGTACCCAATACTACATCCACCTGGGGTTTAGGCATCCTTAAAAGATAAATGTATTAAATGGCAAGATGCTCCAAAATTTAACAGCTGTGAAAGATTGCACACACAGAATCACTGTGCCACACACTGAAATGTGCAGCTGTATAAAGAAGTTAGATTCAGAATTTGAGCATTTTGCAGTACATAAGTATATAATTCTATCACTTATGACACTGTTTCATTGGGGTTTTTTTCTTTCTTCATGGCCCAGCACCGGTGTAAAAACTGTCAACCTCTTTTTTATCAAATACGACTCAGATTTATTTCTGCAAGGATTTTTTTCCCCATATTTCTACAAATATTGCTAGTTGAACTTAGCCTTTATTGGCTACCAGAGAACACAATTAGACTGTGGAAAGTAAAATCAACTTTAAAACTGACATAATAGTACTGAATAAACAAATATACCAACATTTTTCAAATTATACAGTTAAATAAATGAGGGAAGGTAAATTTCAAAAGCCTTCTCTCCCTGACCACTTTTGTTGTCTTTACGTGTGATTTTGTGCCAGCTGAGGACTCATTTTCATAAGCAGGTAGCTTTTGATTGGATGCAGGTTTTATGTGTAAAATATGATAAAATAGATAAAAGTCAAATGTGTTTCTCATTCCTAATAACAATCATAAAAAAGGTTCCAAGTTGAAACTTTAATGTGAAAATAAGATCTGGAATAAATTCATTATCCTGTGAACAAAAAGTTTCACGGTATAAATTAGCATCTTTAAAAAAAAAATTCAGCTCAAGAAACATTCTATTACTAAAATTCAGATACCCAAGAAATTAAAGCTGCCAAAATACCTTAATTGCAGAGATTTCCAAACTCATGGAAGGAGGAACAGAAACATTGAAACAGCAGGTAATTTAATTTCAGAATCCAAGAAATACTCAGAATAGTGGCCAAAATATAAACAATCAAACAGCAAATATGCCCTAGAATAGCTAATACTACTCTCGTGGTCTGTGAACATGTTCTGAATTTGGACACTAAGGAGATGGAAAAAGAAATTTTGGAAAGAACTAATTCTTAAAATTTTAAGCCCTCCATAAGTATCAGAGTGAATTACACTGGGCTGCTTTGGTGGTTTTTCTACACAGAATGTACAACAATACCAACACCACATAAGGATAACTTCCCACCAAATCAGTGTGAAAAGAAACACTAATTTCAAATGAAAGCTGTCAACACAGAGTAAAGCAGAAGAGGTGATTGTAAATTGTGTCCAGTGCAAAGAAGGGAATTCTCACTAAGTGCAGTGAACTTAGAGAAAGTGAATAGAAATTATTCAGAATGGAAATCTGAGCAGCACATTTGAAAATATTCACATTAATGTAATTTGAAACAAATGCCTCCAGGTAATTTTTTCCATGTAATTTTTTTCCATGCTTTAAAACTACAGCTATTTCTGATGACATTTATTCTTACTGCAACTAAAACCCACATCTTTTCCTGCTCAAGTAAAAGATTCCTGAGTTCTTCAGAACAAATTGTTTCATCTGTTGCCACAGACTCCCTACTGTTTAAATCTATCTACTAATGCGCTTGAAGATTTTATGTTCCTAATCCACTCCTATTTAAACATCTCTTTCTCACAGTACTATAAAACAGATTCGAATAAAACACAGTTTATCCTGGAAGACACTCCTGTACACAGCAAAGGATGCCATCAGTCCTTTATTATGCAGCTTGATAACGACCATTTCACAAAAGAGTAATGGCAAACAGTTCCTTTGCAAATTAACAGGGGTTTACTTTAGGCAAGCTCATGATTCACTATCAGAATTTTGCTTTAAAAACCCCCAGATTTTCGACTATTATCAATACATCTGCTAAATAAATGCTGCCAGTCAGCTACAGGGCTCCAGGCATATCTTATTCTTAATATTCCCTTTATGGATTTTCTCAAGGAATACTCTAGGGGTAAGAAGCAAGATGAAAACTCTTCATTTTCGGAAAGAGGTTTTCAGATCAGATTGAAATGTATGGGTGGAGTTCTCTGTAAGCTTGACAAATTACCATCAATGGTACAGGGCTTGTTTTTTTTTTTAATCTGAGGAGAGACTAAATTTATATTATATTTAGCAAGCACCTCAGTTTCTCCTGACTTAAATTTAACTTGGTTTTCTTAAGATTATGCTGCTTTTGGTGAATAGCTTTCATCACCACATTCTTTAGGTTTCCTTCTTGATGAGATTTGTGAAGAAAAATAAAAAAAACCAGCTAAATTACTCTAGGATATAAGTAATAAAAAATATATCCATAAATACTGCCATACTGGCTACGTCTTTAAATGGAAGCACTGTGTTTTTTGCCTTTATCAACTCACAGTTCTAAAAATCCTAAAAATGGCATCTTCAAGCAAGGCTTAGAGACACTGACACTTAAGATTTAGAGTTGCAACATGATACTCACTTTACACATAGAGATGCTTATAGTACTGGTTTTCAGGGTCAACTGTAAGAGAAATTACACATGACAAACTATTTCCCATTCATCTCTAACTATTCTACCCATTCTCCTGTCTCCTAATTCATGCTCCCAAGGATGCACGCATCAACAAAACCAGAATTGTTCAGGAGTCCTTCAATATGCAAACACAAATACAGAAACAAAGCCAGGATAAACTAACCCACAACTCCTTCTCAGCTGGAAACACTTTATTTTCCTAATTTACTGGAGCTCAAAGCCCAGGACTCAGGGACATTTGCTTTCACTCACAGGGGACAAAAAATTTGTATAATACTAATGTCTCTAAATTTGGTAAATACAAAGAAACTTTAAAGATAAGACAACCTCCTCTAGGTTTTAACCATTGTAGAAAATGATTTTATATTCAAAATTGCAGGCATCATCTGCCATCTACCCCCCATCCTTTATTAGAGGCTGGCAGTGGGACTATCCCATCTCTCACAAACTGGGTCACAGAACTCAGAGTCTCCTCTTTAACCTCCTGCCTGCCCAATATCCTCACTCACAAGCAGTGAAAAGGATGTACCTGCTCTAAGCCAGGCAGTGTAGTTACTTTGAACTTTACAGGAAATACCACTCTAGAGGCATCTTCTTTTTCCTCCCAAATCTTAAGGACAAGTAAATAACAAAAGGCAGAAGCTACTTACAAAAGGTTTACCAGGATGTAGTATATGGAGAGATTTTTACTTTTTTCAAAGACAGTTTCTTTCTAAAATAGTGTAACAAAACAAATACTTGGTTTAAACACGAAAACTACATCCATATAACTGTAATAAATGGCTAACTATATGAGTATACATGGTAAGTAACGTATATATTTAGGATATATAGATATATTTTGGGCATATTCTTGTAAATTTCATTGAATTTCCAAACAACTAATTTGTAATAATTTTCATAATACTGTATTTTTAGTAGACATAGTATCAAAGTCTGCCTGGATTTCCATTTTAGCCATGAACACTGCAGTCCAGAAATATTCTGTGATGCAACTCTCCTATTTTTTAGAGCCTCAAATCCAAAAACTTGTTTTAGGTAAAATTTATTACTCAACATTTTTAAATCCATTTTCCTAATGTGGGTCGAATTAATTTAGGGTGGAAAAACCCCACTCTGTTTGCTGGCATTACTAATATATTGCAATAGCTCATAAAATCATAAATATAAAATTTATTGGACATTGTACCACTACTGAATGTTATCACCAGAAACCTTATTCAATCATGTGCTGTATAATTCCAAGAATAAACAAGTTGTTTCACAAATCAAAAGCTGTTAATGTTGTGGAACACACTTGCACCTATATTACTTCAAAGACTGTATAGCTATATAGTCCATTACTATTTCCTATAAGTATTACTTCAAGGCTTCAAAGGTACTCCTAAATCTTATATATTTCCACACTGGCTCTTCACTTGGTTATTGAGTCCTCCTGTTGGTAATTTGATCACTCTGAATACTTTGCTGTTGTGATTGTTGCTTTTCTCTGGAATTGCAATAAACATGCACATTTATTCTTGCCCTCTGAAAGAACTTTGCACAAAAAAAAAAAGTCTTGAGAAGTGTAATATTATTTATTTTTAGACATTTTTTTCACTGCCATATGCAAAGAATAATGTTTTGTAACTTTACCTTATTGTCTTTTCTCATTGTACTGTTTAAAAGCATCGTGTCAAAATGGAAGGAAGCATTTAGGTTGTGTGATTCTGCCTATATCAAACTCCCAGCTCACACCAGGATGGAACCTTTACAATAAAAACTAGCACCATGTTTTAGTCTGGAGCAGCCCCAGAGTGCATAAAAAGGATGCTTTTTTTGGATGAAACAACTGGAGTGGCACTCAAACTGCTAATGAGTGACAGCTCATAGGAGCAGACCAGAGCCACCTCAAAGACTCTTTGCAAGCACTGGGTCTCCAGCCCCCTTTTGTGGCAGTCAGCTTGACTGCATACACATAGCCATGCAATAAAGACATAACTTCACAAAAAGGGAAAAAAGCAAAGAGCTCTGCTTTATCAGAGATTACTTTATATTTCAGAGCTTGCTAAATAAAGCTTTGGAAATGGTGCTCTTTAGCAAATGAAGGAGTATATACTTGTCTTCCTATAAATTCAATCAACTGAAACTACATTTGAATTACCAAGAAAGTTCATTTCAACTTTTAAATCCATGCTGATGATATTCAGATCAGTTTCAATAGGCCTACAGAAATTTTTAGAGAAACTTGATTTTAATTCTGACTGCTTCCCCAACAATCATGGCAATTCAATTCCCTGAACAGATTAATGTTAAAATTAGATAATGAGGACTGAAAAATCAGTTTAAGATCAGAAAAACTCCAAGCTACTTGCCTTTAAAAGAAGCTTGTCAGCTAAAAACCCCCAAGCATACACTACACATCAAACAATGCATCTCCTTGAACAAAATACAAATCATTTCACTGCTGCCAGTTTTCTAGTAAAGAGACTAGGCAATCAATCTAAAACTCCAGGATCTGTATTTATTTTTTTTTCTGCTTTAAGAAAAGGTCAAAAACTCTCCCTGTTTAGAAATAAGAGGGAAATACATCCAGCTGCCTGGAGCCAACATCTTAGCCCATGCATCCATGTCAGTGGCAGGCAGGTCCCCGCTGGGCTGATAAGCT
>VZTB01012991.1:178789-210865 GCA_013397245.1 Thryothorus ludovicianus | reverse complement strand
CTTCTTTTGGTTTTTGGCCCCAAAAGAGGATGCTATGCCTTCAGAAACAATAGATTCCCACAGGCATCTCTACTGCACACAATCCAACAAGGGAGCACAGTGCACTGACCCAGCTCTAGGTGTAAAGTCACCAAGCATTTCCAGGAGGCCCTTTTCACACTCATTCCCAACTGAATGCAATGGAACTGAACACCAGGAGTATCTTGTGAGGGACAGGCAAGATTTCAGCTCTGAGCATGAGAGGAGATGGGGCAATGGGAGCAAAGGGATTCACAGTGGAGGGATCTGGATGCACACATGGTGTCATCTGTTCTAAGTTCTTTGTTAATCATCCTGTATCTGAAGAGATTCAGTCAGAGCTAGGACTGCCTTTAAGTCCACCGTTAGTGATCTCACAAGCCCAAAGAAGGCTAAGAAAGCAACAAATTTCTTTCCCTTTCCACTGGGCACAAACACCCATGTGCACATCTAGGCACATAAGTAAATTTACCTTACAGTAAAGGTTTCTGGCTCTTCATTGTAAATCACAGAACTATTTTTCCTAATTTTATCACACTAATGGTTGGAGTACAACAAGACAGTAAAGAATTATATCCTTATTTTTTCAATATTTAGCTGCCTAAATATTGCCTGTAGCAAATTCACTATTAAAAAACATCAGGGGAGACAGAGAAGAGCACATTTCACAGTAATATGCCCATCATTTAAAATGTACATCACAACTGGCCAGTTTTTAAAGCAGAGATATACACATTGGCCCACAGCCAATGCCATTGGAAAACTGAACATGAGAACCAATTATTTGCCTAATAAACAAAAGCCACTTTTCCTAATTTCAAAAGAAATAAGAAGGTGTTTTACAT
Organism: Thryothorus ludovicianus; assembly: GCA_013397245.1. Lineage (NCBI taxonomy): Eukaryota > Metazoa > Chordata > Aves > Passeriformes > Certhiidae > Thryothorus > Thryothorus ludovicianus. The sequence continues at coordinate 210,002 of VZTB01012991.1, read as the reverse complement.
AAAAAACAATTATAACAGCTTTTTCATTTATCATCACAAGGTTAATTTGGATAAGCTGAAATATGACCCATAATTTTACTTTGTAAGATGTTCTACTTTACACAAATGATGATCTACCTTACACAAATTAATTAGTCTTACACTTTCAGCTAACAGCTCAATCTCACCTTCCATTCCCAAAGGGAGGGAGGGACAGATATACCATGGAAGACACATACCAGAACATTCCAGAGAGAATTTAATAGAATAAAGCTTTTGAAACACTCCTGAAATATTTAGACATCTGTAATACAGAAATAACTTCTGATTCCAGGCCCAATTTAACTTCCTCCTATCACTGCCATGATTTCACCATCTGATCCAGCAGTACAATTTAAGAAGCTTAGCAGTTTCTTCAGTAAAGAGGAGAGGTGGACAACAGCTCAAGCTGTTCAGTCCTACAAAACTAATGGATGCATTGGTTTATTTGAAATATTAGTATCTCCCCAAAATCCCATGAACTATGAACAAAACAGATTACATCAGGATACAGAATCCTGGCATACAGGGAAGTAATAAGAATCCTGACAGAATTACAGCAGAAAGAGAAATGTTGTAAAAGTTTTGCAGCTTTAAGAGTAAAAGAGTTCCTGGAACAAGCTTTTTGCTAACTTGTACAGGAAAAAATCATGAGTCACAGTTGGCCTAAATCTTAACCTGCTGCTTATAAAGACACTGCTATGATAGCTCAGAGAAAAAGTTCACCTCTGTTTCTACTACCACATTTTATATGGTATTTACAGAATGGCAGGCAGCCAATGAAATTCTCAGTAGAACTCTACATCCTCATATAGTTTGAAGTCATCTTATTTTCTGTCTCTGAAAACAATGCATTGTAAAATTAGTTTCTCCCTTGCTTCAGCTGGAAATTTATTATATCAATCTTCTTAAATGTTTAAAATTAACATAAAACTCCTTATTCAGATTACTTTAAATAAAAGGTAAGCACACACAGCATTGTTTCAAAATAATGGAGTTATTCATATATCTATTTTCAATAGCTGCATTTGGAACAAAAGCAGCTTGAATGCAGAATATATTCAAAATTACACAGAGCCGGGTGAAACATTAGAGATTGTATCTTCTCTCTTTCAACACTATACAAATAAAAAAGGACAAAATGACATTATCACATGAAACTTAGCAGGGAGGTGCTCAATACAGAGTTTGGATTTATTAAATGTAAGTGACACCACTGCCACATGACAGCCTTTGATTTACATTGCTTTTTTAATTCATTGCTAGCAATGAAGTTTATCAGTTCCCTTTTGGTCCGGGCCATAATGGATATAGATTTTAGATGGCATGGAATAAAAAACACCATTACACTGTTGTATAACCTCCCATGAGAAGGCAGAACAAAACTGCAACTGAAATGTTATGTCCCAATGATTAAGAGATTCTGTAGAACAGATAGCTAAAGGCAGAAAAAGTGCATTGGAAGTCAGAGGCTGGTGAGATTGAGAGGCTTGCTGACCTACTGCAGGTCTCAAAAAGGACTCACAGGTAAGGATCTCAGAAAGACTAACCCATTTCTTAAGCTTCAGAGTATACTGAAAAATTATTTACCCAAGACATACACTTGTGAGGTGAAGAGGAGATTCTGTCAGGTCACAGAGGACATGCTGAAACAAGGTTATCACTAGAAAAGCAAGTCAGCAGCACCAGATGGTTGTGTTCTGACAGGATTGTAATACAGTGGAAAGTTAGAATGACTGCATCTCTGCATCTTAACAATTCAGACACATGATTCTTGACAGCCAGAGGGCAGAAAACATTGCCAGAAGCACTACAGGTGATTTGGAGAATCACAAACAGAACACCTTTATTTCCAGCTTAGGATTTCATAAAAAATATGTCACAATGAAATATACACAGGAATGCAGCTTCCCTGCAGCTAACCAAACAGTACTTTGTTGATTAAAGCACCAGAAAGTGCTGTAATCTCTGTGATTGACTCATTGTATTAATAAGTAATAGCTGTGACTGAGCTTTAAGAAACAATTGTTGCTGCAAATATAAACTGTAGCTTCTATTGTAACAACACCCAAGCACAAAGTATTGTGCTGCTGTAAGAGAAAAATTGTTTTCATTTCATTTAATCTTGAGATATATCTATATAAATATATATACCTGCAAGCATATACATATATACCTATTACTTCTTATGGTGTGTATGAAGGAAACAGGATATTACATGGAAAGGCTGTATATCTTTGCAAGTACTTCTACCTTTAGATTACATTTTGCAATTAAAAAACACTGCCAAATAATGTGTTATGCAAATAAGACTTCTATTGTAAGTTACTTTATGAATTTCTAGACTGAAAAAAATACGTAGTGAACAAAATCTACCTATGTTCAGCATCTCTTTCCATCACATAATTCCTATCCTAAAGAAAAACAAACATGAGAGCAACACAGATTTCTGCATTCTGCGTGCAATTCTATGCTTACACTTTACTAATAATCCATTAAGGTGCATAACACACTGCCATCAAACAACTTGAGAATACACAGTTTGCAACTAAACCTTGCAATTCTCCATCTCTTTTTTTAAAGAGGATCAGATTCTAATGAATATGTTTCAACAAGAAACTGTGCACCTTTCTGTGTGCCAAGGAGCACTGACATGCTGGAGACTTGTACTTGCAATAAATTTTATATGCAAAAACTTGAGCAGACATTTACAACAAAGAAGTTGACACACACCAGACTGCACTCAACTGAATAGACTCCGAATTAATTTTAATATCAGTGCTTTAGCTCAGCTTCACTATCACTACAGCATATGGACAGCATCTTAAAGGTGAAATGAATCAATCCTTCAGCATTTTTTGCAGGTCAAAGGACTTCTTTACAAATGGTCACATACCAATTAAGTGGCAGAAAGCTCATTTTACACTGAAATCCCCTTTATTTCTGTTTTCTTTACGTCAGAAGTTTAGCTTATTTTGAATGTATTCTACTTTTACAATACTATATGACATATACAACAGTGGATGCTTAGAACTGTATCTCTGAGAAAATAAACATAATCATTGACCAATGGGTAAGAACAAAAGGAAAGCAAAGGGAAAATTGATGTGTTTTATGTATAAATTCAAAGCCTCTGAAAGACTTTTTCCAGAACCTTGCTTCTGGGATTTATCTGGAAAACTCATGATCTTTCAGTGAAGAATATGTTAACAGAACCATACTGTGCACCAGTGTCCTGCATAGAGGCAAATAGCATCTTTCAGTAAAACTTGAAGTAATCATACATGACTGTTGGCTAGGATATTTTTGCCATTAATTAAAAAGCAACATGAATTAATACTATAATATAGTCCAGAAGAATCTATGAAAAGTAGATGTCATCCTAGTGCTCAGTGTTTTTCAAGTGGAAAATTAATTTCAAAAGTTGCAAAAATCTTTTATTCTGCTAGATAGTGCTACACTCCACTTGCAAAAGGAGCTGTAATATTACAGTGCAGCTACATAATTTTGCTGAGTTTGTATAATTAGGTCTGTAAATCAACAATACTTTGACTATTGAATATTCTTCCTACCTAAACACCGCTACTAACTTTACAGAAGTCATTCTGCAATAATTGCTAAATAGCTTTCACTGCAAACAATGGCTTTATTTCCCCCTTTTCTGTTATTCAGTCAGATTCAGAGATCAGCACTGTAAGAAAACTGTCTCTTCAGTATTATAGCCCTGCAAAGTGCAAAGGAGGAGCAGGAAGAGAGCAGAAGCAGGTGAAATGATAACAGAGTGTTTGTGCAACTGTAGGCATGGAAACAAAAAAAATTCAACCTTATCTTACACAGTCTATCTCAGTATTTCAGTGTCTAAACAGCAATTTGTTATTATATTCAAATAAAATGGGGTAATGAACTTAGTAACCTGTGAAACTGAGAACAGTCACCTTGTGTGCTTTAAGTTTTTTCTACCTGGCTTCATTCTATTTTATAATTTAATAACAAATTTCTGACTAAACTTGATTTTCCTGTCAAACTCACTGTTTTTCTTGTTTTTCTACTGGTTTCATGTACCATACTCTGACTGTATTTCCACAAATCTCACTGTTATTACAGGTGGTTATTATCCTAAACTAAAAACAACCATTTTCCTCTGAGAATCAATATAAAATTTCAAGCTGGCTTTGGAATATTTCCCTTTTTCTTGTTACAGACTTTTGTCTCCAAGTGAGCTTATTGCAGCTTTTTCTACCAAAGAGAAACTTGGTGGTATATTGCTGTTGGAAACCAGTATCATATTTCAAAGTAACAGGTAACAACTTCAGGAGCTGAGAAAAAGAATCATTAGGACAACTGCAGGAACCCCCAAAATGATACAGAGCATAAGAGAATGCTGCAGAACATTTTTAACACAAAGATGCCAACTGGCATGTACAAGCATGAATAGAGAAAGGGAAGACTACACAAACCATTTTTGCATACGAGTTCTGACAGAATAACTGTGCCATCTATCTTCATTTCTGTACAGGGAAGAGAAGTTACAGGTTGTACTCTAACTGGTGAGCTACTATTTCATGTGCAGATTTATCACTTTTGCCATTTCTGTGTTGCTAACTCGTCCATATTTCTAAACAAGAATATTTGTGAATTTCTAATTTTTGTGAGAATATATCATAGAGAAGTACTTACTATCCAGAGAAGTCATACCTGCTGCCAAGGATTGGCTCTCCAGAGGTTCCCAAAGCAGAATAGTCCATGCCATAGAAATTCAGTCCTAAAAGTATCTTATTCCTCCATTTTGAATCAGGATCCAGTACTTCAACACAAGCTCGTACCCAGGGAAGGGGGGAATTTGGACCAGGTCTGTCAAGTTAGCAAAAATCAAACAGGTTGTCAAAAAAAGTACATGTTCACACTCAGCCTTCTCTTTTTGACCAGTGTAATTGTAAAGAGCAAATAATGGCACACAAAAATCAGTGAAGATCAACCTACAGTTCTATCAAGGCAAAATGCACATTCTTCAGTAGCTTGAAGTGCTGATACACAAATCATGATTGCCCCACTCTTGACTTTTTGCTTCAATTCTAAGGTGAAGGGACACAGAATTCCTTCCTAGGGGCGAGAAATTGTTACTGGGCCTTGCACAATGCCTATGCTATAATTCAAAATTCTGTGTGACTTCAGTTTTTTTCCTCAACATTTTTACTGCAAACTGGCAAATACACTGTGACAAAATCTAGCATTTACTTGCAGAAGGAACTATAAAATTAGTGACTGGTAAGCAAGATAAGTTTCAATGATTGTGTAACATCTATGGGGAAAAACCTACAAAGTACCTAACCATAAGCTACATGAGGAAAAAGAATATAGCCTTAATCCACAGAGTAACTGAATTGTCATGTATGTAACATCAGGATATTGTGCTCGTTCTATTCCTACCTTACTGGAGAGAAGAGCAGGCTCTCCCTCAAACATTTACATGACAAAAGGCACTCACTAGCATGGTAACAGGAAGAGTACATCTCAGTCTTACAAATATCAACATCTGCTACTCCCTACTAATTATCTGCCTCAAAGCCTTCATGATACCTGTGCCATTAAAACTCAACATGCTAATACAGCAGAGCAATGTTGCTGGGAACTGTGCTCATATTTTAAGGCAAATGAAGTATCAATTGTTTAAAGCTGATTTGTTTGACAATGTTATTATTAGACAATTATTAGTGTACCTATCCTGCAGAACTGTGCTAAATAATGCAAAACAAAAGAATCTGGCCTGGAAGAGACTAAGTGCCAGGTTATCCTTTTAAAAGGATGCCTTTTTAGCTGGAATACAAAGCTTTCATAATGTCCAAACCCCAGATACACACTGCTGTTAAAACCATACTGAGTTATCAGCCTCTGGAAAAATCGTCCCTTTTAATTACTAATCCAGAACCTTAGTACCATACAAGTACAAAGCACAATCCACTTTACTAGAAAAAAAAGAACTTGTACTGTAGATTTACCAGACCTAAGTTGGAATCAGGTCCTTCAATGATGTTTCTGATGTCAGCTGGAGCCTTACCGATGTGGTGCTGAATAGTCGTAAGTCATGAGACTGAAGCTGTCTACAGCCAAGGCCAACTGATCAAATTCTTTCTTTGTGAACATTCCCGGCTGGTTGGTCCTTTCAAAACAAAACAAAACAGAAACAGGAAGACATTAATTAATGCAATAACTAGGCTTTTTCTCTCCTTTGGGTTTCGTACCATTTGATCACATAGGAAAAAATCTTTCATTCTGAGGTGGAAAAAAAAAAATGCATTGCAGTGCCCTTTTTGCAATAAACACCTAAGAAAAAAAAATAAATTCAATGCTACGTAGGAGGCCAGTGGGAAGAATCATACTTTCATAGTATACTTACAAATAAGCATTTCCAGCATGGCTACAATAGTGATTATAAGGGCTGGGGACTAATCAAATTGCCTTGGGTAGTAATCAATTGAACTCTAAAAGCTTTTACAAAACCTTTAATTGCTTGGACTGTTGAACTGATTTTGACACTTACAAAACTAAGTTCTCTGAGGCATAAATAAATGGATGGGTGCAGCTGTTAATAGAAAAATACAAAGCAAAGGTAATTTTTTTATTAACCTCAAAAAGAACAATTTCAGTTTATACCACACTTAAGAAAGAAAACCAGTTTTCTTTAGACAAAAACAGATCCATTTCTTTCTTTGGAGAGAAGAAAGAAGAAATCCATTCCATTATCTTTTCTAGACAAAAGTCTAGTTATGTCTTCAGTGTATCTTGGTATGAAATATGGAAAACCATTCTTCCTCCCTCTACTTGCTTACTCTTGATTTACAAAATAAAGACCTGGATTCATAGATATTAATCTATTATCTAGATATTAATATACCTTATCTTCATGGGTGAGGGGGTGTATATTTCGTCTGTTTTGGACTCAGAGAGGCTTCCTTCAATCATTCAAGATGGAAACAATTAATTCAAAGAGAATTTTTTAATTTCAAAATAGCAGCACAAACAGCACAGCAGGCAACGGAAGGCAACCTTAATCACATTGCAAAGATGGGTTTGGACTAAAATGGAGAAGCTACTGCCAGAAGAATCCTGTCCTCAACCAGAGGGCTCTGACAAACATGAGACAAACCGGTTAGAGAAGCAGGATATTGTCCCAAAAAATCTGGGACAGTGTACATAGGGAGGACACTGCAAAAGAAGAGAAAGGGGGAAAAATTGTAATTTAACAGCTACAAAGTCTGTGGTGCATCTCTGCCATTTAAGAGGCAGACTTAGAGGATTGTACAAGATTGCTCCAGAGAGCAGAGGACAGAGATTGGAGAATCCAGACTTTCCCAATAGTATCAGAAACTGCTACTTGATCTAAAAATTAGAAGCCAAGTCTTGTCTAGGCAAGGTATGCTTTTAAAACCATTCATATTGCATTTTAAATGTAAAAACAAAAAAGATGCACAGTGACAGATGCAAGTAATAAACAGAAAAATCACATATTTTGACCTTTATCCCTTTTGGATCAGTGTGCAAATTCTACATCCAACAATATGTGCTGCATAGATCACCAGAGCATAACAGTGTTCATTTATCAGTTCACAAGGACACATTGTGTTCCACTGCATAAAGAAAGGGGTGAAAAAAATGCAGGTTACAAAGTAGGGCAGATGAAATCACATAACATGCCTGTCAGATTTTCAGAACCAGTGATATACTGGTCACAGGAAGGAGAAATTCCTTCAAGGGTTGTTACAAATTTTTAAAAACATCTTCACTTCTAGAACCTACTGGTGGACCTCCGTTTTTTTTTTACAGTCATCTGCTTGTGACGTACTGCAATTGCAAACTACAGTTGTTGTACAAGAATTAAAATAATAAATACATCTTTGAAACAATGTCATGGCAACTTGGATGTCTGTAGGCAAAGCAATTTCCCAATGCAAACTCCAGCAAAACGCATTTTCAGTAAATTGATTGTGATTACTCCTGAAGGGAAAAACATAAAAAGTAATTATAATGTGTATTAGATATTAGGGCAAGTTGGATTGCTTTATAGATTGAGCCAGGTAGTACTTTAATGAAATTTGCATGTGTAACTTAGGAAGAAACCCACAGGTTAAAATGGATATTGCCATAATTTTCTCCAAAGCAATTTTGTAACTCAACTACTTCTGTTACAAAGGAATCCCATCTAAATGGTAAGGGCACTAATTTCCAACTTGGAACAAACCCAGCAGCAATGAATACACTTTGTCCATTAATGTATAGCATTAAAACAGCAGCACTCTTCAAAAAACAAGCACCACTCAACAGTACAATGAGTACCACCAGTCAACTCTGCTCTAGTCAAGCACTTTGGGAAACTCCACTGGAACAAAACCAGGACTATATGATTCATACCTTTAGAATTGTTCTGGGTCCACAGAACTGGCACTCAAGGATAAAACCTAAATATTTTTGACAGATATTATACTTCAAATTGGAGGTTTTCCAATAATACTGATATTTATGTAAACTTAATTCAAGGGCAGGTATGTTCTACTGACTACTTTGTTCAGAACTCCAGCATGGAAAGTCAGGAGACTTGGCACAGAATATGCAAAGTCCATGAAAGTAATACTTTCCAAGCCTAAATCAAAAGCTTGTCGTTCTTCCATACTTTGAATACCATTTCCAAAATAGTCAGTGAAGAGGCAGAAGCTTCATCATCATGTATTAGCTCTGTACAGCATACACAGAAACATAGAATTATCAAATATGCTAGGTTGGAAGGGACCAACAAGGATCATCAAGTCCAACTCCTGCACAAGACAGCCCTGACAACTCCCCATTTACCTTAGAGCATTGTCCAAAGATGTCTTGAACTCTGTCAGGCTTGGTGCTGTGACCATTTCCCTGCTCCCAGACACCTTCTGAGTGAAGAAGCTTCTCAGAAGGTTCCAACCTAAACTTCCATAAAGACCAAAGAACAGAGCCTGTATTTACAGTTAGCCTAGCTTGCTAAAACACTCAAGCCTAAATCCCACTGCCTTGGAGAGAATTTGGCATAACTTAACCAGCTTGCTGAATATTTCCAGTCTGCTAAATCGGGACAGACTCAACTTTCACTTGGGATTATTTTTTTAATATGGTTTGTTTACTTTTAAACTTTACAAAGATTAACAAACACTGCAGAAGGAGGGGCAAGAGTTACAATTGAGTTTGTTCTGCAAATGTGCTTTTAAAATTTCCACTGATCTTGAGCAAGCCAGAGCTACTCTCAGCCTGTTTGCAAAACCACATCCAAACTCTTCTCCCAAGATCCTGAAACCCTCCCAGGGCTGGGAGAAGGATAATGATGCAGGAGGGGTGGAAAAGGAGTGATGATAAGATGGAGAAAGGATGCTCCAGGTGGCACAGTTGGTACCTCCAGCCATGGAGCTCCAGTCCTCTAGACTGTCCCATGCCAGGACTTGCTCCCTGGGGCAGCACAGTTCCATGGTGCAGAGGGACTGGGGAGGCCACAGGAGTGATGGACCTGGTGACACTGCCCTGGCCCTATTGGAGCACAAGCCACTGGGATGAAACCACTTTCAGCTATGGATATCCTCAAAGGCTTGAAAATCCCCAGAATTTCTGCTAGTATCAGCTATGGCTATTCAGCATCCATGGGGGTTTTCAGTAATTTGGATTGAACAAAATATATGAATGTGAATTATAATCAACTGAAAAACTGAACTATAGAAGCTGAATCTAAAGCCAAGCCTGCACCTCAGTGTGTACCCCAATGAAACATACTGGGAAGAAAGGAAAGACAAAAGGACAAGACTAATTTTTCTGGGAATGCTGAAAACCATTGTCTCACGCTATTAACAAGAACCATATTTAATTTTTTTAAATCTGAGATACTTGATGACTTTTTACTATTAAATAGGCCTTAAATTTAGTCAAGCAATGCCTCATAGTTACACGTTTGGTTTGCACTATTATTAAGAAAGCACTGGGGTTTTTGGGTCCTTTCAAAGCAGTTTCAATGTGGCAGTGCAGTATTACGTCTCAACCTATGCAACCAGGCATTATATTGTATTTTTATGTCTTCTTTACCCAATATGCTTTCTATGTTTTCAAGAAAGAGCTTCCCAGGCAATGATAAATGCTCTGGTGAAAAGCAGATGCAAACCTAGGAAGTGTTTAGACTTGAGTCATCACTCAACCTACTTTTCTAATTGACAATTCAGGACCCAAGAATTCATCTTGTATTTCATGGTATATTTTCAGTACAGGGTATATGGTTTATTTGCCTGGCAAGCACATTTCTGGCAGGGGAAATATCTAAGCAAGACTATACCAATGCAAAGTATAAAGTGCATAAACAAATCTCTGTAAGAAAAGACATCAGAAATGTGACAGGTATAAGTTCTGTCACTTAAAGTGTGACGTGAAAATTCTCAGACACTGGTAATAAGGATGACCTAAAATTCCACAGTAAAAGGAAAACCAAATTGTATCCTCTATCTTATATAATTAATATTTTAAACACTTTGTGGTGAATGTGCTTTCCTTGCTATTGAAAAGGAAAAACATCTCTCAAAGAAATCAAGCCTTATTTTTTCTCCTTTCTGGTTTGAAATAACTGTTAATATGGAATGATATTTATCCCATATTTGTCAATTTACTGTTTTCTAGAAAAATCTGAAGGATATTTCTAGCCTAATAAATACTAGCCTAATGTAAACACTCACTTAAATTCCTTGGACCAACAATACTTTTTAATGGAAACAGTATCTATTCCTTATGGTATTTTAAAATATTTATTAAAATGTGTAAGAAATATGGACTTAGCCCTGTAAAAATACATATCTGGAATTAATCTAAAAAGTGTCTATCATTCCTGCTCAACATTTAAGGAGTAAGGCACTATACATTAGGAATTCAGAGAGGTGGCTTTTTGCAAAATCTCTACAAAAATTTCTACAAGTAGAAATTATCAGTGCAGGGAAATTATTAACTCTTAAGGAGAGAAAACAGGGCATGGGACTGCTGGGTTTGCAGAAAGGGAGTGGAAGAACAAAAACACACTGCAAAGGGAAAATGAGAGTTTTCCTTTCCAGTTTATTCCAGTTTTAGCTTAAGTGGACATTTTTTAATCTGCGAGTTATTTTCCCTTTTACAAACAGTAAAGAAGCTGCCTTACACAACATCCACAGAAATCCTTCCCGTAAAACGCCTCAGGAATACAACATAATCTTTACAAGTTCTCCCCTTCAAGTAAGAGGGCAATGGCAATCTGGCAGAACTCACAGAAAGATGATTCCCCTGAGAGCATTAGTCTTATTTGCACACATTCCTAGAGAATTTGTCAACATTTCCCAATGGCACATTGCCACATGTATATAAAGAAATCCCTATTATTGGGACAACATCACAGACTTAGAAGAAACCACCTGTTTTCTTTGGTATTTCCATATAAACAGCTTAGAATTCTACAGTCTCTTTTTACTATTCTATCCTTTCACATCTAAAATAACTGCAGGGGGGTTTGTTTCATAGCCTAGAAGGTTTATTACCTGAATCTCCCAAATTACATCCACTCCTATGTCTCAAAATTCCTATTAATGCTTTACTGATAAGTATTTTTGTAAGGTTTTGAGTTTGTAGTCTTTCATATTTAAAGACTGGAAAAAAATACTTCAACAATGAAAGCTGCTTTCATTTTCTTTCAAATGAATCTACATTCTCAATTACTTCTTGTCTCACTACAATTACTCTCAAAATGAAATAAGGAGAAAAAAAGGTCTTTTAACTGGCTGCTATTCCCTGCAAGTTCAAGCTGCATTCTTGCAGGGTTACCTCACCTTCACCCTCCTTTATAAAAGAGAAGTTTCCTGTATCCTCATCTTTGAATAGCCTTCATAATGGAAAACCAATTGATTTTCTGTTTCCACTATGATTCTATTTCCGAAGTCAGCCTCTCAGTAATGACTTAATTTTCTTGTCATGTATAATTTTCTGTAAAGCAACTGTTTGCAAATCTTTCTTCTCCACAAGATATTATTGGTTTTCATAGCTCGTTGCAGATAGGAGCATTACAATATAGTGCTACTGCATTTTATGAACACAGACCACTGAATTCAGTTAATGCACAGTCACTGAATAAAAATTCACTGTTTCTTCCTGCATAAAGTCTGTTCCATAGAAAATAGAAGAAAGAGCTAAATGTCTACCCTGTTCATCACACAATTGTAGGTACTGATAATGAAACAGTCAAATGCGTAACCAAGTTCAATCTGAAACCATTTCCTTTTCCAAAAAAAATTCTCTTTACAGTTTTGTAACTACTTTTTTTCATTTTAGGTTTTTCAAAACTCTCAGCATGAAAGCCCACTGAAGTAATTTTCCATTACCAGTACTTAGAAAACAATTCTACACGGATCTTGGTTTCCATGGATGTTTCACAACTAGATTTCTGGTGTCCTATAGATGTTTTATTTACAATGCCCTCTTACAGTTGGGTCTTGGGGAAAAAAAATAAAATTTATCTTCATCTGTCCAGCTACATATTTTTATAAAGTAACAGGAACATGACTATTAAAATTCTATGGCTATGTCAATTTGGCTTGAAACTGATCAAATGCCAAAGAAGCTTTAGCAGAGAGATGAAAAAATGTAAGAGAGGAAGCTTACAGACACCTTGCCACCTCAGAAATCAGGCTAAAAACAGAATTAAGGTCTGTCTTACAACAGCACTGTATGAAGCAGCCAAGTCAGCAACAGGACCTTGAAACAATCCTGCTGTTCAATGCCATGAACACTAATTACAGATCTCATCCCTGCTGTCAAGAGAACATGACCATACCGAATGTTTAACCAACAAGAGAGATCCTCAGGTAAACAAAAGCAGATTTGCTACATACTGGGGGATGAATTTCATGCAGCTGAATGGAGATTATAAAAAGCACAGCATGTTCTCCCATCTCTGACCTCTCTCCCTCAGAGAGTACATCCTCCTAGACAACAGATCATGGCTTTTGCAGAGATGCACGTTACTCAGGCATTTCAGAAAATGCACGTGTTTACTGTAAATTCAAGTATCTTCACAAGCCTTCAAACTACAGATTTTCTTTTCTCTAACTCCTTTCTAAGGACAAAATGTTGCAAGAGGCGAAGCATGATCCAAACACAGTATCTGATCTTGTGGCCTACAAACCCAGATCCATATGACAAACCAAGGTCTGCACATTTCAAATCCAAAAACGCCCATTGAACCAAAGTGTTAAGGTCAGTCCATTTCAGGAGAAAAAAATAACACAAATGCCAAGTTAGTATAAATTTTTCCTCCCCACTTTTTTATCTATTTAACAACCACTGCACAGAAGTCTTATTCCTCTTAAAACAGAATTAAAAATCAAACTGAAAGGTTATTGCATAAAACCAGTGCAATCACATACACTCTTCCAGTCATGGTTATTCATCTGGTTCCACTCAGAGAACACTCTCCCAGTTTCACACACTAAAGTGCTGGAACAGATGGAGGCAGAAACAAAAGCAGGAGGTTCTTTCCCCTCTCATCTAAAGCCCATCTTAACATCTCCAAATCACATTTTGCTTACATAATATGAAAGGACACCTTTTTGCTAATAAGTCAGAGAAACATCATCCCAAGAGACACAAATGACAAAGAATGAACAAATGAAAAAGGAGAATTTTAATGGAAACACAACAGCTTAGTAGTTCATTTGTAATGAGTTGGAGCAGGCTGAATATCCCAAGATAATTGCTTTAGCAAACCTGGGCTAGACATTAGGGAGATCCTACCAAAGATGTAGGTAGTCTGAGAGCTCTGACAGCCATTGATTTGTAGATTTTAAGAGTTTGCTAGATAAACTTCTAGTAAGAGTAATGTATTATGACTTCTTTTTTATTATTATTATTTGCACTTTCCAAAACGATACTAATATTCTGAATAGTAGCTTAAATTCAGAAGTAAAAACCTGCAACCCTACTTATGCACTGTCTTATTTCATGATAACAATGTTGATACTCAGATGCCTTCAGAGCATAAGAGTTATCTGTCCCTTGCCCACAGAAAAGATCACCACCTAAAAAAAACAAACATCCCTATTGAAAACCACAAATCACCTTACTGACTGCGTTCAAATTTTCCCAATGGCAAAAATCTCTTTACCAAATTCCCAGATAGGAAAGATTAAGAGAAGTATTTTAAAACCAACAAAACCTAGACAGCTTGACAAGCATGGAAATTATAACTGAGTGCTACAGATTCACAACACAAAAGCCCTGGGAACAGCTCCTTCGTACACTCCAAGGGCTTCACATCACAGGGGACTGTGAATTTTAACAGGCTGACAAGTGAAAACTTGCTATATTTTTATCAGGAAGCAGAATGGTATCTCTGAACTAATGAATTTTTTGCAGAACATTAAGGGCTGGCACTCCTTTTTAACACACACATCCCATCCCAGCTGTTGCCTTTGCAGTCCTTGCTCTCCAAATAGGGAGAAGCATGGGATCTGTTCTTGCCATGGAGTAGCCTACACAGTTTGCATGAAGCCAAACTAATTACCTGTGGCCCATCTGGTTTAAACCAGTAACAGAAGTCAAGAAGGGGAAACATGCCAAGCAGTATATGTCCTGAAAAGAAAGCATGAAATCTCAGCAGATAGCTAGGGACAAATAAGCCTGAAAACTGCTGTCCTCAGAGCTGAGGCATGCTGGTAGACCAGACACAAATTCTTAAGCTATTTGAAAAATACAGTGTATCTAAAACTCTGAAGTCAACATAAGAAATACACATTTGACAAAACTAGACAAACTGACTACTAAAGAAGAAAAAATTAATTTTGACATGTGTATTTACCAGTTCCACTTTAGGGAAGGTCAACCCTTCTCCCTTCATGCTGTTTCTGTTACGTTGCTTCAGTCTCTTCATAGGAGCCACTTAAGAAGGACTATGCACAAATGAACATCCAGTGTGTCACCATTTGCTTCTCCTAATTTCCAAACTGTTCTAGCACCTTTCATGCCAGGGCTTAATGCCCAGGCAAGCCATGCTCCAATAGCAGAACATCACGCAAAACAAGCTTGTACTCTGGAACATATGAGCCTAATTTAAAAACTCTAACACACCAAATGTAGCCTTAATTCCTCCTTGCATAAAATTCTCCCCATTTTTCTCCTCTTTGTTTTTTTGGAAAGTTTTCCAAAATAATACTGAATACTGAAACTTACGTAGTAATTGCTCTACACCAGTTGGCTCAGATTTGGTAGAGCTACAATGGGCAGATATGCAGATACAGATAATACATTCCACCCTTTCTTATCTTTGACTGATGCTAGCTGACCTACAGATTATTTTAATGATTCTCCCTAGAGGGAATTCAAAACCACATGTGTACACTTGCTTCAGAAGATGTCAGTAGAGTCAGACCTTCATTGCATTGATTTTATATTGGAAGGTACAGTCTTTAAAAGAGTCAGCTCTAAGAATAGATTTGTTCCTCTTGAGTCCTTTCTGAATCTATGCAAAATGCATAGAACATCTCATGGCTGCAGTCAGAGCCATGCTGTACTGAGCTGGCAGCCCAACAAACAGCAGCAAAACCAGGGAAATCATCAGTGAGGGAAACAGATGTAGTTTAGAGCCATTAACAAGCATCCAGATTTACTGCTGCTAACAGAATCTACTTTAAAAAGAGATGTGACTGACAGACCTATATTTTGAGTCTTTATACAGGAAAAAAACATGAGCCCAGTCTGTCAGGCTTGTAGGATTTAACAGTATTACCATAATTTGAAGACATTATTCAACCTGCTCCAGTAACTGTTACTCAGTAGTCAGTAATAATTTCCTACTGAGTTTTTTGTTCTCTTCAATATAAACTGATATCTCAAGCAGTATCGTGTGATCCAAATCAAACATATTATACAGGTTCTCTAACATGCAATAAAAATGAGTACACCAGTCAGCCTAGACAGCCCTTTTAAGAGTGATTTCTGTGCCTTCTTGAGTGCTGAATTTAATGCACAGGGCCCGATTACAAAATCTCTTGATATGTAACTGTACTCTCCCTATTCCTGACAGTCCCTTTCTTTTTTTTTTTTTTAGGATACTTACAGGAAGATGGACAACTATAGGAACAATGGAGGGCAAAATGTTACTATTACCAATCAGGCACAACAAATATGAAACTATGCATAGTTAGCTTTCAGATTTTCCCTCCCAAATCTCATTTTCTGTATTTTGATTGTCCAAAGAGATTGTCTTCTAGTATCAAATTTCTTTATCAGCAATAGCAAGCATGCAGAGCATATATGATATATACTTAGTAACTCTATAATAAATAAACACCATTTTTAGAATTGCTTGCTTTTCTGTGACCTCATTTGTCAAACTGGAAAGAAAAGTCAGAAAGATTAGACATGTGGAAAGCTCAAAAAATTTCAGCAACAGTATTAATGATTCCAACAAAATGAGACTATTATGAACAGGTTTCTCAAAAATATTTTAACCTTTCATAATTTTAAGTGTATGTATGAGTAAAGCAAAATTCTACTTCATAAACAGCATTCTACAAAGTTGGTTTTCTAATATATTGTTATTTGACATAATCTGGTAATCGGAAACTTCATCTGAAACAAGCAAGATGTATCCTGCTGGTTTGATCCATGGCATTATTTACTTACCAAAATTTCAAGGCTCTACATTCTGTCCCACATAGTCCTTCCTGAGAATGATGTTGAAAGTAAGTGACAGTTCCCATTTCACTTCAAAACAGACACATGTTAGAAGCTGCTTATAATTTCACTGAATTTGTTTACCATACATTATCATAAAAAATACCCTGCTGTTTACTTGCATATTCTACATCAGAATTGCTACTTGCTAGAAATGCTTCTTAGGAAAACAGTGTGTATATATACACTGGAATAGTAAACCAACAAACACATCATTCTGCATACACAAAGTTATGGCAAGGCAATTGAATCTGCAGCAACTTCTGAAGATGACACATTACTGACATAAACCAAATATTTAATTACAAGTATGTGTTCATAATCAGCTTCTAAAAGATCAAAACAGCTACTTTCTTTATCACATATGCAGAACACTGGTAAATTGTGACATCCATCAGGCTGAGGAAGTGTGAGGTCAATGAGCAGTTATTCACTGTGTGCTCTTCCTACTTTTCAGTCAAATATCTATGTATATTTAGAGGAAAGGTAGAAAAGAGCAACTCACAGCACTAAGAAGAGGGATAACATGTCAACCCTCCTGCCAATCTCTCCAAGAGGCAGAATAACAAAACTAAACTGGCACCAACTGCTACTGGATAGCAGTAATGAAGACTGCATAGATTTTGGTAATTTTCATTGCACAGCAGCTCTACAAAAAAAAGGCTGAAGATACTTAAGACAGTACTTCACATCCACAACGTTTTTGCAGCAAGAATAAAGAATAAACTGAATAGCTAAAATGTTGATTTTGAAGAAGTGGCAGTGTAGTGCTGGAAAATACTGATAATACATACCTTTAGAAGTTTTAAGTAACAGGAAGAGAAGCTGTAGATTTTTTTTTTTCTTTACATATGCAAATATGAAATCTAGAGTTGGGGATGCTTGCTGTATTTTGATGAGACAGGAACATACATTATGTTCAAATATTTGAAGAGAGAAAGTGGTTTGGGTTCCTGTAGCTTTAAAATGAAAGCAGCTGCAGTACAGCTGTGCATCTCAAGAAGTCAATAAACAAAGAAATTGTTCTACAAGCTGTGAGGTTAAGTGTACTTTTTATCAGGGAGAAACATGTTTGGTTTTAATTTAAGTACTGCTTTGATATATGGTGTCAGGAACTAGCCAGGAGATAACAAATTATTCTAGCTAAACTGTATGCAATTTGCCAATAGCAGCATTTTTTGAGAATGTCACAAGGACAGCCCCCAATACCGTGTCCCACAAGGCTGAATGAAACCATTTTGCTCACTGTCCTCTGCTTTGTACTGGCAGGCATGCTATCAAAACACAGCTAAGAGGAGCAGCTATTTTGCATACAGTTACTTAAATCAAAGATCAAGGTTTGACATCTCTAGTAATTATTAGGCTAGACTTGATACAATTGCTAAAAGTATAATGCTACTTTGTGTTACCTGAGGCTTCTAAAACAATTGAAACAATCTCTTTCTAACACTGTCTTCCATGCATTTTATTATGAGTGATACATACAAAGCTCCAAAGTTTTAGAGATTTTTCAGCAGATTTTTGAATTTTTTTTCTTGGAAATGCAGCAGTAGCTACGTCTAATTATAAAACTCTTAATAGTGACAAAGTGGGGGAGGTGTGGAAATGACAGAGGAGATGCAAGTGCTGCAACAGGCAGGAACTTGTCACCATTGCCCCCTGTACCTTAAGTCACATGTTCAGTCAGGTGAAAGATGACAGGGAATCTTCCGTGCCATGTGCTGTGTTTGCCTAAAAGATCTCTACCATGGAAGGTAGAGTGTGATTCCTATAATCCATTTCTCTCTTGCACTCCTGGATACCCCTCAACCAATTCACCTCCTCGTGGAGTTCCCGGGGGCCTTACCAGTTCAGGAAACCCCTCTGGGCAGCACACTAGAGTGCTCCACCACAGATGATGCTGACAGTGCAGCCTCACCTCAGCACCTGAGTTTACTTGTTTACTTCACAGTTTACTTTCTCTCATTTATGGATTCTGTACAACATCAAGAGATAAAGAATCATCTGTTATTCCAGGAGCAGCTACTGTCTTGTAGCCTGAAGAGGCACGTTAAAAGAATATCCATCACACAAGGCAAACTGCCTAGTGCATATCCTAATCATCAAAATGTCAATAAAGAGTATAGCATTATATTATGAAGTGACACAGCCAATGCCATTTTTATTTCTACTTTGTCCAAAGGATTGTACTTCAGGGGCTGATAAAAGTCCAAGGAAAGTAATCACTAACAACCTAAATACAGAGTTATTTAACACCATGTTTAACAAAAGGAACAGCTTCTAACGAGTGTATTCTGAGACTTAACATATTTATATCATATGTCTAAAGTCTGTAATAAACTACAAACACCAGGAAGGCAATGGTTATGCAACCATGGATAGACTGAGAACCCCTGTGGGGACACCACCATACCTACAGCTTCCAGGAAATTTTTGTCTTTGTTCTTTCTCAGGACAGCAAGAAACAGGAACACTACTGATGCTCACTCTAAAAGGATAGCTTATGTAAGTAAACTTAATTTTCTTTACTCATTGTTTTCTTGACAGTAATTGGGAAACATAGTGGACAAAATGGTTGCTGAACCTGGACAAAACATGCAATAATCTAGTCAGATGAAATTCAATCTACTTGCAGACAGAAAGAGTTACTATACAAAGTCTCTCTCTTTCTTAGAGAATACATCCCTAATAGTATAAAGAATTTAAGTACAGAGAAACAAAATAACCAACCCAATGCCTATGACTTATGAGAACAGCTGCAACAAAATTTCAAGGTCCATTTGCCATATTTATTTTTCTCCCCCAACATAGTTAGCAGGAGCATATTTAGGCATAAAGGTAGTTCACTCCAGAACAGCTATCCTATTTGGAAAGAGATTTGTGAAATCAGTACAAAAACATCCACATATCTTTCCCCAGCATAATTTC
This sequence comes from Thryothorus ludovicianus, assembly GCA_013397245.1. Classification (NCBI taxonomy): domain Eukaryota; kingdom Metazoa; phylum Chordata; class Aves; order Passeriformes; family Certhiidae; genus Thryothorus; species Thryothorus ludovicianus. Next base: position 190,316 of record VZTB01012991.1, on the reverse strand, counting down.
TGCAGCACAATAAAGCACTGAATTGCACATATTTAAGGCAGTAATTTAATCAAGCCCAGGATTAGTAGGACCAATAGAGTTATTCACCATCAGCAATGGACAGAATATGTCTGGCTACCCACTGACCTGATAGAAATAGTACCCATAGTTTATACGTGCATCAATGTCCATGAATGATAAAAGCAGTGCAACTCTAACTTTTTGAGACATTCTTGAGGGGAAGTCTTCAGCAAACCATCTGCTCTAGAAACCACTAACACACCACTGCAATCCTTGCACATCTCTTCAGACCTCTGCAACCAAAAGGGAGCATTACACACACACTTCATAAAGAATAGTTTTGGCTCCTGCTGTTCCTCTCTCTTGTAAATCATTTACATTTGCAGGAAAATCGTGCAATTCCTAGACATCAGGTGGAAATACTGAAATACCAGGTGGAGATATCGAAAACAGTATCTCAAGCTCTGTTTTCCACCATGGGAGCTCTACATGCATTCTGTGACAGTAAAGTTTTACTGAGAGATTCCTGCCTCACAATCAGCATCCAAACACATTCCCAACTCTTGATTACTCTTGATTATGCCAGCTCAATTGCCTCTGGCTAATGTTGTGAAAAGCTATAAAAATGTGTGGATTTGAAAAGAGTGAAGCTTTCTTTTAGTCCAGAACATGTTACAAGTAAACCAGAATCCAAAGGCACCACTGGAACCTTCAGTTACTAAAGCAAGGTCCAGTAGAGGATCAGTCTCGCTTAGTTTTTGTTGCAGAAGTTGAATTTGAGAAGTTAAACAGATAATCCAACATGCTTTCTTCCTGCATCTCACATTTGATCTCATGTGCAGTGCTGCATTTTCCAGAAGGGTTTTCCCTCAGCAAACCAGCATTTTTAGCTCTTAAGTGTCTCCTTTAAGGCAGCATTTGCTGACAGACTGCTTTGATCTCAATGCATATCAAAAGAGTCTAAATTACAAATTCCTAAATAAACTGCTTACATTTGACTATGCTCTCTTTAAATTTTAATCAGGGTAGAACACAAAAGGGACAATGTTTCAGCTCCCAACATCCCAGTTGGGCAGGATGCTCCACATACAGCTCATGTCCCCTTTATCAGTCTATTGCCAGCTGCTGAACTCTGATATACTATTTGATTCTTGATGGTACTTATTTCCATGCCTTTTGCTGTATTTTTAACAGTCTACAGTGATTCCAAAAACTAAAGAATGAAGGATGCATAAAAGCACACTTTCAACCACGTGGAAGTGTTAAAACCCAAAGTGAGTTTCAAGACATGAGATATTTAATACACAATAGGAAGCACTTTTCAGTTCAAGCATTGTACCCTATAAATCAAATATTTTCAAGTACAGCTGCTATCCAAAAAGTCAAGTAAGGTAGAAAGAAAATTTCAGAATTCTGATTATTGATATCATTAAATCAAATATATTTCTAAGCTTTAAAGTATACATGGACATTGTGAGTATTTTAAGATGTTCCTGTAAGTTATGAATCTATTTGCAACAAACTATTTACTCAAAAACTTAAAGTGCTTTCTCTAGTTAATGCAATAAGAACACATACATGGAAGACACAGACAGCTGGCTTATATAAGATTATTGATTGAAAAGAATGTGATAATTGAATTCTCCTGGGCCATAAAAGTTTATGGATAAATCCCAAAAACTTTAGGAATGCATAAAGATATATATAATTGGTTTAGAGAAACGAGACTTTGAGATCTTTTATATAAACTACAGCTGCTATTTCTCACAGCTCCTCTACAAACAGACCATTTAGGAACAGGTATGTAAAACTTATTTCAGGTTAAAAATTGCACTTTAGATAGGTATCTCTTTTCAGCTCTAATAATGCATCCCTAAATCCCAGTTCAGAAAGGTTTCAGAACTGTGACCTCACTATTGTGTGAACATGCAGGACAGCAGGAGTCAGCAATAACAACTCAAAATCCAAACCTCAGAGAAATAGTCCTGAAAGTTACCTAAAAAATGCAAATTCTGGTCCAGACAAAACATGTTTAAGAATATAAAGGTTTTATAGAGGCTCCAACTCTTGTTAAAGGATTTAGAAAAATTAGCCTGTAGAGTGAGACATGACTTACAGAAACAAAACAGATTTAGGTCCCTCTGGCTGACCTTGGTAATGTCAATAGGTATCATAATGAACAGGAATACTGAGGTTTGTGCTATTCTCCACTTTCTCCCTCCCACCAAAAGCACAAATGCACTTCAAACATGAACACTGTTTATAGCAATTACTTAAATTCTACCAGAGCATGCATTAGCATCTTAAAAAGCATCTGTGTGATGCAGTGACTGATAAGGAATTTTAGAAAAATGTTAAAAATGTTCTTTGGCTTTACCTGTAAAGACTAAAATTAATAGCAACAGAAAATTACTTTTTAAAGTAACTACCAATTGAGATGAGATGCAGGACATAAGAGGGCAGCATGAAAGATTGGAATAAATGACAAACAAAAGATAAAACATAATTTTGCATTATTTTTGATTTAACAAAATCAGAAGAAACTCAAAGTACTTGTTAGCACTACTGAAAAGTCATGTGATGCAAAGTCATACCAACCCTCAATTTTCCAGAGGAATCTGCAAGAAATTAGAGGATTAATGATCCAAAGCCAAGAAAAAAGCACAGGTGCTTGAGGGATAAGAAGGAATCTCCTCAACATGCAGCTAGGCCTTCAGTCCTTTAAGTAAAGGGCTCTGCACAGGTAACATTTTTAAAACTGTCTACTTTAACAATTTACATAGAATTTATTGCTTTCTTTTGCCACAGTCCTCAGCACATTGTTTCTCTCTCCCTGCCTATCAAAATTGGGTGGCAAGCCCCACACAGAAGCAAAGGGATTTTTGCATTAAACTAGCAAATTCTTGTAAGGATATAAATCAGTAATAGCATTCAACAGAGGAAAATACAAAGAAACAAGAAATACCTTCAAGTACATACTTTACAGAAAATAAACTGCAATCAGATTTCAGGCAGCTACTGAAGAACAAAATTAGGTAGATACTGTTCTGGGCTTACAGTCTTAAAATGGTAGGAAGTACCCATATTCAGGAATTGGTTTGGATGGGGTTGCATCAACCTACAGAAGAGGTGACACCTCAGTTCTAGGGCAGATGCTAACTGATCACAGCACACTGAAAACCTTTTAGTCACCTACTACAGGATCCCTGAATCTTTCCAGCCAGGTGCATTTAAGTCTGCACAGATAGCTGTAAGCAGAAATGCTTTATTTCCCCAACATGCTATAGGACCTCCTCATAAAACTCAACAAAAACTTGAGGTCATTGCAGAGGAAAGTCCAGCCACAGAAGCAACATTTACCAGACTGCTCAGGCATTCAATTTTCTCAGCCTTTTTGGCACTTTGAAAATGAATGTACACTGAAAGATGTGACAGCCTACAAGAAATTTAGGAGGCTGTACAACATTGTCCTGAAACTGTGCTGTTAAACTGTCATAATCTGTATTGGCTGTGAGCCTGTCTATACTGCTGTACAGCCCAAGGTGAGAAAAATAAGAAATTGTCATATTTTTTGTCAGCTGTCTACTGACTCCCATTTCAAAAACTACCTAACAATGCTTCTCTGTTTGACTTACATTATTGAGTTTTCATATGCAGGCATAGGATTGCTGAACATCTCAAAGGAAGAAAGGAAATTTGGGGGGAAAAAAATGAATCTTGCATTGCCAACTATGCAATTGTTAGCCAACTGTGCACTTGCAGCTGGGAAAGCCAACCACATCCCAGGCTGCACCAAGGGAAGTGTGGCCAGTAGGTGAAGGGAGGGGATTCTGCCCCTCTACTCTGTTCTCATGACACCCCAGCTGAGTATGGGGGAGAGCAAGGTCCAGCATAACATCTCTCCTTGTTGGCTACTCTATCACATCAAAAATTAAGAGGTATGTTTGAGTACACATACTTACCAAGACTATTCAGTGCAACACACATGGAGAAAGGACTACCAATGATATCCAAATAATTCCTTCTTCTTTTAAACTGCACAGCTTTAAACAAAGCTTTGAACTTACTGTTTATCAAACAATAAAGTATTTCTCCCTTGGAAACTGCCATCTAAATAGGAATACTCACCCTGCTGCAACGGCAGGAGGGATGACCAGTATGAGTTTAAGTTGTGCTTCATGCAGAGCTTCAGAAAGGTGAGTGAGCATGTGAATCAACTCCCTGAAATATAAATATACTATTAGAGGGAAAGGCAGGAAAACTGCTGCTATTTATTGACAAGAACAAGTAACAGTAGTAATAATTGAAAAGATGCAGCTGGCAAGAGAGACAAACGATTTGTTACAAATGATCATAGCAGAAAAAAACAATTAGGAGGACTGATTAGGTTTACCCTCTTTAAGGACTATGAACACTGCACTGCTTGAGACAGTCTTAGCTTTATTGGAACTGGTGACCACCCTGGGGTTCTAAGTTTTTGTTAGTTTTATTTTAATCTAACTATTCATTGTTAGCATGTAGAACAAGCCAGCATATCTTATCAGAGCAGGTCACTTCTTGAGGTCATTTTGAAAAGAATTAGATCAATAGAAGAACCAAACACTGTTTGGAAGAAGAAGCTTTTAAAGAGATTAAAATTGTCACTGTATTGCTATACACAAGAATTTGTGAAGATGCTTTCACAGCAAAACATGCACTCTTCAAGGGATATTTCTGAGGCCTGTGTTTAGAGACATTTCTTCTGCTGTTTTTTTCCTGTATAAATAATTCTTTTGTTTCTCCATACTTCACTGTATACCTAGAAAATACATGTTTGACAATGTCATATCTAGAAATAGCATATTTTGTCTGCATCATTTAAAAGGAGGCTTCCACAAAAGCTGATTTTCATATCCATATTCTTGGTATTTCAATAGAAAAATAAACTTTAAAATTCTTGTGCAAACTGTTTTTAGCACTCCTGACTGGAAGAGTGATGGTGGAAAGAAAAACCTTCAATCTCCAGAAACAAAGTTTAACATCATCTTAAGAGAAATCCCATATTATCTTAAATTTGCACTATAAACATGAGTACCTTTCTTAAGTCATTTGATTTTTCAGAGCAAATTACCTTTCCTATTTTTCACCTGGCCACAAGGAAACACAAACACAGTCAGATGACATCAGTACAGTACTCTAGATCTGTTTAGGACTACACTCAAACCAGAAGCAAATAGAAAGCAACTTCACCATCCATTCCAGGGGGCTAAAAGTGCTTCAGCAGGAAAAGCAGAATAGACAAAAACCATCATCCAAGCTGTTTGCTCCACTTAAACTGGATTAGATCTGAACTCTCAGAAACAACATCTTAGTACTGTCATGTCTTTCAAGGCAGTATAATCCTAGAGATATTTTCCTGAAGCTATTGCTCTTCCTATATAATTATCCATCACAGTGATTATGCTTGATTTTCATAATATAGACACTATCCAAAGGTAACCAAATATTTCCATTATTCCTGAAATGGTTTTATGCCTGATGAAAACTTCCTAGGGCCTACAAAAGCCATTACTCTCAAAATCCTGGCAAACAAACAAAGGATGTTTTATCACCTTCCCAACACCAGCAATATTTTGTGCTTACAATTTGAGAGCTGGCTGTGTTGAACAGCCCTTGACAACGAACTATCACACTGCCACCTATATTTCTCTTCTGGAGGAAGACATGGGATTACAGGAATCAGCTTTTGGTCTGCCTGCAGCATGTGATAAAACCAACAGCTTTTGTCACATGCATTCCTCATTAGGAGTGTCACTATTCAGACAAAACAATTATATCACAGAAGAATCATTAAAGGAACACAAAAAAATACAACACTAAGCTAAACAGACATTTACTGACACAAACATACACATCTATCACAACTCCCATATGAGATAATTTTATCAAAAACTATAATCAGTACTAAAACTAGGTAAGCTTGTGGCTTAGTGATCTTTTTAACTAATTATGCCCAAACTACAGTATAACTCAATCTTTATTAGATGTCAGAAATGCTAGATATAAGATAAATTTGACCAAAGAATCAATCCCTCTTGCCTTGAGATTATTCTACAGTGCTCATCAGCAGGGATCTCTCTTCTCTGCCTGGCTGCCTTTGTTAGCTGTAGGAGCTTTGAGAACTCTACACCATGCAAAACATTTGCTGACTTTAACTATTTAGAATATGAGGGGATAAAAAGAAGGGCGAGATAGGACAAAAGAACCTAGCAAAAGTAGAGAACAAGACAACATATTTTTCATTAGCAAAAAGATTAACATCCTCACTCCCATTCTGCAGAGGCAAAAACTGATCCACAAAGGTAGTGACATACCCACAAAAACAGTGACTGCACAAGAAAAGTCATATTTTGAAACATGTAAGTGTAGAACCATAACCTACAACTCTAAATGCAGGACAGAGATTTGTGGTCTGAAAAAAGGACAGGAAGGCAGTTTGGATTGTTGGTGCACTCAGGACTCTGAAACAGGCTACATCTAAACAGCCACTTCCTACTCTCCCCTCACAAAATTCAATCAGTATTGATCTGGCTGAAAAATAATTGCCTTCAACTTGAAGGAGGTCAAGAAGAAAAAGAACAGCTGGACAATTGCAGATTTTTGCTCAAGAAACGCAGATTAATATCTATTCACTAACCTGTCAAGCCAGGATTCTGGGCCCTGAAAACTTTCTGGCAAATCAGGCAGGATTAATGGCTAAAGACTTAATTTAGGCTCACTTCCATGTGCTGGCCAAGATAGATGAAGTAAATCAAATGTGCACTCTTCCCTCTCCTCCAAGGAGCAATAGCAGAATGTTCATTTATTGTGCTATGAATTAAAACTTTACTATGTCCCAACAATGTTTTCCAGTGTTTTAAACCAAACATTCTCCAATGTTACCAATGGAAGTTTTGAAAGAAAAGCTACTGACATTTTAAACATTATAATGAGGTACAGGAAAGTAGGAATAAAATCAATCTTTCTAAAAAAGCTTCATTAAATATTTACCAGACACTTCACTACAATCAAGTTTAACTTCAGAGTAGCTACTGAAATATTGGCAGCTTTAAGATTCTATCTTGAGCTAAGTAAGGTCTACTTCATTCATACTTTTTCAGACCTTCTCTTATCACTACTATTTGGTAAGTCAATTTTCCAAGTGTTTACGATTTCAAAGTACCTTGTCCCCTATAAAGTATGCAGACCTCCAAATTTTCATCATCCATTAGTGGCAAGCTTATTTTTCATTGTGGCAATCACTTTTTCCAGCATTGCTGGTCATTTTGGACACCTTGTAGAAAAGTTTATTTAGTGCACAAGAGTGGGATGTCAATGCATTTGAAAGGCCTTGCAGAAGATATGAAAAGTTTTCATACCCTTCCCTTCAGTTACACCACCCTTCTAAGCTCTGCAGATTTCCAACTTCAGTCACAATTCTGCACAAACTGGGAGTCACTGCTCCCTAAAATTTATGCCCTGTCAAGAAAATTGGACAGAATAAAGCTGTCTAGTTGAAGAAAAAATTGCCCTTTTCTGCCATTTCACTGCCTAGTTAATACCAAGAAATTGGAGTGAATTATGGCAAATCTTTGATTAATAGACTAATTTTTCAGGGACTACTACGAAGGATACAACTACCAGAAGAGTTTTCCCTCCTATACTCCTATCAACATTAATAAGATGCCTGAAGGTCATCTTCTGCATAGAGTGGCAAAAAAAAAATCATGTTTTTCAGATTGATTCTGTGTGATGGCAGTGCCATCTGTCAAGTAATGCTGGACTGATCAGAATACTGTGTGCATTTTTATGTAGCCTATGAGAGTACTATATTATGCCAGTTTCACAACATATCCAGGCCTCTGGAGGAAAATAAACCCACCCAGTAAACCCATAACTGAGATTAGTAAGTGAGACATGGTCTTGTCTAGCTGTTAACTAAATAAGCAGGAGAACTTTTGCTTGCCCAGGTCTCTCAATATTTCTGCCATGTACATTTCTAAACTTAAATGCCATGGGATTAATAACTTGGAATACTTAATTGCAAAACCAGGCAAGAAAGTTTTAGAAAAAAAATGTTATTTAAGAAGTAGGTTTAAACAATAAGCAGCAAAACAGATTAGAATTGAGGTATCATCTGCATAGGATAGCTCATTTAGATTCCTATTAGGAGAACACTTTTCTGTGTGTAAGGGTAAAAGGTGAGCACTGTGCAATGACTGCTAGCATGAAAGGAAGCAGCATCAGCTAGATGCAGTCTTTTATCTCTCATTAAATTTGATGCCACTGTGATTTGTGCATTAATAATTTTTTTCCCAGAAAACACAGGGAAGAAGTAGGTACCAGTGCTACAGAGGGTACTTCAAAGTATCTGTGTTAGACACTTGCAAGAGCCTGAAGTGGTCAGTATAAAGCCCCCAAAACAGGCCTACACACATGTATCAAAGCAATTCAGGTTCTTCAGATGGCAAAGGTATCATTCCTAAAATGAAGAAACTAAATCCCAATGCCATTTTATACATGTGAAAGTATACCAAGCATGCATACAGTATTGCTGTGTAAGACTCAAGGCACCAAGGCTCCCACATCAACAGCCAGAGAAGAGGCTGCTCAGGATATCTAACATGAAAGCAGGCAGATATATTCAGGCACATAATTCTCTTATAAAAACTGATATTGTTGATGAATCAACATTTAATGAATACGCAAAATAAAGCGGCACAAAGGATTTATATAATTTAAGACTGTAGTCTGCTAACCATTACAGAACAGTTCTATACCCCAAACCAAAATGATTGAAAAATCTTTTGTTCTTGAAAAAACCCAAACTAGTTTGAGTTAGTTCTGCTTAAGACATAAAACAGAAGATATTTAGTGAGCCTGAAACAACAGAATTTCATGTTTTAGTGGACGCCAGCAACATAACTTCTTAGCAACATTTTACCTCATCTATGATGCAAGCTGGAATAATCAGAAAATTGAAGACTCTTCTTAGATAACTCCTTGGGCCTTAAAGGAAAAATTTTCACTCATTTCTAAAGTTGACTTGAGTACTCCAGAAAAGTTAAGTTTTCTAGAAACATGCAAAGGGCTGAGAGAGAAGTGTCTAAATTTACCTGATTTTAAAAATACTCAGTGATCACAGGTTCTTAAAGAGGCTGGTCACAGGATTTACACGTTACAGAAAACCTAGCACTGTTACCTTGTTACATGAAGATTCTTACATAATTTAATCATCACAAAACTTTTAGGCAACTTTTAAGCCCCAACATCAAGGGAGAGCATGTGTCATCAAAAAGCCCATCCAATATTCAGGTTCAGCTATTGAAAAGAGGTATCTCATGGGGACACTTGCTCAGCTGAGGTCAACTGAGACCTTCAGCAGCAATTAATCCAGCTTTCTGATATATCAAGTAGTTTTTAAAACATAGCCCAGTTTATTGGTGAGTTAGGACACTAATTTGCAGGTTTTCAGATTCTTTTGCAGATTTGCCTGCTTCTGGGTATACTCTGCTAGAAAGTATCACTTCACAGTTTCTTTACAGTGGATGTTGATTTTGTAGCTGAAACACTGTATCAGGCACAACTGCTCCATAAGCAAATCCCCCCAGTTGTCACTTTAAGCTGGATAAAGAAATCTCTTCTGTACCAAGCCTTCCTGCACCACTAAGGCAGGACATTGGATGGGATCACAGGTCTCTTCCATAACAGAGTTAAACACATCACAGGAATAATTTCTATAGCTTTCCCTTCAACACAGATATATGAAATATACAGAATAATTGAGTGCCATTTATTAATTTAATAGCTAGGTATGCACATAACTTAGCTTTTGAAAAATGCAAACCATAATGATTCTCTGTGAAATATTTTTTCCTAGTGACACCACTGCTCTAAGATTGCATAAAGCAAGCTGGCAGCTGCAGCATACACCCATACATTTTTATGCACCTGTGTTGAGTTTCAGTAACTTGTTGCTAACTCCTTATGTGAGATTCCTTGTATGTCAGGAAAAAAAGGGATTTATTTTATTTTTAAACTAAAACATGTTCACATTAAATAACATGAATAAACTCTATTAGCTAGGCAGGTCCCCTGGTATTGTGAGACTGCTCCGAAAGTAGTTTGAAGGCAAAATATTTGTTCCCAGGAGCATCATTATGATCTTTTGTCCCTTCATCTAGAAGCAGGTTAAGCTACTTCCAGGCATTTGACCTTGAAGGATCTGAACCAGGAAAGCCTACACTGCACCTAACAGTTATGACAGATGCTTTATTTGGAGCACGCACAAATACCGTCCTACAAGCACTCCGCCTCTCCGAAGGATTAGGGCTCATCTCTGCTGACATCTCCTACGAACTAATCCCCACCTTTCCAAGGCTAAGAGCTTCCTTTACTAAGGCGCTTGCCACTTCCAAAACACACAAGCTGAGGGAAGATCAGGCGTGACTCACGTTACAATATTGCCACGCTGTGGGCTAAAGGAGGCATTGCGCTGCTCCAACTCTTCCCACTGGAACAAGAGAAGCAAAACCCCACCTACGCTCACCCAAAAAACTCTGCTCTGCTACCCAAAATAGAATTAACTGATCCCAAAGGAACAGCACTCAAAGTGCAATAAAAATACAGGCTTGCCAACGTAATAAATACACTTAATTTTGCCCCTTAAGATCTTCTAAGAAGCTGCTCCCTCCAAAAAGTATTATTAGGGAAAACTCCAGAAGCACTGGATAGCCAAGCCTTCGAGCTTCAAAGCACGTGATAGGAAAACACAATCTCAAAATGAAGACATTGGTCCCACAGTTTAGAAGCATCATGAGACAAAATTTCCATGTAATGATGAGAGTCTCCTACATTCACAAAACAGCTGTAACTGCACACTGAGCCCAGCTTCAGATATCTGTCTCAATTGGCATCATTTAGAATGCTGCAAGCCCAACCCTGTGCAACTTAAACAAACTAAACATTTCTAGGGACATAGCAATAAAAGGAGGAGAAATCGACTGATGAATTTCCAATGAAGCACTTAAATCAGATCAGGTCTCGAAATGGAGGAAAACCTGCAGTTCCTAACTTGTTTCCCTTTATGCTTTTATGACAAACAATCTCACATTTAAGTTAGGATAATCCTCAACTGTTGTTGACAGTGGCCACCTACAATTACACATTACTAACCCAGAGAAAAGGATCCAGTTACCATTATAAAGCATGATAATAACTCTTTCCTTTTCAGAAGGTATGGAAAATACTTCAATATTTTCCATATATATTTTCTATATATGGAAAATATAGAAGTATTTTTCTATTCTCCTTTCTATCAATAACAGACAGTGAATGGAAGTGGTGCCTCACCTAAATAACACTCAGGTAACTGAAGGCTAAGGCAATTAAACAGCAGTATCTCCTCTAAGATGAACAATTTTTATGACATCTGCTTCTCAAAGCGTCCTTCTGGATAAAATGTCCAGCACACAGTTAGATAAATTGTGCTGTGGAAAGAGATCTGGGG
>VZTB01012991.1:166589-178578 GCA_013397245.1 Thryothorus ludovicianus | reverse complement strand
TAGGAAAACACAATCTCAAAATAAAGACATTGGTCCCACAGTTTAGAAGCATCATGAGACAAAATTTCCATGTAATGATGAGAGTCTCCTACATTCACAAAACAGCTGTAACTGCACACTGAGCCCAGCTTCAGATATCTGTCTCAATTGGCATCATTTAGAATGCTGCAAGCCCAACCCTGTGCAACTTAAACAAACTAAACATTTCTAGGGATATAGCAATAAAAGGAGGAAAAATCGACTGATGAATTTCCAATGAAGCACTTAAATCAGATCAGGTCTCGAAATGGAGGAAAACCTGCAGTTCCTAACTTGTTTCCCTTTATGCTTTTATGACAAACAATCTCACATTTAAGTTAGGATAATCCTCAACTGTTGTTGACAGTGGCCACCTACAATTACACATTACTAACCCAGAGAAAAGGATCCAGTTACCATTATAAAGCATGATAATAACTCTTTCCTTTTCAGAAGGTATGGAAAATACTTCAATATTTTCCATATATATTTTCTATATATGCAAAATATAGAAGTATTTTTCTATTCTCCTTTCTATCAATAACAGACAGTGAATGGAAGTGGTGCCTCACCTAAATAACACTCAGGTAACTGAAGGCTAAGGCAATTAAACAGCAGTATCTCCTCTAAGATGAACAATTTTTATGACATCTGCTTCTCAAAGCGTCCTTCTGGATAAAATGTCCAGCACACAGTTAGATAAATTGTGCTGTGGAAAGAGATCTGGGGGTCCTGGTCACTGGCAAGCTGAATCTGAATCAGGAGTGCCCTGGCAGCCAGGAGGGTCAGCCCTGTCCTGGGGGACATCAGGGACAGCATGGCCAGGTGGGCAAGAGAGGGGATTGTCACCTCTGCTCTGCACTGGGACAGCCTCACCTCGAGTGCTGGGGGCAGTTCTGGGCACCAGAATATAAAAATGACATGAAGCTATTAGAGCCCAAAGGAGGGGCCATGAGGATGGTGAAGGGCCTTGAGGGGAAGCTGTGTGAGGAGCAGCTGAGGGCACTTGGTCTGTTCAGCCTGGGGGAGGCTGAGGGGAAACCTCATTGCAGTTCCTCCTAAGGGGAAGAGAAGGAGCAGACACTGATGTCTCCTCTCTGGTAACAGTTGCATTAGGGGATGTTTAGGTTGGATATTAGAAAAAGGTTTTCCACCCAGAGGGAACACTGGAACAGGCTCCCTAGGGAAGTGGTCACAGCACCAGCCTGACAGAGCTCAGGAAGCCTTTGGACAATACACTTGGACACATGGTTTGACTCCTGGGGATGGTGCTGTGCAGGGATTAGAGCTGGACTCAATGATCCTTGTGGAAGCCCTTCAACTCAGCTTATTCTGTGATTCTGTAAAACAACACTGTTTCAAACCAACATTACTCCTGGCAGAGAGCAGAATTTTTACCATGCCACAAAAACTCACACTGGAGCTAATAGAAAAGTATGCTTTGCTCATGTGTTTCATTTGCAATATAGCACTTTAATGCCAGCATGTTTAAAATGATCTTCAGTGAGTCTTACAATGGCAGTTACAGTCTGTCTTATACCCATGTTAACTAATAGGAAAACTATTGATTTGACTTAAATACAGTAAGCACAGTAAATAAAATGACCACTACCACCCACTTCTGACTGGCAATTACTAATTGCTTCTGTCACCTTCTTGGCTACCTTATTAAGACACTGCACTAGGTTCAGAGCTCAGGATACAGAAAAGCTCTTAGGAACAAATTACCTAATTATAAGCAAGAGCTGAAGGATTACTCATTGCAGGGCAATTGACAGAGCTCGAAAGATTCTGCAGTTTCAATTTTTTGTTCCCAAGTGTTAATCTTACAGGAAAAAGGTAGGACTGCTACTAGTACACTTAGTTCGAGAAATAACTAAAATATGGCAGCAGCCAGCAGCATTTGCCCTAACCAGAATAACCTGAAGTAACTATTTTTTGAAAGGTGAAAGCCTTCCACAATGAACTCGGCATTCTGTGCTGCTCTTTTGAAGCTATTTTCCCCCAGATATCTTAGGCAACAGAAATCTGTAACAAACACTGTGCTTTAGAGAAAAGGATGCCTGAATTTCCTGAGAAACTAACACAAAACCTTCAGATTCCTATACTGAATCATTACTTTCACCACCATATTCTGCCTTTTCTTTCTGAAGCAGAAGTTGGGCATTTGCCTTAGGTCTTGAAAGTATCACACTATTCCACACCTCACCCAGTAACCCAAACCAAATAATGTCATGATAAAGGCCAGAGCCAACATGGGAATGAGTGTGCAACCAAGGTACCCTCTACATCCTCACAAGTTACATCATGCAAAACTCAAGTATGAAAGAATAATGTGGCCGGCTAAACCCACTGTAAAGATTATTATGTAACCTTTGATCTCATGTAGAGTGAGGTAAACCCTTCTACTTCATTGTAAGACAAGCAGAAAACCCTTTAGTTGTTCTAGGATGAAGTGCATTTATTTATAAAGACATATTTAAGACAATATGGACAAATTAAAAGGCTGCTTTAAAGAAGCTGATTTTTAGGAATTGCATCCTAGAGATTTATACTCACGTTTGCTTTTGATTTCCCAGCTGACTCCAAACTTCCACTACAAAACCATCAAAATTTTCATTCTAAATAAAGAGAATTGTCAACAACAAAATTAATGACCATACAGTTATTTTTCTTGTACTACTACAAATTGAACATGCTTTGTATTCTTACACCAGATTAATCTTTAACGCAGTATTTCATGGAGAAGTCCAAGAGAAACTTAAATAATTTAACAAACACAAACATGTAAAAGTTGAAAATCTCTGTTAGTTATCCATGGTATCTACTCTTACAGAATAAACAAATATTGTATAATGAAAATTTAGACACTAATCAAAAGTGGTTGTTAAGCAAATAATTTGACACACTACTTGTATATCAGGGAAAAGAACTTTATTATCTCTTGAGTCTAAAGATGTAAGTGCTAATTCAGCATAGACATGATACCAAATATCTCCCACAATTAGTCTGTCTTCTGATAATTTATTCTTAGCATGATCAAGGATACTGTTGTACCTGAGTTGACCTTCTTAAGAGGTCAAAAGTTACTGAGGACCTAAAATTGATGTCTTGGTAACAAAGTTTAAGAAATTACTCAGTTTAACTCTACATCCAACTTCCTCTAGAGCATTGTAAGATTCTTTCTCATGTAGCAAGTGAGAACCCTTATTCTGACAATAAATAAACAGGCTGTCATGAATCAACCACTAATGCTGAAAGTCATTTGGGTACAACTTTTCTAGTCCCACACATGGGACAGCTCTAAAGCCATTTGGTCGGCCAGAAACATTAGAAAAAATCCTCCTCTCCCTAGTCTCTTAATATTTAGAGGAAACTGGTTGATCAGACATGAGCAAAACTGTTCAGTAACACACACCCAGCAAGTAATTCTTGGCATTGAAAGTGGCTCCTTAGCTTTACTACACTGAGCCTGAATGTATTCCTGTACAGAAAACAGCACTCATTGCCATGACCCTTTTTCTGACTATCAGAAAACACCACTAAGCAGTTTAGCCACAGATCAACAATTATATTTTTAACAGAAATGTAAAAGAAATTTAAAGTAGGCAATAATCATAAGTGCAGCTGTCAATGACAACAAGGTTATGTTGATCAGATTGATGTAGTCTCATAGATCAGACTCAGTCACCTTCACTTAAGTGTTGCTACATTTCATATTTACAGGAACTGGACACATACTAAGACACATTATTAAGAATCTCATTATTGTTTTGAGCAAATTATATTTTGTAGAATACAAAATCACAAGAAATGAGAAAACAACTACTACAAAAGGCATCAAGTATCATAAGCATCATAAATAGTTCTTTTACCTTGGCTAGCAGAACCATGTTATTGGAAAGCTCCTCTATCTCATCTTCACTGCCAAAAACACTCTCAAAGTCTTGGTAAGTCCAGCCATCAAACAAAATTCGAGGCACTATCAGGCAAAGTTGTCAATTAGCAGTGAAAATTAAGAATTTATTATCTACACTGGAATATTTCTGTAGAAACAGAATACAGCCTATACAAGCAGAGATGCCACTAAAAATTATATCCCATGACTCAGATCATTGCTTTTTCACTCTGACCAACTTCAGCAGCATTGATAAATTGACACTGTAGAACACTCTTCTTCATTTTAAGTTTCGTTAATGATCATCGCTGATGCAAATTTTAAGGGAAGATACTTTCATTTGATTGAAAGACCTTAATTGAACTACCACTTAGGGCCTTTAAGATTCTAGTTAAGTAGAGTCTTAAACCAGCAACAACACAAGACACCAATCTTTAAGTTGTTCATCTCTTCTACCACAATAAAGAGGTAGAAAAGTTCACCTCAAACTCTAATTTACTCCATACACAGCCCCATATTGCTTCACTCTTCTACTCAACTCAAGGCTCTAAGACAAATTTTTACTTTTGGAAAGCACTTGAGCCTGTGTAATTTCTTTTTCTAAAAACACAAAATATTAAAAACATAGACAGGAAAACTGCTGTTGGAACAGTCGAAAATCATACCCACAGGGAAAGGAAATGGATTTTATGGAGCTATGTCTAAGCCCTTTCTAACTACCATAGTTGTAAAAGGGTGTTTTAGAAGAGTATAGAGAGATTTCAAAGGTTTTATCCTCTGGCAGCTGAAGTACATTAAAATATCTGACTGAGCAATCAATTTTTCTAATACACTTAAAATTTCATATTCCCTTCTGAATCAAGAAGCATTTCACAGTTCCACAGAATTCTTGCTCTAGACAAATGTAAGAAGTCTAACACAGCAGAATCTCTACAGCAATGTTTACCATTTTCTCTAAAGACACACACTGCACATCCCATGTGTTCCCAGCTTCAAGAGGAGAAGAGATAAAGCAGGACTTTTCTACTATCGTGCAGGAAAGCCTGACTAACTAACTCAGATTAGGATTTTTTTTTCTTTCTATCTACAGAGAACTCTCTAAGTAACAAGTTTGAAGTCTTCTTTCCCCAGGAAGGCACACAGTGTTATATACTAGTATCCCTCTAGGGAGGGCACTGTAACCCAGGAATTATTCAGAGGCAAGAAGCTAAGGCAAAACATAAAGGCATCAAGAGGGTCAACTCTTCAGTTACTTAACTATCTACAATTAACTGCTTTAATTTTTCTTCTCAGACATCTTCTTCATACAGCTGTGCTAAGGTAATCTTCCTTCCTCCTGTACAGACCAGGAAGCAAGCCTTTCTTTCCTCTCCTAACAGCTAAAGAAGATGAAAAGCAAGCAAATAAACACAAAACAGAGGCTCACCTATTTTGATGTTTTTGGAGGTTTTTCTCACATCTTTCATCCAGCCTGTCAAACAGTATCAAGTAAGACAGCTGATAAAATATAAATGATGTTGACAATGACAACATATTTTTAAGCATTCTTCAAATGATGCAGTTTCATTATACACATCTTCCTGCCACAGACATGCAGTTCATAATCCACCCAGACAGAATGTCCTGTGATGCACAGAATCTGAAGCCATGAACGTGCACCACAGCATTCACTACAGCCTTACAACAGTCCCTACCCAGCCCCTCCCTGCTTAGATCTGCCTCACTGTGGAACCTACCCTAGTGCCTACACACAACACCACCTCTGCAGCCAGCTGGGAGGAACGTTTGATTTTTTTTGGATGGTATTTTAAAGTGTCCCATCCACTCCTCTTGGCAGTCATTGCACTAGGATGAATCTGTTAGTAGGCACATATAATTCTTACATGGTAAGAATTATAGCTATTTCAAATGAAATTTCATGTACAATTAACTCCAAGCCATGAACTAGTACACACAAGCTGAAATTTAAACTTGCTGCCACTTTCCTTGCAATGAAGGGGAAAAAGTCTCTTCAAATTAAATTTATCTTCTCTTTCTAAAACAAATTCACCTAAAGGTTTTTGCAAAGAAAAAAGAAAAAACAAAATCCACAAAAGGTAAACAACTGCACAGTGCAACACCAAAGACCCAAAGACTGTTTTTCCCTGTACAGGATCTTTTCTCTTTCCTTTTTTTTAAGAGGAGCTTTGTGGACAGCATGGTGGAAAAGCTAATCTTCCCACTTACATTTCTTGACAAATAAACTAAGTCCACATGTGGAAGCAGATGAGGACAGAAAGAAGTTCACTCTGTAGAAAACCCAAAAAAATGGGCTGGATAAAAGTACTTCACCATGAGGCAGAGCCAGCAAAACCCACCTACTATGCCAAAACTACCAAGTCCACAACAATATTGCAATTCACATTTAAAGAAAAAGAAAATAACACCTTGGTCAGCATCATGCAGCCCAGTGAACTGGAACCTTTCCTTCCCTCTCCTTTTCACTTGCAACCAAACTGGCGAGATAACTGTAAATTTGTTTCCAAATATTTTAGCAATGTCATAGCCATGGTTGTTCCACTTGAAAAACAAAGGGGAGAAAAAAAAGTGAGAGATTCAGAAGCAATATATTCACTTCACTTTTGACCGGTGTAAACTCTTTAACAGAAATGTAATCATCTGCTAGATCATTAATTTGAGGAAATCTTCTGGGATATTGCTTTCATGTAAATAAAAAAGTACTCTGGAAACACTGATAGCTACATGAAAGGCAATCTTCAAATTGTGCTAATTGACCTGAACTACAGCAACTTGCTTGCAGATTTTCACACAGTTTTGGATTTACAGACTCTGAATTTATGTTTAAGAGAACTTGACAAAGGTGGAAATGTATAGGGTACTTGTTTGTCTTTTGAGCAGTGTTAAGACAAAAATAAGTGAAAAGTATCCACCAGAAAAAAAGGATGAAACATTTATCATTTGAGAAAGAATGTTTTGAAGGAGACAAGATAGCAAAAGACATCAGTTTGACAGCAGCATACAATTGTTACTGTTGATTTAGCAGGTTCAAATTGCAGCCCTCCTGTTCTGACTTCACTGCAACTTCACCTTACCACTTACAGGAGAATGTTCTCATTATTCCTGCTAAAACCAGTGTTAAGGAAGCTTCCCAGTCTGACCATCCAGGAGCCACTCTGGCTGTCACACTCCCTCCACTGCAAACTTTCACTGCCAGAGTCCCAGATGTCTGGATTCTTAAAGCAATTTAATTGTGGTGCAGTAACACAGAAACAGCTCAAGTTGGTGCCTCTGGGGAGGGACTCTAAACAACAGAATCCCCAGGTTTTGTACCCTCCATGTCTGTGATGGTCTGGGGTCTGCCTGCAGAGCCCTTGGCTCCTGCTGTGCCCCAGTGTTTGGTCACCTGGCCAGTGCCACAGGTCCCTGTGCCCTTTGCTGTGCAAAGGGTCAGCACCAGGTCACAGCCCCTTGCCTGGGACTTCCACCCAGGCACAACCTGCAGCTCCCACTGCAGCTGCACACCCAGTACCTGCTCTCAGTGTACTGCTCAACACCAGGGAGAAGAAAAACAATATGACCTAGACATCCTGCAAGAGACAGATGGGAGAACAAGGGTTTGAGACCACCTAAACCCCAAGTCAATTCTCAAATACTTCTCTGGCTATTTGAGTGTATTTGACCAGCAGCCCTCATTACTATAAAAATAATAGAGCAGGGAGGCAAACTTGCAGGTTAGCACAGTCTGCTGCATACTCATTCAAAGCACAAACTTTATTCATTGTATCAACTTACAGGAGTAATATATCCCAGAACATCTCCTGAGAAATGTCGTTCCTTCATTTTCTTGGAGCAATAACTTTTATGTTCCAGTATAATATCCTTTGCTTTTGGGTCCACAACTACCAATCCCCGGTCCTGAACATTTTTATCAGAATGCAGCTTCTGTGGAAAGAAGACAGTTATTAGAATCAGTTATATGAAAAGTCACTTTCTACAGCAATAGATTTTAAAAACAACAGCAAAACAAATCACTTCATTAAAATCTGAGCACTCCTTTTAAATGATGCAGAGCACTTTGATTTACAACTGAAACACCTAAGTCCTCAGAAATTACTTGTCATAATCAGTAAACTTACTTTGTTTGGAAGGTAAAAAAGCATATAAACAAAAAATAAAACCCAAGACATTGTAAGGGAAAAAAAATATAATTTATGACAGTTGATGGTGCTCTGTTTTCTAATCAATGCTTTCTGTCATGTCACTACCAAAACAATAGAAAGGGAATAGGAGTTCTTAACCAAGATTTTGAAGACAGCTTTTAAACTGGATACATTTTAGTCTGAGAATGCTGCATTGTGGTTACTGAAGGTAAAGATTTTAAACACTCTTTGTTAGGGAAGATGCTTCAACTGACCCAGCAGATAAAAACAGAATGAGAAGATCTAATAAGATGTGCATGGTAGGTATGCAGATCTTACTAGGAAGGAATTCAGGCCTTAGTACCTTGTATTGCCCCCTCACTACCTGCAGATGAGATTTGCTTCCTGGTAGGTGTTGAGCAATACAATGACAGATGTATATGCATAATGACAGGAAACAATAACATGCTCAGCAAGTGAAGAGAGACTTCAGCATGCTGGCTCTGCTTGCTCTGATTATTGTGGGACTCTGAATCATTTCTGCCTGCAGAAGAACTAGTGGTTAGAAGGCTCTTCAAACTCTTTCATCAGGATACAGCCTTCCCATTGGCAAAGCCCCATTCCACCAGTAAACAACCTAGAGCTCTTGACCCACACTACTGCTCCCCACCCTAGTTTCCAAAGGGATGGAAGTGTGTTCCCTGGGGGGACAAAAATTTCCTGCTTCTGCAGCTTCCATAGAGGATAAAGTTCCAGAAGTCTACATCATATGTTTCAAAAAGTGAACCATTTGTGACACACAGAAAAGCTGAAGGAAAGGATAGTTTCAAGTTCTATCTGTGAGCATAAGCCTCAGTGGAGATGCACTAACACTGTTTTAACAGAGGAAGAGGCCATTTACCAAAGTTCAATTAATTCACTGCACATGTTAGATAAGACAAGAATTTCAGTTATTTCCCTTACCTTTTCCTCCAGTTTTTTTGTAGCACCTTTCTTTGCATCTGTTTTTGATAGGGTACCTTCAGCCAGCCAGCATATCATGGCAAGAGAAAGTGAAGCACAGAGAAGCCTCACAGTGTTTTTCCCCATGTCAAGTTTCTCTCTTCTCCTGAAAACATAAGGGTTCAAATCTCTGTGAACAGAGGAATATAACAGTTTCATTTGGATTTCTTGTCTAAAAAAAGCCAAGAAATTTGCTTATCTTCTCCAATTTAGAATCAGACTTATTAAGGCAGTACTGTTTTAACAGTGCTTTTGCCCTGGCAACAAAAGTAGATGATTTTAAGAGACTATTTCTAGTCTCAAACATCTTTTTCTGTCCCTTGTTTTAAAAGCTATATCACAGATGAAGTGGGTTGGACCCTTGCAGCCTCCTTTTCAAAGAATCCCCCTAAAGAAGTACAATTGTTTACAGCTGAAACTGAGATCAAGGTCTGCCTCACAGAACAATCATTGTACCACCTGACCTCTCCTCCAACAAATAAGAGATAACATTCGTTTCTGCTCCTACCTAGTCTGGTCAGTGTGTCACAAATTAATTAACAGATATAAAAAATTATAGCTATATACTTTGAGCTACGTGCCTTTACTGTAACAGGTGAGACCTTTGCTTTCAATTCCTTGCCAAGTCACTGATACAGAAATTGAAGAAGAAAGGGGGGAGGGCACGTCCTTTTTGTCTAGAAGAATAACTTTGACAGTTTATCCAAGCTCCCGATAAAGCAACTGAGAATTAGCAGACAACAGTTCTGTTGTGTGTTCATCTATCACACCTTGTATCTGTAGGAAGACTTTAAAAAAAGAAATCAAATACAGCCAGGGTTTGTTTTCCAATCTCTCCCCAATTAACAGTCACATTGCTTTTCCAGCCTAGCTCCCATTAGTAAATAAGAAGAAAACAGAGAATAAAAAGATATGGCATTTGGGGAACCAGGGCTCTAGATCTATATCAAGCTGCTTCCCATAAATATGAGATCCTGATGGAGAAGAAATTAGGTTCTTTCCAATATTGTGAATTTTTGTTGAACTTAAAAAGCTATTTTGCTTTCTATGTTACTCTACCACTCACTTTGAAGACCTACAAGCTCATTTCTACAAATCATATTTACAAGACTTGTTCTACTGGCACTGATAACAAGTGTTGCTCAAAGTTTGAGTACTTTGTTTCTGTACAAAACATCAGGTGAGGGATCCCACAACACAAGACTGAGCCTCTGTGTACTGTGGCAGAAGGAACCTTAAAGCTTCAATGGAAATGTACTCAATGAAACAGACACGAAATCAACAACCCAACAAACTTACTAGTACTCAGATGTGTCTGGCTTAGCAGTGAGACTTTAAAAACCAGAGATTTAGGGATTCTGAAGGAAAAGAGAGGAATATGTGATTAGGCAACAAAGTAGAAGAATGATGGGAGAAGTGCTTGAAAAAAACAATGCCAGTACCACCAAAGAACATCAAAAATCTGATGTACAAAATTATTTGAAGATTTTAGTCAAGTCTTTTATAAACTGCAAAATAAAAGCAGAAGGCCTTCTAATATTTCTTGGATCCAGAGAGTGTGGTAAAAGCTAAATTGCTATACTGCTTGAAACACACTATTATGAATAATTAAGGTCTTATGCTTCTACTTTGACTTCAAGGTCACTGGTAACCCCCTTGTTTTCCACACTTTAAAAAATGAGACAAAGCAGGTTGCTTTTGATAGCGTCTCCTATGTTCCATCTAGCTTGGCAAGATCTATAAACTATTGCAGAGAGGAACAATTGAGAGCATGAACAGTCAATACAAGTCTTAACTATTTGGACAGGATATCAATTCTCCCAGAAGCTCGTATATATCGATTTGGAGGTGTTTGATTTCACTTTCAGAAACAATTAGCAACTGCATCCACTTCCCTGGAAAGAAGATAACATCTAACAGCTGAAGAACAGAAGCTTAAAAAACCATCACTGAACTCTAATTAGACATCAAAATGTACTCATTTCCTTGACAGGATCGTATCCATCTGTCAATTATTGTTAAGTCAACATCCACTCCTAGATTTATGGGAAGGACTGAGCCTGTGGCAAATTAGTGTCTGCTACTGACAGTCCAGTATCAACTCTTGGTTGGACACTTATTTTACTAGTTTGTTCTTTAGCAACATCAATGAAAATTAAGTACATGACATCACCGTAACACAGAAGAAGAACTAGTCAAACTTTAAATGCTCTTTATGGAAAATATAAGCATGAATTTTTCAAGTTTTACAAAACTAAATCCTCATCAAACTTTTCTTCTACAAACCCTCTGCCATTTTTTAACACTTTCAAAATTAGATGAACTCAGTAGAACTGTCAGAGCCTGGCACTCTTTGTTTATCTCTCTATCACTGCAAAATGCAAACAGAATTGAAGACTGCTTCTATGTCCTTGTCCAACTGATACTACGAACAATTTAAAGCTGAAAGTATCATTTGACAAACCGATCTGAAGCCCAGGTTTCTCTCTTAGCAAGGTCATAAACGTTGCTTAACCCCAGCCTCCACATGAGGTAACATACTTTTGGTCAGCTGTTTTAAACTATCTTAATTTCTAAAAGTGAGTAAAGCCAGCACAGATTTAGGTTGTCCAAGATAAGCAAGCAAAGAAACTAAATAGATGGTTCACAACACTGAGTTAATGTTTATTTATAATGAAGAAATTAGATTCTAACTGCATTTGCAGGAAGAGCCTGCATCACTTGGTAAAGGAAGCCCAGTAAGCATACTGCTGATGCGATTTTAAATGAAAGCAATAAAAGCTATACTGGGACATGAAGCGTGAGAAAAAATCCCTTTCTAACCCGTGCAAACATTGAACCCTCCCCCCATGCAAAGTGCTCCCTCTGACGTTCAGGATCCCCTCCCTCACTCGCCCGACTCTGAGACACCAAAGCAGGGAGCCCGCACGCC
>VZTB01012991.1:151171-161628 GCA_013397245.1 Thryothorus ludovicianus | reverse complement strand
CAACTGTGAGTGGCACCGGGGCTGGGGCCTGGGCTGGGCCGCGCCGGCCGTCGCCGTGGGCCGGTGCCCAGCGGGGCCGGGGTTTCACCCCTCAGTCCCCTCCCCAGTGCCCCCCTCTTCCCCCCGATCCCCGCAGCGGGCAGCTCGGAGCGCTCCTGTCTCACGAAATGGCGACGCGCTCGGGGAGGCGGCGCGGCGGGGAGGGGGGGCAGCATAAAGCATTTGCCCGTGGGTTTGTGCCTTTTGGCTGGGTGGGTTGCGGTGTTTCCTTCCCCCCTCACCGCCGCTGTCACCCCCCTGCCCCGCCCTGGAGCGTGGCGGTGGGCGCCCCGGCGGAGGGGGTGCCGGGGGTCGGTGCCGCCGTTGTTCGCGATGCGCCGGAGCGGTGCCGGGGCGCGGGTGGGTGTGCGGCCGGGCAGGGAGAGGCGTCCCTGGGCTCCTTCCAGATCCCGGAGCGGCTCTCGGTCCATCACGTCACTGATGGAAAACAGGCCTCTGTAGGCGCCTGGGAGCAGGGCCCTCAGTGCGTGCGCCTAGGCTTGCCTTAAATTGGCTTTAAGATTCTGCTTCGGCGGAAATCAGCGCGTGGGATCAGTGTAATTAAAAACGGGATGGAGAGGGGTGCGAGTAAGGGCCCCCCACGGGAGAAGCGGGGGGAGCGTGTCTGTGAGCGCAGTGGGAGAGGAGGAGAACGAATCTGCTGCTGCTTGGTGTTGGGGGAGAAGGAGTATGTGTAGGGGCGCACCTCAGTACTCAGTCTTCTATTTTGTCCGAGAATTGCATACGATAGTTTAATATTAATCAGAGTCAGAGATCTAAGAGTATGATGTGGCAGGAATTGCCTGGGGAAGGGCTAAGGTCGCTGTGGTTGGTGTGATGAAACAGCTCTGTTTTGTCCACCTGTGTGTCTCTGTAGATCACTTGAGGCTATTTTAAAAACAATGGAGTAATGGCAGTAAGGTCTTCTGTCTAAAGATATAAACAGATTTGGAGAATTTTTTAGTGCAAATTGTGTTGTTCTGACTGAGCTTGCATTGGGATTATTTAACCACACTGACTTGGAAAACTTCGTATTGATGACTTCTAATACAAAAAACCTGGCAAAGAATTACACTGGTAAAATAAGACCATTTAAATGCAGTGTCTTTAAAATCAGGTGGTTTGGACTTCCAGACATGTGAACAGGGACTTTATATGTAAAATTTGAGGTTGATAATCTTCTTTAGAGCAGAAGCTGTTTGAATGGGTGGTTTTTCTTTTTCAAAACAGAGTTGCAGGTCCTTAGGTTGCTTTAGACTTGTGTAGAAGATGGCTTATAAAATGTATGGTGTAGCAGTTCAAGGTTGCACGAACGCTCTTGTGCTTTGTCTGGTTGGCCTTTTTAGTGAGCATTTTCCAGTGTCCTGGTGTTCTGTGCAAGCTGTGTGTGTAACATCATTCCACTTGCTATCATAACAGTTAAAACTTGCTGTTGCATCTACCCAATACAATTAACGAAGATTTTTTAAATCATTGTTTTCATTGCTTTAGCTAGAAGCAGCATCACTTGATTCATCAGTATCTCGTGTCTCACAGTTGGTTAACTTTGTGCACTCTTGTTTTCGGTGGAATTCGCTAGAAGTAAATACAAGAGAAACATTCAGGCTCTTAGGTTTGTAATCTGTGTTCAGGGATGTGGAATGACAAAATTTAAGGTTGTAGGATGTAACAAATTAGGTACTTAGTTCCTCACGATGCAATGTGGGAACAGAGCTGAAGGTACCTTGGTCCAGACGGGACAACAAACCTCTCTTGCTCTAGTTATCTGCAGGAGACACAAAGATGTAACTTACTAGTGATACAAATAAAATGTCAGCACTTTTGCTCTTTAAACAAATAGTGGTATATCTCAAATGTTTTGTCTCTGTCTAGACGGATGTTTGGGAGCTGTAATTACTCGTGTATCTTTCTTAACTTCATAATGAAAAGAGTAGCAGCATTTTCTAAACAGCTGCAGAAGAGCTGGTATTCCCACTAGTAGGTGATGTGGGAAGCTTCCAAATAGCTGTGAATGGCATTTGGGCCTTTCCTTTAGTGGAGCTCTGAGTGCTGCCAGCTAACCATGGGCTAGTGTACACAGACTAAGATTCACAGAAATACTTCCAGGAGTATTCACAAAAGTACTCTCTGGAGACTCTGAGCTTTGCAGGTGCGTCTATTGGCTAAAGCTCCCTCTTTGCCTCTTCAGTGAGGAGCTAGATGTTGTCAAGAACAAAAAGTAGCAGCTGATAAGGTGAGCAGCATCTTTTGACTAACCAAAGAAAGCAAGTGTTCCTTTTCTGAGAAGGGAGGGAAGCTAGACATCATGTGCAGCTCTCGGCCTCTATTCCTAGCCTTAGAATTGGACTAAATGTTTGATAGTTGCAGTGATGTGCAAAGTTCTGCTGGAATTCTTAATGTCAATCCAAATTTTGGCTTTTTTCGACTCTTATATTTATTTTTAATAGTGCCACAAAGGCCTGGCACTTCCAGTTTGCCAATAGCCTTTCCAGGCTGTGAGTAAGGATGAAACATGGTTTATATGGAAGGATATTCTGAAAGGTTCTGCACAGATAAGGATTCTGCATTATAGATCTTGCTGAAAAACGAAAGTGCAGTTGTGTGCTGACTGTGCTCAGGTAGATGCACAGCATGTGATTTCACTATACCACTGAAACCTAAACTTCTGTGGGGTACTTAAGTAAATTTTGGCTATCTACCTTTGGAAATGCCCGATCTCCTTACATCAAGATTTATTTTTTGGACATTTTTATCTACAATGTCTGCAGCACTAAATAATGCAGGATTCTCTTACAGGATGGATATATTACTGATTTGGGAGTGATGCCTGTCGTGCCTGTCTTTATACCAGTCTGTTACAGGCTTCACATAAGTCCTGATAGCAGTTTTCAGTGGTTACAACTGTAGCTGATTGTGCACAAGTAGCTCACACTACCAGCCTGTCTTTAATACCTAAGAGCTTGGTTGTCACTTCTGTGTTGTTTAGACATATCTTTGGTGCTTGGTTTATCTATTAAACTTCTTGATTTTTGTCTTAAGTACTTCTTTGTCAGATGTAATTTCTAAAGCAGACTATTTTAAAGTACACTGGTTGCTCAAAAGTCTGTGATGTTTTTCATTAAAAACAGTTGGCATACTACTTGTAGCAGCAATTGTAAAATATTTCAAGGCTAAGAGAGGCTTCTTAGCACTTTGACTTTGCTCTAGTCTCTGTGAAGCTGTCATACTGTCTTCTTTCAAAATGAAATGTTCTTTATTCATACAAAGATGAAGTGAATTTTCAAAATATGATAATACAAGAAAATGAATTATCCTTCAGTTCCTTATAACTCTCCAGAATTTTGTTTCAGGGCAGCTTCTTATTGCAGGCTCTGCATTTTGCATATGGAGGTCCTAGTGCAGATGGCAGATAAAAATATTTTTTAGAAAAGAACCCTTTTAGATGTCTGTCAGTTTGCCAGCAGATGCATAGACTTTTCTGGAGACTTGCTCATTTGATTGTTTTGTTACAGGTGATGAATTACTACAATAAGCAGGTTTTTAGCTTATCTTTCAGAGAATACTACAGGTTGAAAGCCAAACTGCAGTACTTGATTAGGATAGCCCAGTTAATTAGTGCTTGGTTGGTGTGACTGGGAAAATAGTTAGGTGTGGCTGTGCTGTACAAAAGATTGTGGTGGAGGGGAGCTGAAAGCTCTGAACCCTGTGGTTTGATGAAGTCCTATCCAAACTTAGGAGTTCAGGTCAGGAGGGGTCCTTGTTGCTGCGTGGATTATGTGCCTCATGAACTAAAACCTAACAGGAGCTGCATGTGTTATAAGCATATGGACTCCTGCAAGAAATATTTATTCTTAAATAGTATGTTAAGTCTTTTCTTGTATATGTACTGCAGAGCTGCTGAAGCAATTTGGCCTATGCAAGATGGTGCTTTGTAAACTCTCCAGCTGTCATAGCTGACAGATACATCATCGGGGGTCTGTTTTCATTTTTTTGAATACAGCTTTATGCTTATCTCATGATGAAATACTTTTAAGTCATTTGTCACTCAACCTATTCTGCTGCAGCAGCAGTACTATCTACTATGCACCCTGAAAACCAGGCAAGCTTGCTTTCCTCTTTTCATTTGCAGGCTGTAGTGTGGAAATTGTTTCTATTACAGTATTAAGTGTATTACTGGTAACTCTGCTCCACAGTAAAATTGGGAAGCCAGTTCCTTTTGGGTTGATGAAATGTGTCTACATGGAGGCAAAAGCTGCTTTTGTCACAGGTTTGGAGGACAAGACTGTTCTTAATTTCCCTTGCTAGGTAACTGTGTTACCTTTTCAGTTTTGCCCTAGAAGTTGGAGAGACAGAGGAAGGATTCCTTAATTTATTCTCCAAATGTTTCTTTGTATGTTTTCTTCTAAGTTACAGTTTATTTTTTCCTCAGGCCATATTTTTTCCTTAAATAAAATCCAACAAATATAATAAACAAAGGTGTCTCTCTTCTAATAGAACTTAAATGCATTCAATTTTCATTGTACTGGACAAGGGATAGTGTCCCGAAGCTGAACCTCTCAAAATGTATCTTTGCTTCACTGCACTGGGACTGGTGCATCAGGTTACAAATCAGCAAGTGGGGGTTGAAAAAAGATGGTTCATTAAATTCATCGTATGATGAGCACCTGTTTGAATGGGTGGTAGGTTATGAAGTGCATTGCAGGGGTAGAGGATTAAGTGGCTACATGGGTATGTATGGAGTTGTTTGTTCTCTGTAAGAACTGCTACCCAGTGAAACAAACTTCACACAGATCAAGTAGAGCACATACAGCTTGGTTTAGTTACCTGTCAGTAATAAGCTTTCACTGTGTAGGTAAAGATACTGCATGGCTCCTCTAAGGTGTGGGTTCTTGTCTGAATTATGTGTAGTGTTAAAGTAGGACTTCAAATACTTCTCGAGACAGTCAGAGACTTTTTTTACATGTGTTCTTAGATTACTCACCTTTTTGAAGAAATTGAAAAGCAAGGCATCTCGGTTTGCTCTCCGACTGCTGTTGCAGGGCTGTGGCAGCACATCTAATATGGTCGGTTTCTGGCCTGAAAAAACAGCCCTAAGAACGTGCTATAATAAGCACTAAGTCTTGCATCACTTGCTACTATTTGCAGGAGAGTGCTTTAAGGAAAACACAATTAGCATGAGATTAGTCTGAGGAGGATCTCTAAAACAAAACTGCTGTTCTTCCCGTGGCTTCTCTGTCTTGACTTGCTCCTGGTCATTTCAAAGATTTCTGAGGAGCTGGAATTTTTTTTTTTGTTGCTTTTTTAATTATTTTTTTTAATGCTTGTTTAATTTGTGCATGTTTGGCTTAGGGGAGAGTAATAGAGGAGAGATAGTAAAGAGCTAGAATCTTCCATGTGACATCCAGCCTCTCCCTTAGATACATACCCTGGACTGCTTAATTTGAAATCCTTTGGATAGGCTGCTCATCAGGACTGATAAGAGGAAATTAAGGACTATTGCAGAGATTATTACATATCTGCATTAATTAATGAGCTCAAAAGGGTTTTAAGGTCTCTGAAACAGTAGTTTAGAGGTGACAGGCCTCAAACTGCTTTCTTTGAACGTGAACTAAGGTAGAAGAGAGTCCACATTGCCTTGTAGTAAATCAGTGCAGATATGGCCTTATCTTGTTGAAGGGAGTGTAAGGGAGTGTAGCTCTACAGTGTGAAAAGACTGGTTAAGGAAATGACTGCTTGGATGTTGCTCAGTCAAGGAAGGAGGAAGAGCTGCTTTATGTACAAACCTAACCCTGCACTTACTCTTTTGATAGGAGTCAATGTTGTTCTGCCACCCAAACTGCCAGGTAGATGTTCTGTATGTCACAAAGTCACTTGGATATGAACTTCCAGTATGCTTTCAGTTATTTTGGGGAAAGATCTGATCTTAAGCTAGATGCTATTCCCTGGTTACTTCTCAAAACTTCTCTTAACTTGTGCTTAGTTAAAAAATAGCCACAGTAAACATCTAAAATCATTAAACTTGTATTAAATTGTTGCAGTTTATTACATCTGGATTGGAAAGCTGCTTTTGTGCTCTTATTTCTCTCCTCTTATGAGGACAAGGAGTTAATGGATTAGTGGATTACAGTAAAGCCTGTGACTCCCTGCTGTTTCCTGAGAAGTGTTGGTACAGGAGCAAATCTCTAGTGGCACAGTGGAGGAAGAAGTCAGTTCTGTGGATAGTAGTTCACTTACTGTGCGGAATACTAGAAAATGTACTCTACAAAATATCAGCAGGTCACTGCTCTCTGTCTTTAGATATCTAATCACAGCGGGATGTCCCAAGACACAGTGCTCCTAAACTGCCTTTGTGTCATTCATGATCTTCAACATGACAGACAGGCATTTCTTTCTTCTGATTAAACAGATCTTGTGGAAGGACAGCATACACTCCTGTTTTTATTCATAACAGGATGTTAGCACGCCAGTAAACAAAAAGCTTCTTGTTCTGCAGCCTTGAACAGGTTGATGTGTGAACAAAAGTGAAGCCATACTAACATTTTGTAAAGGTGTTCGGTATTTTATTGTAGTCTCTTTGGATTAGTTGTGCAGTGAGTTTGTAAACAAGAGCACCAACAAGCTCCTTCAGACATACTTAGGTAGAGCTGGAGCTTGCACCTCTTTTGTAGCACCCTAGATAGTTTAACCAAATGAAAGGATTTATTTAGACAGACTGACAGTGTGAGGATGGGCTAACAGATCACTCATATATTGCTGTGCAACCTGTCCACTTTCTTGTGCCCTCTTCTGTGCTGTGCCAAAGAGCCAGCTGAGAGATTAAAGAGAGCAGGAGGATGGATTTGGTGTTCTCCTTCATGAAGATCATGATCTGCATAGCAAATGGCTAATCTATCCTCTAGGACTGTAACATGAGTATCTGTCCTGCTGGCAGGTAAAAGTGGTTTAATTTACTGATATGAGCAAAAAATATAAAAGCTCTTTAACAAAGTTAAGAATGGTGGCACTGATTACCTTTACATGCATACTTTTCTCTATCTCTACCATTTTTACAGTAGAGACACTAGTATTTGTTTTGATTTTCCCTGTCTTTCATCCAGTTTCTTTATTCTCTGACAGCAGGATTCAAGAACGTGGTGTAGTCTTTGCATCATGCTTGCAGGCTGTTTTAGCAATAGAAAAGGCAAGTGGATCATTTGATTGCTTTATGTCAGCTAAAATGTGTTTGGACAGCGAATGGGTGAACTTGCTCTCCATCTGGTCATTTCTTCTGCTGGCACTATCTCTTGTGGTAAAGCTGGCATGACTTAGCCTTTGGATAAACCCACCTTGCCTTTGGCTGTTTGGCTCCCAAACTGACCTGCAGCAGTACAAGGTAGTAAGTAGCAGGAATGTGTGTGCCAGGATGAGAGCAGTGTTTAGGAACTGTCTGTAGCTGTCTCTTAAGAAGCATAGCCTTGAATCAAACTGACTTTGAAACTATCAATATTTTGCTGAAGGGAAGTTGGGTAGCAGTCTGGCTGTGCTGTCTCTCCCACTGAAGTGGCCAATCAGCTTGGATGCTCCTGATGCAGAGGCTAAGGAAAACATAACCAGAAGCATTATGTTTGGGAAACAATGACTCGCAGCTTTCAGGGAAGATATCGAACATCACCTTTAAAATTGAGAATTTATCTTTTGTGTAAGAACTATGTTCTTCCCAAGTAAGTGTTCTTGGCATTAGGGAATTCAGGGAAGTTCCTGCTCTTAACCTTGGTGGTATTTGTATTCTCTTTCCTAAACAAAAAAGTGGGTTTGTCCTCTCTCTTCAAGGCCTGATAATTTGATAATTGAATGTGAACAGAGTTCATGTTACATTAGACCTATGGTAGTGCCACAAAAAGTCACTAACACTATTACTGGCCTATGACAGAATTGTGGCTGGCTTTTCCCTTCTGCTAACAGAGCCTCCTACCCTCTGCTTTATGGTGCATACCAGCAGTGGTGGACCTGTAATCATGAATTGTCAGATTTAGGGCAGGTAAGGCTAAGAGATAACACAGTGTAGCAAGTTCTCACCTGTACATAAATTCAGAACAAGTTATTGGCTGGGCTCAATTACACTGACTGCTGGCCTTAAGCAGATTGGAGCCAGATGAGTACTGGGAACATCTAAACTTTTCTCAAGTGATTTATTTATTCATTGCTTTAAATGTTGACAGCATCCCTGTGTCTCAAGGCCTTGCCTGAAGAAATCTACTCTGCTCAGTATTTGTGTAGCTGCTGATAGAAAAAACATTTCTATGTTCCTTTGGGAAATAAATGCATAGGCTTAGTCAGAAATATATAAAGTGGTTTGTATGAAAGTTAAAAACTAGTGGCAGTTCCAGTCAGCACAGGTGTGTTGTGTGCCTCAAACTTGCCTTTAGCAGTCTGCAGTTAGAATAGCAGCACGTTAATCCTGATGGAGCAGGTCACTGTCTGAGACAGCCAAAGCAACCCACTAATTCCAACCTTGAAGCACTTACTTAACCATGAAATCCTGCTGCCAGGTTACTATTAAGATATGTCAGGTGTTCTTTTCAAATGAATGGACTCAACAAAGCCCTTTCCTGTAACCTCTGTTTTCTCATTCTTTGGGTTGTAACGCAAGGCTCCAAACAGAGGAATGGAGGTGTATTTTATTTATGCAGTACTGAAGTGCTGACTGTAGCCTGGATTACTGGGAAATACAAGAATAGTAGTTGGTTCTTTGATGAGCTGCGTGACTTACAATGTTCCCTACTCTATCTTTGTTAAACAAGATGGTAATTAAAGATAATACTGCTCTGCACACTAAATTTACCTTGCCTAATGAAGACAGTAGGCAGCATGATGGAGTCTGAAGCCTGACTAGCTGCCAAATATGAAATAATCACCCATAAGCACCTTGGACTGTGTTGTGGCTGGGTACCTGTGTGCTCAGTGCTCATCTTGGAGAAGATGAGCAGCACTCGTGCACTATGGCTGTAAGGCTACAAACACTACATGTCTTTGCAGCAAAACACCCACCCAAAGCTTACTGACTTTAGAGCAATCACCTCTTTGAATGACTTATTCCAGATATCTAATGATAGCTTGTTGAAATGGTAAAAGTCTGAGTAAGTGAAAGTGGGGAGGATACAGCCTGAACTCATATGGAACATAATCTTCTTGTGCTCTGGCTTAACTACTGTCCTACCCAGCAGTCTGTGTACATGACATGACCTTTATTAAAGCCTCTCCAAACTGAATGGTGTGGTTAGAGAACGTTTTGTTGGTATACAGCTCTGATAATTTCATGAGGCTGGGAGCTGGGTAACAGCCTGAAAGTGTGGCAAAGCTATTGCCTTTGTTAGCTCTGAAATATAAACCTCTATTTCTGCAGCACAGCACTCCTTCAGCTATCATCATCTTCCTTTTTACTGTTCTAAAGACTACTTGAGTGTTTCTAGTGATGGTAAAAATAAAATATACATGTAGAAATTATTCAGTGAGTGTGTTGGCAAGTTAGAGTAATGTGATGAAAACTTCTCAGTTAATCAAACACATTTTAACAGTGTCCTCCCTTTCACACTTAGTGGGACAGAAGATTTAGCTAGAAATTGTTCTCTGGTTTATGATACTTCTATTTTCTTTTGTCCTTTACAATGGAAGCTGCCTTCCACTGTGAAATTTTTTTTACTTTGTCATCCTCTAATATAAGCAGTTAATCATGTTTGAATAAGGCTACCATACAATATAACTGCTGGAGTTGAGGAAATTTGGGGTTAGATACTTCAGCCTGGTTTTAACTTGTGAGTTGTCCTCAGCATTGTGTAATTGCCCTCGGTGACATTTAACACTTGGTGTGCTGGTGCTGTTGTTTAAAACTGCAATTGCAGGCTTGCATAGACTGTTATTAGTAATAAGGTGAAAACTTAATTGTTTAATGTGATCTCCAATATATGGAGTTAAACTTTTTATCACCTGCTAATTGCTATGCTGTTTATGTTTGGTCACAATCTGGATGAGATCATATACTGCCTTCAAAATAGAACAGCCTGAAGGAATTATTCAAAAAAGGCTTTTGTTCATATGCTGAGCAAGATTTTAAATTTGAGATAATAAACAAACCTTCAGATGTGACTCTGGGTGTTCTTGTCATCTCACTGCTACAGCTGTGTGCATGGGGGTGGGATTTCCATGTTTGTGTTGCTGAGCCTGCAGACTATTTCTACCAAAGGTGCTGACTTCACAAATTCCTGAAGTATTTTAGTCAGGCTTTGCTTAATGCTCTGTTGCTTGCTTAGGACACAAAGAGCCCAATTTCTAGCAGTAACTAGTAATCTGTGAGTATAGCAGGTAAATAATGCTGCTTGAAAGTTTTGCCAGGAGGTTTTGGTGATTTTGAAAAAGTAAAAGATGGCCTTGATTTCATCTTG
>VZTB01012991.1:105904-150341 GCA_013397245.1 Thryothorus ludovicianus | reverse complement strand
CTGTGTGCACAGGACAAATAATCCAATTAAGACAAATCTAAAATCTATAAAGGAAGACACTTTAGGTCTTAGATTGTACTACCTCCTGCTCATTTACACAATAAATAGTGTTACAACTTTAAAACCAGCTTTCTTTAGGTTGACAAGTTAAATTAGAACAAAACTCACTATGTGTTGCATGATATATTAGTGAAAACTGGTTAAACTTTGTGATTCCAACAGATGCATCTTAATGAACTGAGGGAAGTGTATGCTGTTCTCTTTGTCATTCTAAAAGTTAATTGGAATTTCTAGGTCAAATTAAAACTGTGGACATTATCTTCTGCATTATCTGGAAATCAAGGTGCATACAGATAGCAAGTACAATTTGTTTCGGAGCAGGTATTGTAAATTATTGAGCTCTGAAGTTGTGGGTTGTTTTTTGCCCTGTGGAGTGCCTGCCAAGGCACCCTGCACTTCAGTCTTTTGAGCAGTGGCCCCTACAAAGCACTGTTGTAGAATGGAAAAATCCCATTCTAAGCAAATGTGTGGGGTCTGTAGGTATTTTATTAAAAGGACAAGGCAAACTGAAGTAGTTGCTTCTATTTTAGGCCTAATATTTCTGTTTGAACAGTGTGCTGTGGCTGCTCTCTGCCTGTTGTCTTGTGGCCATTGTTAGAGGCAGATTAACAGAAACCCGTTCTCTGCATCTTATGCAAGAGTTGGTTTCAGAAGTGCTTAACTTCAGTTTGTTTTTTTGAGTCTAAGTCAAGAAATTACAAAATCTGGATTCATTTGTACTTGGCAAGGGATTCCCTTATACTTTGCTCTTAAACTATCCTAAGGCACTTGTTTCCTTGAGTTACTCAGTCACTTTTTATAGGGCCTGCTGTAAGATCCCCCGAGGAATAGTGAAGGCAGGATTAACAGTCATAGGGTGACACAGGCATTTGGACATGCGAATGTGGTGGGATATTTAAATACTGCGAGATGTTTCTGTTGAAGAAAGGGATGAGATTGGAGGTGCTTTGGAATGCTGGTCATGATCTGCTCTTCAAGCCTTGTCACATCCCCGACTTGTACATTCATGGCTGTAGCAGTGCTCTCAGTGGTGTGGGGAAATGTGTGGTGTGAATGCAGGGCATGTGATCCCCACAACTCATAAGGTTGGACCATTTTGAACCAGGGGTAGGAGACATTTATTCATAACCTTGTAGCAAATATATGATGAAGAGGGAAAGAAGCTGTCATTTACTGCTGCTCGTTGATGTTTGAACGGTTGAAACTGCTTGAAACTTTTGGAAAAGTTTTAGACTTGTTGAAAGTTTGAGTAGGTACAGGTCTGAATTAACATCAGAACTAAATGGCAAGTTGTGCATTGCTGAAATGTACTTCACTTGCTTCCCTCAAGTGACAGGCAGCTGATCACAATGCCCAAGCTGGCTGTTCTACCCTTCTGTGCTCCTGCTCAAATTGGAGACAATGGACCCAGATGTCTGTAGAATCTCAGGCACCAAAAACCTAAAATGCTAAAGAAGCTGTTTTGGTTTGGACAGTGCAAATACCACTTGAATAAGGTTGCATTATCAGAATTTAAACTGCAGCTGTTTCTCTATGTAATTTGAATTGGTTCTAGAAATCCCAATACCTATTCTTGGAATCAAAAGTTGATATGAAATACTGCTGGTGCTGAGAAGCAGGAGATTGCCAAGTCATCTTATAAAGTGTGAATTTTAAATATTTCTGTTTTTCAAATTACTTCCATGAGGTACAGTGAAAGTCTGAACTTGTATCCTAACTGTGTGAGGTCTTTGGACTCCTTGTGAGTTTACTGCGTTTCCTCTTCAGTCTGTTAAGAATATTTTTAAAGCTGTTGAACTGAATGACCGTTCAACAGAGAAAAATAAATTGGCTTGTCCTTAAGGTGAGGAATAACATGAGCTGCTTGTTTATAAGATTGTGTTTAGAAGACTCACTCCTTCAAAGCACTGTCAACTTAGTAATCACGTAGGAAATAAAGTTCACATTTCTCTGGGCAGTTTCAGGAACAGAGAAACTGGAACATTTGTGAAAGTCAGTAGCAGTGGCATCTCAGGTTATATGCAAGTGACACTGTCTAAAGTCTGTAAAGCTTCTTGAAACAGGGAGGTCCTTAGAGCTTCTCAAATTCCTGTATAAAGCGATGCTTAAATTACCTCTGTTTGCCTTTACTTACAGTGATGGAAATGGAGAGTAATAACTCCTCCTGATGTTTGTATGTTTCACAAATGTATGTTTCTGTTTGGGTGAAAAGTGCTTGGGGTGGCAGAGGGATGTCCAAAGCACTGTGTCCTGATATGTGTTCTTTTCATTTCAGGCAAAAGTAAAGAGGCGGAGATAAAGAGGATAAATAAAGAACTAGCAAACATTCGGTCAAAATTTAAAGGTAAGTGACTGGATCATACTGTACTATATATATTTCCATATGACATTCTTTTGTAGGGCTTTGTTTTTAAATGCTTGGACATCTTTTGTCAACTGCTGACTCAAGCAAAATGCTAGAGCAGTCTGTTAGAATAACTGTTGAAAATGTTCTCTTTAGTATACAACCTTCTGACAGTCCTGTGATTCTTGGCCATAACAGAAGCAACCTCCCTCCTCTATCAGAGAATTCAGCTACTGGTCACAAACTATTTCTAATATTTGGCCTCCTAACCACGTGACTGCTTGACCTGTTTGCTTCCAGGAGGCTTTGAGGCTGTGAATAGTTTGAAGGAACATGGGTGGACATGATTCTTTCCAGTAAAACAGCATCTGTTTAAAGTTTTCTTTTTTCTCCCCTCTTCAGCCCTGAGCCCTTTATGGAAGTAATGGGTTAGGCTGATTTCTAGCAGAATTAAGATTAAAATGTGTAGTTACTGAAGCTGTACATCTTGACCATAAGCAAGAGCAGTACAAATCATTCATATGAAACAAAGGATATACAGTAACTAATTCCAAGATGCAGCAATTAACTTTTAAACAACACAAGGCAAAACTCATGCTGTTATAGCTGTATTCAAGTTGTGTATGTGGTTTCAGAGTTAAAATTCTGAGGGGTAGTTGGCAGTTTCAGCAGTAGTGGCTGTGGCAAGTTCTGTTTAAACAGTTATGGGGCAGTGTGTGTAGTTAGATGAGGCGTTGCAATGTGGAGATCACATATGTGCCTTTAGAATCTGCTGGTTTTGTAGTAAATTCATTTACCTTAAGTGACTATCCTGGCTTAGACTAGCATTTCTGTTTGGAATACTTGATGCATTAACAGATAGCTTTCCTGAACTTTGTATGATCTTTGGCTACATTTTAAGTAGTATGTCTCTTAAAGGTGTATCAAGACCTTAAGGAACTTGAGTGTCATCAACAGCTTAGAAGGGAAAAGTTAACCACAGTGCAAGACACTCCAGAAATTCTTCTCAATTAGAAGCCATGACATGCCTCTGTGTTTACATTTTTCTCCTAGAAAAATAGGTAAAAATACGTGAATTAATTCTTCTCTTCTTACTCATGAGGCAGGGCAGAAATTTTCATAGGAATCTCTGGCTATGTAGAGCCATAAATGAGACGGTGATCAGAGAATAGAGGCACTTTCAGCAAAGTAGTGTCATAACTTTAGCATGCATACCTTGTGTTGCATCCTTTAAGCACTGTTTAAATAGTTTTGAGTAAAGGTTCTCATTCAGTAGCTTGAGTGGAAGATGGCTAAACCTTCTTGTAGCTGATCTTCATTATGGTTTATTACTAAATCTGTATGAATTTTTTTGGGAAAATTTTAATTACCTGAAGACAATAACTTGATGAAGCCTGAGCAAAAGCATAAATGTCACAATTTGGAAAAAGTTGTGTTTAGACAACTTCTTGTTAACTGCTTAAGGCCTTGAGAGTGTGAGGAGCTGATAACTGTGTTATCTTTGTGCTGCAGGAGTCCCACATGCACTACAAGCTGCGTGGTTTTTCCTTGCAGAAGGACTATATAAAAATTAAGAGACCTTCATATGCATTTTATCCTTGGTTTAAGTGGAGATTACTTGGTTTAGCCTAGTTTCTTTTCATGTAGCTCTGACCTTAAAATGTTTTTAAATAGTTTGGATTAAGAAAAATGTGTGATTGTGAATTTAAGATAAAGTCCCTTGCCAAATAACCGTGGTAAGTATTAGTGCTTTGAGTTACTGGCCCTACCTGCCCAAAAATGCAGCTTTTGGACTGCCTGCATGGCTGTAATCAGGGAAAGGTCCAAGAAACAAGACCTCTTGACTGAGAAGTTCTTGCTTGACACTCATGTAGGAGTCTAATCTACCTCTGGGCCTTCCTATGCTTCAGCGCATGCTGTTGCAGCATCTGGATGCCCATCCCATGTAACTTCCAGGGTGTTGCAGACAGAGCCTCAGTATTTCAGCTTTTGTTCTGGTGTGCAAGTAGCTGTCAAGCCTGATACCTTCCTTACGTTGGAGTAACTTGATGTTTAAAATACCCTTGTATTTAACAGGCTGGGATAAGGTTTCACACCTCTGGACAAGCAATGCTTTCCTTGAACTGAGGGAACTTGTGCCATGGCTTTGGGTTCTGATGCAGCTTTTGTGCACCAAGCTCAGCAGGAATTTAGAATTTCTGTTCTTAAGGTGTCCGTGTCTCTGGTCTAAGCATGAGGAAGCTCCATTGCTGAGGTCACTGTGTCCTTGACGGTTGCTTTAAGTGCTTCTGCATTCACTGAGATAAGAAGAATGTATTAGAGAGAAACTACACCAGTGTGATAAAGGAGAAGTTGTAGGAGTAAAGTGTGCAGAGATATTCCTTTTGTTTTACATGTTCATGCTTGAACCAAAGTGAAAGTCTCAGTGTCAGACCAGTAACTGCTTTGGGAGTGAAAAAAATCCCCGGTTTATTGAATTGTTGTATCACTTTGATCTCTCAAACCAGAATTTGTGTATTAATGAAGCTTCCCACAAATCATGAGCTGTTTCCGCGGTCAGAGGGACTTTGTTCTCTGCTCGATTGACTTGTTCTTTTTTTCCTGCTCTGACATTAGAATTTAGTTTTGTTCTGATTACTTAGTTGGGTTAGTGTTACAGGAGTGGCTGCTAGATTTCAGACATGCTTGTGTATCTTCTTTTCAGCTCGTGCAGAAGTGCCCCAATGTCAGTTGTTAATCATNCCCCCAATGTCTGTGTTAAATTTTTTTTTTTTTTTTTTTTCTTTTTTTTTTTTTTTTCCTTCTGCTGACTTTTTCTCTGGTTTTTATTTGAGCAAGTCTTCCCTATTTTCCCAAAATACACAGTAACCCTTTGGAGGAACTTAAGATAAGGCTCTAAATACCTGTTTCAAACTGAAACTGTGTACCAGTAAATTCAATAAATTGCTTTCCTGGCAGGCTGTGAAAGCTTAGGCTTCATATTTAAGATGAGCCTGCTTAGTCACACTGTCTTTTGATCACGTGTGAAGGCAATAGCACAGTAAAATCATCAAGTGTCTTCAGTGACAAAGTGAATTGTTAGAAGTAAAATCAAGCTTTAAATATGACCTGAGTTGTTGGACTGATCTTTGTTCTGGTGCTAGTAGTATGGTAAATAAATACTAGTTTATGGATTGGTATGGATTGTTTGGCACATATATTCAGTATTTGTTGTAGAAGGCTTGTATTGTCACTCCTACAGAAATGCAGATCTTACCTCAAAGCGTAGCTACATTCATAAAACCAAATTCAGTTTTCTTAGCCTCTAAGCTAGTAGTGGCCTTCCACCATGGTATATCCCTGGATTTCTGCCAACTGCATGAACAGAGGTCAGTGTCAGTGTAGGAAGGAAGCAAAGAAACAGTGTTGTCCATTCTGTTTTGCAAAAGCCATTACTGTGGTTTTAAAAGCAGATTTTAAGGTAGCAATCAGCCATGTGAATACTAGTGAGATTAGTCTTGTCAAGCTTCCTTATCTACCCCCAATGAACATCCAAAGGACTAAACTGCTTTCCTGACCCCTCTCGCTGGTAGCAGGCTAAGTAACAGTGCAGCACACTGGCTTTTAAGTGCACTGAGTTAGATTGAAAAGCAGGTTTTGTTTTTTAACTTAGGTTCCAAACTAGAGCTGGAAACTGCTGCCTGAGAACCAAAGCATCTTAGAATACTTTCTTGCCTTATTTCTTTCTTTTCAGAGGGCTGTGTGAAAGGTATGTTTGAGCAGTGAAAACCAAAACTTCTTTGTTGAAATGTTAGGGAGGTGATACACAGAAATTTGGAAATAGTAATTATTTCTTAATAGTACTCATTGTTAATCAGCTGTTAATAATTTCTTTCTTAACAAAAGAACTAATAATTTTTTCAGGGAAAGCAAATAGCCTTTGAAATGCCCACTGTGTTCAAAACCTGCTGACATGTATTGTGAATCCTTCCTGTTTCTGCTGACTTGATTTGCAGTACTTGCAAATGTTCCCAAAAGCATTTGAAAATGAGCTGAGTTAAAAGAAATGATTGTGTACTGCAATGAAGATAACAGAACATGTGACATTTCCTTCTGCTCTTGTTCGGATGTTTGCTTGGGACTGGGGGAAGCTGTACTATTTTGGCACATACTTAAGCAATGAGACTTGTTAAAATAGAACTCTTCGTAAATGCGACATGGAAAGGAGAGGAATAGTTAAAATTTCAATAAGAATTTGAGTCACAGACTTCAAAACACAACTGGCGTTAGACAACTATTATGAGACCTTTGACTGATGTGCTCTTTTTTCAAATTGCTCAGAAAATTAAATAATAAAATTTTTAAAGTCTCCCAATATTCTTTTATTCCTGGGAACTAATAAGACTCTGAAGAAGAGCTGTAGTAACTCTAACTTGGCCTAGTTTATAAGCTTGCCTGAGAATTGTCACACTGCCTTCAGTACTGTATAGGAGGAACAGGAGCTTTTGAAAGCAGTCAATATAGCATTTTTCTGTCTTTGCAAAAGGTGTTTCAGGTACTGATTTTACAGTGTTTTTCTTTGATTCCACATGGTGGAGGAGGAAGCTGCTTGTTAGTAGGATGGTGATATGTTTTGTGCTTGATTGCATAGTGTAGCTTCTATTAAAAATTCTTCAGATACCCTGAGATCCAAGGACCTTCCTAATCTGAGCTCTTAAAATACTGGTATCTTGGAAAGATATAATGTTTTAAATAGCTGGGTCCTAAATCTAAAAAAGGAATTGCCAAACTGATAAATAGTTTGTTGTGAAAGTTGGTGTGGTTTAAGGTATACATATTTTCATCTGTTTATGTTCTTCGTGAAGCAGCTGGGTTGCAGCATTCTGTACTTCCTCTTCCCTTCTGGTATCACAAAGTCAACACCAGTCATTTGAGAACATTGGAGATTAGATTTAATACTTCTAAATTTTGTATATTGCTGATGGGTTGTATGTAACAGGCAGCTGCAGTTCAGCCTCTTGGCCTGCTGGGAATTTGGTCTTGGAGACTGGTTGGGGTGCTCTCACTTGTGGTAAAGTTCATGTGAAAGCTACTTTCTGATGTCTTTTGGTGTATCTGAGTCTCAGAGAAGCAACTAATGATATTAATGGTGTCTGGTACCATAGTAACTCCTCAATTATATGGAGCCTGGCCTCTAGAGTTAGACTGACTGAAATGGATTCAGCTTATTTAGTTCCCCTTTCTCTGGATCATAATAGTATCTGTTAATGTATTGAGCTTTACCTGTCCCTTTCATCAGTCCCCTAGAATAGATGGCTTATCAGGAGCCAGAATGGTTTTTGTTGCCAGGAAATGTAAAGCCCCACTGGTTTATTTACTGATTAGTTATTTTCCTTCTGGATCTCATGTAGATGACCAATTAAAATCAAATCTTAAAGAGTTTGCAGAAACTCTTCCTAAACAGCTGAAAAAAATGCCTGAAAACTAAAGCTGTCACTACCTTTTCCTGTGTTTTGTTTTTGGGGGTTCTTTCCTTGCCTCTCCTAAGGACAGGTGTCTTTGCATCTCCCTGCCATGGTGGGATTGGAAGAAGCTTCTGCTCTTGAGTGCCAACAGGAAGTATTTATGCAGAATACTCCATTGCTGCTTACGCCATAGTTTGAAGGTCACAGCAGATGGGCAGACATGGTTCAGTATCTTCTCTTTCCTCTGGCCATATTGCTTCCAAAGAAGGGAAAAAAAAATACTTCCCACTGGATGTTTCACTCTGGTTCTCCTGACAGTAATTCCAGTCTCTAGGAGAGCAAAATTCCCTGCATTTGTTTGCTGACTCAGCAGGAAAAGAACCTTACAGCAGCAAACTTTAAAAGTGGCTTGAAGAAAACCTGTCTTTAGGCAGCTTTCTGCAGAGCTGGCTGTTGTCAGAGGACGCTGACAGGATCCAGTGTAGCAGGATTTCACTGCCGTGGGTATCTTCAGTAGTTCTGCTTCCCATATTGAAGAAAAATTTGACACATGTTGGCTTCTATAGTATGGAGACGACTCGTCTTAGCACAACATAAAAATAGTTTTAATGTGAAGCTTTTTGTTGGCAACTGATACAGTCTGTGCCAGTTAAAAAAAAATATCAACGGGTGCCTAAAAACCCAAATTAGAAGGGGTTTGTCTGCATTAAAATAGCAGTGGTTTGCTTACATTTATCTCAGTTGAAATGAGATTAAATAGAAGAATTTTTTAGGGCCAAAATAGAAAGAAACCCCCAAAATGCATAGTTGCAACCTAAAATATCAACCTTTTAGCATTGTGTACGTCAGTGGGCCAGTGTGCTTTCTGTGGGTTCACTGTTGCATGTCTTCACACACAGATGGTAGTCTTCATTCCTCCACTAACTCTAAGTGTAGTAGTGGGAAGGTTTCCTTGGTTTTTATCCAGGGGAGCTGTAGATTAATGTGGCCTGGCAAATTTAATATGCTTCTATCAGTTCATGAGAAGGAAAAAAGAGCAACTTCTGTACTATTGACATTCTTTTTTAACTTCAGATTTATGTAATAGGCAGCTAAATATAAAATAAAAAGGCATCTTAGAGCTGTTATTGGCAAGGACAATGAGTAAGGGATATCTTATTGAAGCTTTAGTGTATGCAGTGCTGTTCTGGCTGAGCTTGCCCATCACTAAGGAACACACACTTGATGTGACAGATCAGTTCTTCCAGGCCCAGGATGCTGAGGTGAAGGAGCTTATATAGCCTTTCAGGCAGCAGTATGTATCAGAATTTTGCTACCCTGACTGAACTATCCAGCAGTCTTGCCTGATTTACTGGATACCCCTTTATTTCCTGATTTGAGGTAGGGAGAGAATGTAGCACAGAAAGTGTTATGTTCATATGTGGCTCTTCCCTTCAGGAAAAGCAATGATCTCCCAATGAACTGGAAGCTGCACTGTTCCGCGTTGCTTCTGCAAGCTTCTAAAATCAGCAGTACTGCAACATATGGCCGAACCTATTTAAGGTGCATTTTCTTCTAAAACAGGAACGCTTGTGAATACTTTCATTTTTACAAAAACTTTAAAGTTGTCATGGTAGTCTCATTTCATGTGTTTCTTTGGGTCTTTGGAATACACCATCGTCACCTGATCTTTCTAAAACAACTTACTGGAGGTTTTTTTGTTGCTGCTGAGTTCTCTACAGTGGTGTATTGGGA
This sequence comes from Thryothorus ludovicianus, assembly GCA_013397245.1. Lineage (NCBI taxonomy): Eukaryota > Metazoa > Chordata > Aves > Passeriformes > Certhiidae > Thryothorus > Thryothorus ludovicianus. The sequence continues at coordinate 140,759 of VZTB01012991.1, read as the reverse complement.
AAATTACGTTAACACTTCTGCTGAGATAAAGGTTTGATAATTGGTTTAAGTGGACAATTGCTCTTAACACAAGTGAGAAAATCAAAATGGAGCAAACATGGATGCACTGCCTCTTGGTAAGAATGTGCTCTAAGGATGTTGCAGGATACTTCAAGGACTAGATGACAGCATTATTTCCTGACCATCCTTTCATCACCATCCTATAAATAATGAGAGATGGAATTAGCACTAGGTAACCAACTAAAAACTCAGCATAGACTTAATTGTTGTTTGTTTCCGTGCTTTTCAGGTGACAAGGCTCTGGATGGTTACAGTAAGAAAAAATATGTCTGCAAACTGCTCTTCATCTTTCTGCTGGGGCATGACATTGACTTTGGTCACATGGAGGCTGTAAACCTGCTCAGTTCCAATAGATATACAGAGAAACAAATTGTGAGTAACTTGGGCTCTATAAAAGATAAGCTGATCTGTCTAATATCCTGCCTCAGCTGTGGAGTCTGTAAAGAATTTTGTTTCATTCTCCCTGCCCTGGCTTAAAGCCTTATTTTGGCTCCAGGAATGATTCTGAAATCTAAACACCTTTGTGCACAGGGAGTGTTGAACTAGTTCCAAAAAAATGTGCGTTCTGCATAAAATTATTACTCTTGTTAAGAAACTGCCTCAAGTCTGGCATTAAAAGGTAAGCAACCTTTTAATTTTCTGAATATCTCTTTCCATCTCCCTAGGTAAGGTTGTGTTTATCAGGTGCATGTAACTTATTAGTATTGGAATAATAAGCCAAAATCTTGATTGATCCCCATTCATCTAAAATCATCTTTTGAGTACGTGCCAGAAATAGACTGAGAAAACACTTAAAACCAGATAATTAGGGTAACACTGAACTTACTCATTTTTGTTTAATTCACTTAATCTTTCTAGCCTTCGCTCTGTCTAAAAACCCATTTCTGCCCATGTGCTCTTGGAGAGAAGTGTATGTGTCAAAGAAATCCTGTTTCCTGTTCATGCCACAGCAAGTGAGGTCAGCTGAAATGGCTTTTCCATGTTGTGACTCACAGGGCTATCTGTTCATCTCCGTGCTGGTGAACTCCAACAGCGAGCTCATCCGCCTGATCAACAACGCCATCAAGAACGACCTGGCCAGCCGCAACCCCACCTTCATGGGCCTCGCCCTGCACTGCATTGCCAACGTGGGCAGCCGCGAGATGGCGGAAGCCTTTGCTGGGGAAATCCCCAAAATTCTCGTGGCTGGGTAGGTGTGACATGCCTCTTTCAAATACAACACCAAGGAACTTTTCAGCGGCTTGGTTTCGTTGCAGTACCGTAATCTGTGCTTGGGCTGTACAGCCCTGGGCTTGCAGTGTAATGACAGTCCAGTGGCTGCAGGTGCTTTCACTTACCTGAGTGCGGAGTTGCTTGTGGGAGTTTAAGACTACATGGAAATCAACACTTTTGGTGTCTTGAATAGGCTTGTACAGCCTTGTTGTGAGCTGATTTTTATTTCGGATAAATCTGTGGTACTGAATACCCTTGAAATGCGTATGTTTTACTTTCCTTACCTCTCCCAATGAAAAAAGAAATAAATGAACCTAAATAGATACATATACTGTGAATTTTGTCAGAAACTGAAGTTCTTAGGTAAATGTACTGAGTTCATAATAATACTGATTTCTGAGTTTTCTTACTTCCTCTGCTAGCCATGTAAATAGCAATTCGTGTAAATGGCTAATAGTCACCACCTTTCTTACTTTGGTATAGCTGAAAGTTTCTCAACAGACCTGGAAAATGTCTAAAACTATAGTTAAGTCAATGTAAAGTTGGACCTGTGATTGTAGGGCTAATTTATTTTGAAACTTAAAATGTCCGAGTGCATTTAAACTCCTATGGATATGAAATGTTTTAGAATGTGCATGGATCTTTTTATAGTAACTGTCTTACATTAATATAAAAAGTGTCATGTAGTGTAAGAGCTGTATTAATACTCTAAATGTCAGGCTGCTGCCCTTGCCAGGTGCTGTTCTCTATGTAGCATAGTGGAGACAATACTGCAGTGATGAGTCATGGAGTTTTAATAAGATAACCTTAAAAAATTCCAAAAATTTCACTTGGGATCACTAATCGCAGACAGAGCACAGCACCTTAAGGTCAGACTTGTTTAAACTTGGAGCTGTGTTTGTTTTCTGAGATCACTCTTCAGGGTCTCATTCTTTCTGCATTTCTAAGATAATATATATGAAACATGTTTGTGTGCCTGTCCTGTCTAAGTGACCTGGGCAGAATGAGCATTGTCAGTTGCATTTGCAAATTCAGTGTGGCTCTCTTGGCTTAAATATAAATTAAAGATGGGAGGAATAAGTTTGTGGTTTTTTTCTGTGGTTTTTAACTGAGGTACAACTTGATTTCGTGGAAAACTGATAAATTCATGAACTGGACTGAAAATAAATAAATTTGGCTGGGCTGAACTTCTACTGGGCATATAGAGGTTTCTGAACATTTAACCAAGATGCACATTATAAGTTGCCTCTTAAAACTTCTGCTGGTAGTGCTTCTGTACATTTTATAGCTGTTGTCTGTGCATCCCACAAAGTGCTTAATCAACTCTTTTGTGAAAAGGAGTTCACTGAACTTGAATAGTGGCATGCCACTCTTAAAATAGTCCATTTCTGTGCCAGCAGCAGGGATGGCAAGGTGAATAGATTTGTGGGTTGTGTGACAGCCCCCTTACATTCTAGCTGTAGGTGCTGAAGCTGTTGAGTAGTTCATGATTTCTGTCTGACACGCAGGACCTATCAGGAGATCCAGCTTTGGTCTCATTCATTAGGTAGCATATCTGAACTGTCTGATTTCAGTCAGCCTGGAAGGACCTTGTTCTTATGATCAGATGAGATGAACTTCCAATTCTCATAAAAAGATGTGAAATCTTTACTTATGTTTAGTAGCCTCTATAATAGTTGAAATCTTGACTAATTAAACTTACTGGAAAAAAACTTCAGCATAAGAAGACTTTAGTGAACTTTTGTTGAAAAGATGCAGCCTGGCCAGGGATGCTGAGTCAGTGTGAAATCTGGCATAAAGCTGTCCTGCAGGTATTGCTGTGCCTGTGTTGTTACTATATTAGTGTATTTGAAATCAGAATGTGTGTCTTGCAGGGACACTATGGACAGTGTGAAGCAGAGTGCTGCTTTGTGCTTGCTGCGTTTGTACAGAACTTCTCCTGACCTTGTTCCCATGGGAGACTGGACATCTCGAGTGGTGCATCTCCTCAATGACCAGCACTTGGTAAATCAGCTTCATTATGTTCTTGGGCCTAGTGTGTATAGTGAAAGATGTGACTTCTGCTGTTAAATACACAATTTATTGCTTCTTGAGTCTTTCAAGCAAGTGGCTTGCTGTTGTCTTTAGGACTTTGGGAGGAAAATGGAAGGAGTTGTCCTCTTTTAGTTGCTGTATATATTAATTTTTAATAAAACTTTACCTTTTCACTGTAGATAGAAGAATGGTATGTACAAGTTCATCTTTTCCTCTGGCTGTAAATTAATCTTGTGCCTTGTTACACTAAGTCACATTGCACAGGTGTAAATGAATTTTCCTAGGCCTTTTAAGATTAGATCTGCACTAAAAATTCAAGACTTGATTTGTCATTTGCCTAGTCTTCCTTGTCCTGTGGTGTCCATGTCATTCTTAGTTTGATGCTTAAAAAACCCCTAGTACTTTAGAAAGGAGACTGTTTTTCCCCCAGTCCAGTTACTTTATGAAAATAAGGCTATTAATACCTGTGCTTCAACAGCAATGAGTGCTTTAGTCTGCAGTAGTAATGCCTGGTGCTTGTGTTATACAAAGCCCTCTCCTCATGTTGGGTTGTAAGAATTCTTTCCTGGATGATCTGCTGCATTCAATTTCTACTGCTCATGCTTCTCTTGTATAATAAGACAATTTGTGTCCAGGCTTAATTTTAATACAGCTCTCTTATTGTAGATGTACTATCCAAACATGAGACAAAGCTAATACAAAAAATAGCATAAAATGCTCTGCAAGCATGGCAGTATCATGTTGAAAATTCTGTTGGATTCTGCAGGTGTGTAATTAATCTAGCTGCTAGCCAAATAAAGGGTTTTTAATGTAGGGCTTTGTAGTGGGGATAAACATATTATTTTGTAAACTATAAAACTGTTGAATTGAAAGATGTTAATAGGCAGCATTGTAAACTAGTACAAAACTGAACTTTTTTTTTGTGTGTGTGTTTTGTTTTTTCACAGGGTGTGGTTACTGCAGCTACAAGTCTGATCACCACTTTGGCACAGAAGAACCCAGAAGAGTTTAAGACTTCAGTCTCCTTGGCAGTGTCTAGATTAAGCAGAGTGAGTCCAATGATGACCCTGATAATACTTCACTGTTGATTAATTTACTCAGCTTTCTAGATCAGGTTAGCTTCCTGTTCAGCTTTCTAGGGTCAGATTAGTTTACTGTACCATTAAATGTGAAGATGATTCAGTGTTACTTCATGTGGCTGCTTTTACCTCTTTAAGCCTGTTGCTTACCAGGACTGAAAGCTGTACTGGCTTGCCCAGACTTTCTTAGTTTAATCCCTGCTGTGCTCCAAGTAGTAATCCTCATTTTGTATTTGAGATTTTGACAATTACTGTAATACCAAAGAATAGTTGAATCAGAGACTGATTCTAAAGACTTCACACAACCCCCTCAACAACACAGACTGTAACTTTAGCTAAGCTTCTTACGAGACAAATTGCCTTCCTATTCCTTCTTTTGAGCTGCTGCTAAATTAATGATCATAAGCATCTGATATTCTGTAAATGATGTAGGGGGTTAAGCAGAGGCAGGGAGGAGTGGAGGGACATGTCTGTAAGTTAACATTTCTGTGCTGGAAAACAGATGTCACTGTTTTGTTTGGTTTTGTTTTTCCCCTCCTTTTGGAAGGTGTGCAAGACTAGGGAGGCTACTGCTTCACAAATGCATTTTACACCCAGTTTTTATGTAGTCTTATAACCCAAATTACTTGTAGGTCACAATTCATTTTCTTTTCAAATATAAAGATTTTTTTCTAATACTTAAAAGCAAGGGAGTGCTGAGGGAAGTGAAAGACTGTTCTGTAATGGAGCAGTAAGAATTAGGTAGAATTATTTTGAGCTAGTAACCAAACTCATGGTTACCCTAGAATAAAAGGGGTAAAAGAAATCTATGAGGAGGGGTAATCTAATCTAATCCTTAACCATTTCATTATGCATATAAACCTCTTCTGTGAATGTTATCTCTTTTTTGTTTTGCTTTATGGTTATTACTGAAGGTGTTAGTTGGTCCTTCTGCTTTAGGTCAGTCTATCAGAGCATCTTGTACTTGAATTGCAAGCTCACCTATCAGCAGCCACCAGACTGTTGGCTGAATCTGTGAATTGCTGGAACAGAGAAAGTCAAGCCTCTAGTTAAACATTTTGACATTACAAGATGGCTATCTTCATTCCTTAAAAAAGCAAGCAGGCTTTCAGAAGAGACTTCCTGGACTACTCTGTGTGCAAAACTAGATTTCTATTACTAGCATTTACTGTGGTACACTCAGACTATGGCAGCTTGCACCTAATTAATCTACTGAGCTAGACATTGCTAGTGACACAGTTTAAGCTTCTGTCAGAGGTGACCTACAGTGTTCTTTGGGTCCTTTTCATGACTGTGAATCAGCTGATGTGCTGGCTGTTGTTTTACAGATTGTAACTTCTGCATCAACAGACCTTCAGGACTACACATATTACTTTGTTCCTGCTCCCTGGCTATCTGTGAAACTTCTAAGGCTGTTACAGTGCTATCCACCTCCAGGTAATGCACAAATCACAGCACTGGCCATCTCTTATGCAGTACACTGGCTCCAAAGAGCTACTGCACTGCAGTGTTACCAGAGCTTGGATGCAAGCACACTGTCTTAAGGCAAAGGTACTGAAGTTTGTACTCTTGAGTGTTTCTGGTAGCTCTAAGCTACTTGGCATTTTGAATTATGTTGTGTTTAATTTTAACAAGATGTCTAACCAGTGTGCATCTTACAAATCACTGGCAGCTGCCATTTTAAACATTCATTAATATTATCACCTATATTAAAGCCTTGAAGTTTGTTTTAGTGCAGATTGTGTTTGGCTTTTTTTCTCACCCAAATAGAGCTGTGGCTTGGAATTCTTTTCCCGTGTGTGTGTTGGGGAGTGTAAATGTTTTTAATGTCTCAGAGTAGTTTAGTTAGTTTAGATTTAGCCAAGGTGAGGATTGGGGTTTGGAGCAAAATGAAGTTGTCCAACGGCTCATTGTTCTCCAGAAGACCCTGCGGTCCGTGGCCGTCTGACAGAATGCCTGGAAACCATCCTCAACAAAGCACAGGAGCCACCAAAGTCAAAGAAAGTGCAACACTCCAATGCGAAGAATGCTGTCCTGTTTGAGGCAATAAGCTTAATTATACATCATGACAGGTGAGCTGGGACAGCACTTCTGTTATCAGAGGGGTTTTTAAAGTGAAAAGCTGGGGCTTCATCTTGAGCAGTTAATCAGATTTTAGTGGGGGAGGGAGTGGAGGGGAAAAGAGTACAAAGTTGCTTGCTAGATTGGAACACAACCACAGCAGTGTAACTGAACAGTGTTAATGAACTGCGTAGCTTTGGGTTTTGCTGCTTCTTGTTTTGATGTTTTGTATTGACCCCACCGCTCTAATCCAACAGAGATTATTTGCTCACAGTATCTGAATTTGCATTTCACTAGCAAAGCATTCTAGCAGACACTTTAAAGCATTTTAAGAATTTTCCACTGCAGAAATAGTATTCTGAATTGAGTGTTCACAAACCTGTTGCTTTTAACCCTTTCACTTTCTCTCCTGTTCTGTGCAGTGAGCCAAACCTCCTAGTCCGTGCCTGTAACCAGCTAGGTCAGTTCTTGCAGCACCGAGAAACTAATTTGCGTTACCTAGCACTGGAAAGCATGTGCACGCTTGCCAGCTCTGAATTCTCACATGAGGCTGTGAAAACACACATAGAAACAGTTATCAATGCCTTGAAGGTAAATATTGAACTGTGTGGTCTGTTTTTGAGTGTTGTCGTTTCCCCTGCCTCAATGCCCTCTCCCCCACTGCCCCAAGCTCCCTGTCCTCAGTTAAGTTAATAATACTTAGGGACCAAATGAGTTATTCTTTGAAGTCTGCTTCATTTCTTTACCTCAATCCAGCAAAATCTTGCTGTGCTGGCAGTTACAGAGGTCAGCTTTTGTTGATTTCTGCACTTTGCTGGTAAATCTGATACCTATAGCTGTGTCCCCTGTAACACTGGTATCTGCTTGAGTGTAGGCTGAAGATGAGTAATTATTTAAAAATGTGGAAATTCAAATCTGAGAATGATGGGAAGACAGTTTTATTACTGTCTTGCTGGTATTGGACACTATTCCTTCACTCTAGTAGCTTATGGGGAGTGGTAGAGCAGATCAGCTTGCACTGCAGAATTGTAAAGACTAGAAAGTAGAAAGACACGTTCCCGGGCCATGTTTATGTGACAAAGCAGAAGTCAAAAGAGTAAGACTGATTTTTGTGTAAATTTACTTGCATACTTAGATGTTTAAATGCTTTGTTTCTGCCAAGTTTGTGCTGTAGCATATTTATACATTTGTCTAAGCTCAAAGTATGTATGTGTTCTAGCTGGAATATGTTACAAGACATACCCGACACTAAACCTGCAGGTAGCTAAATGCTCATTGGCCTAGTGACACTTTAACAATTTCAACCAGTTATTGGTGCATTTATGGCCACTGGTACCAGTTACTCAGCGCATAGTGGACCACAGATTCCCTCACCCTACTCTGTGTAATACTAAACTGTTCTGTACAAACTCCTCCATTCTTTCAGCACCTGCACAGATTTGTATAAATATGCTACAGAAACAAAACCTGATGATTTGAATTTTTGTGATAGTATTAAAAGCAGGAAGCTGAGTTTCCACTGACCTCTTCCTAGGTGACTGAAAGGGAGAAATAGCATAAGAAACTCACAGCTTATATAAAGGGTATATCTGAATTCATTCTGCATCTGAAAAATTATGCAAATTCATTTGCTTTAAATTTGACCATGTATTATACTAAGTTTCATCTGTTCAGTTGCATGTACTTTCTAAACAAAGATGAAATCATCTTGACTTTTGACTCTGTCTTTTTATAGACTGAAAGAGATGTAAGTGTACGACAAAGAGCTGTAGATCTCCTGTATGCAATGTGTGACCGAAGTAATGCCCAGCAGATCGTGGCTGAAATGCTCAATTACCTGGAGACTGCTGATTATTCCATTAGAGAAGAAATTGTAAGCTATTGGTGTTTTTCCTAAATATTTGTTTCATAGCTGGATTTGGTACCATAAGTATCATTTATTGATTGGGGTGCTGCATAGTCTGTGATAGAAATTGTTTTTTCTGGTGGCTTAAAAAAACCCCAGACAAAACTACTAAAACAAACAAAAGACTCCTAATTTTGTAGTCTAATAGCAAAGAATTTAGGTTAAAATAATCCAGGAGCAGGGAGGAGCCTTGGAAACTCAAGAATCTCAAAAGATCTTGGTCTTGGGACAGTGCATATAGAAAGCAAAGTGAATTTTATATGTAAGCCACCACATTCCCTATGTCTGAGGGTTGGGTCCTACTCTAGTCAATTGTCCAATAGCTTCAAAAATTAGTAGCAAATGCTTATTTGTGGTAGAACTTTGTATGCTCTGTGAATGTTCAGTCTAAAGGTTCCCAAAACCAATAACTTATAATCAGCCAAGAGGCCTGATATCTATTTCCTTCCCACCAGTAGGATAAAAGTTGAAATACTCAAACCTTTTTAGGATGGTAAACAAAACTTGTACTTAGAGTTGTTATTTAGCTTATTTAGGTGCTGAAGTCCCTTTGTTGGAGAAGTGAATGTAGAATACAGTATTAGTTGATTTGTCTTGTGCTGACTGGTTGCTGTTGCAATGGCCCCTGACTTGGAAAATAGTGAGAATTTCATTCTGTTCCCTTATACTGACCTGTTCCTTTAAGAGTAGTAAATGCAATTGATAATACAATTGTGAGGTCTTCCCTGAAGCTGATTGTTTGCTTCAGGATGCAGGAATCTGAGGATGACCTGAAAAAGTCAGCTATGCTTTGGTGGCTCTATTTGCCTCTGCTGTCTTGAGTTTCCTTTTGCTGTTTTTTGAGAGGTTTACAACTTCCTATTTGATCCTGTCTCAGTGATAGTTTAGATGGCGTTTTTATAGCAAACAAAAAATGTTCTATTAATTGCTCTTGATTGCTAAGGTATGCAATTGGAAAGCCACAAAAATGCAACATATTTGAATGCATTATGGGGAAAGCAATATGTACCTGGCAACTGCTGTATTCTGGCACAGCATTTCCATGTTCACCTTTCACCTTGACCATGGGAACAAGTGAACAAGCTCGTGCACCTGAAACAGGCTTCTGGGGCAGTGTGGGGGCGTCACCAGCTCTATAGAGCTCATAGTCAGAGCTAGCCAACCTTCTGTGTCCTTTTTTGTGTGCTCAGGTCCTGAAGGTTGCAATTCTGGCTGAGAAGTATGCAGTGGATTACACCTGGTATGTGGACACAATCCTGAATCTGATCCGCATTGCTGGTGACTATGTCAGTGAAGAAGTGTGGTACCGAGTTATTCAGATTGTCATCAACAGGGATGATGTGCAAGGATATGCAGCAAAGACTGTTTTTGAGGTGAGAGTAATTGTTTTCAGTTTCTTTTCAAAATAAGCAAAGAATTAAGGAAGCACCACATGATGTAACAGGAGAAACTTTGGGAGCTCTGTCATCAAAAGTCCACAGTGCTGCTAGATGGGCCTAAGAGTGCTCTTAATCAAGTAATACTCATGTTAGAGTCTTCTGTGAAATCATACCACCCATCATGTTTTTCTCATTAAGTGCTCTGCAGTGCCTAGATCTGTGGTCTGCTCTTGCAGGAAAGTAGATGAGAAAATGGGGAATGGAAGTGACAGAGAAGATGGGACTTTTGTACGTTGCATATCAATGATTATTAATATGTTACAGGCTCTTCAAGCTCCAGCATGTCATGAGAATCTTGTAAAAGTAGGTGGCTACATCTTGGGAGAATTTGGAAATCTGATAGCAGGTGATCCAAGATCAAGGTAAAACACCTTCTAAAATATTGAAGTAGTAATGCTTTCTCTAAGGGATTTAATTCCTAGCATTCCTAAAGGCTAGTTAACAAATCATTCAGCTCTTGCTAATAATGCAATAATAAGGATTATCATATCTACAAAAACTGAACAAATTATTTTTTTTTCCATCTTTTAAGTCCCCTCATCCAGTTCAACTTGCTACATTCCAAGTTTCATCTGTGTAGTGTTCCTACCCGAGCTCTGCTTCTGTCTACCTACATCAAGTTTGTGAACCTGTTTCCAGAAATCAAAACTACAATTCAAGATGTGCTGCGCAGTGACAGTCAGCTAAAGAATGCTGATGTTGAGCTGCAGCAGAGAGCTGTTGAGTATTTGAGGCTCAGTACTATTGCTAGTACTGATATACTGGTAGGTATAAAGGTTTATTTCCTTTATTATGCAGTACTCTGGTGTCAACAAGTTAAACTCAACTAAACCATACCTAATTACTCAGAAATCTCACTCAGGATTATGGATTACAATGTGGGTGCTTTCAGTTTCCTTAATTCTGCTGTAGTCATCTTTAATTTAGAGCTGAATTCCAAGTTGTTATTGCTGTAGTGGGACATATGACCATTAAGACATGTTAATATGGAGCAGAGAAGCCAGGGGAAGCTGGCACAACACAGGGTCCTAGAGGAATTAGGTGTCAAAAGGCTGGGGCTTTCTTTTGAGGACTTACTTGATGGTGGACAGGAAAAATGTAATTTTTTGTCTCTTAAAGTTCAGTGATACAACTTGGTGCTCTCAAGGTCTGAGCAGAGCGTTGCACATTTGGTTTTGACATCTAGTAAATGCTTAGATCTGAGTGCAAACTTGAGCATTCTTTGTGGTTTAAGTCTGGGTCTGCCTGACTTAAAGACCCTTAGGTCTGTTATGATCTAATTATTTAAATTTTTCTTGTTTAATATCACTATTTCAGAGAAGTGACCAGCTCCTCTTTTCTTAACCAAGTGCTTTAAAAGGACTTGAGAAAGTTTTAAAGAATTTTGTCTTTTAAAAAAGCGATCAGTCCCTCACTACAATAAACTGCATAATAATTTTTCTTTGTGGGTAACTACTTCTGCTTTTGCTTTATGCAATCTATTAGGGTGTGTCTCTTCAAAGACTCAGAAGCTGGTTTGGATTTTTCTCTGAAGTTTAGCTAATACTTTTTTTTTTTCTATGGTAAGGCTACAGTGTTGGAAGAAATGCCTCCCTTTCCAGAGAGGGAATCTTCCATTTTGGCTAAACTGAAGAAGAAGAAAGGCCCAGGCACAGTTACTGACCTGGAAGAGATCAAAAAGGAGAGGAACTCTGATATGAATGGAACTGCTGAACCTGCCGCTGCCAATGCTGATGATGTTGTGAGTTTAAAAGCTGTTATTTCACTAACTTAGATGGTGTGCAAGTGAGAAAGGACTGGTTTCCTAAAGTGGCTTTTTGGGGATTTAAAACCTCTCATCTGAAACCTAAGGCTGTGGGTGTTTGCTGTAAAGCAGGGGATGCACAGCTGCTTTCCCCTCGCTGCATGCTTGGGTGCAGCTTTCCTTTGGAAATCTTATGTAACTGGGGGCAAACTGTCTGCAGCCTAAAAAATTCCCTTTTATATTGTTATTTGAAAAATACTGCTGTTCACTTTAGAAATGGGAATTTCCTTGTCAGTGAAATTGCACTGAGGGTGAGATTATAAAATTAACGTATTTAAAAGGAGTTAACTTGAATGTCAGAGTGTCAGCTGTTTTTTCTGCTTTGTCTAACATGTTATTTTGCATCTCTGTTTGGGTTATTGTTTTTAATAGGAGTGGACAACACTTACCTTCATTGGGATGTCCTTAAATCAATATAAAGTTTACTTTTTATTTGACAGTACTATTTGAATTCAGTTATGCTAGACAAGTCCACAGGTTTTTTTCCTTCTGAGCTGAAACTTCTCATTTTATTGTCAGTTAAAGCCGGTAGGATCAATTTTTTCCATAATGTAATACTTCTTTCTGGTTTTATTGCCTAGGATAACTTGTAATTAGATTTAAGATGCTGTAGAAGATTACCTAGAGAAGGAAATACTGTAGCATGCTCCCTCCCCAGTTTGTTAAAGCATAATAATTTAATACTTAGTCATTGCAGTGTGTAAGAGTAGCTACTCCAAGTGCAACTGTTTTGACTGGACAGAAATATCTTTCCTGTAGAAACATTGCAAAATTTTCTTTGAATGCCAAATTGAGGTGACTGGCAGTTATTATTGCATTATGCTTTATGAGCTTCACTTTATGGGTTGCAGCTGTGTAACAGACTGCACAGTATTACCTTCACCAGCGGCTTTATCTGGTTTAGATTCCAAAAATGTTAAAAATTTGAAGTTCAACCTTTATTTGGTTTTAGTAGATCCTAATAATTGGCTTCTTAAAGTCTTTTTCCAGGGAATTTTTCATTATTCTGCATGGAGTACCTGATAGCTTGGAGTTGGCTTACAAAAACAAGTTTCCAGATCCATCCAAATGCATCTCCTGACTCACCCTCAGATTATCTGGCATAGTGGAAGCTGCTAATGTCTAATACATGACCATTTTGATTAACAGGCTGTGCTTCGTTCTTGCATGTGATTTGGGCACATATGTGCAGCCTCTCTTGCATGATTCTGTGTCCTGGCTGCTTGATTTGTTCTATTTGAGGAAAAAACAGTTTAAACATCTTGTCTCTTCCTCTAGTGTTTGCAGCTTGAACTGGCTACAGGCTCTGCTTTTCTTGCTGGTTGGGTTTGCATTCTTTCTAAGATTTGCTAGGCTTCAGAAGCCCAGGGTTAAACTGATAGTCAATTTTAAAGATGCTGTGATGACTGTGATTTAGTTTTGTGTAAAAGCTGCTTGCTTTCTTGATGGATTCTTCATGAAGGAAAAGCAACACATGGATTTTATTCCCTGCAATACTTACTTTCCCTTGAAACTGATGGGAAAAGAGAGGGGGGAAAAACTGTCATCTTTGTCATCTTTCTTCTGCAGAACCAGATTTTAGACAGATGAATTTCAGTTTTGTTTTCATTTAATGGTTAGATGGACATAATTCTCTTCAAAGGAAAAAAAAGAAAACCACATCTGTAAATGACCTTAAATTGAAATTCAGCATGGTAACTGCTGCATTTGTGGACCCTTTTACAGCCATTCAAACCTTGATTTGGGGTGGGGAGGGGCCCTTTGCTGGAGCTTAGTTGTCTGTGCAAACGAGACAGCTTTGTTGCAGCTTTGTTGCAGTGTAACACCGAAGTGTCTTGTCTTCCTTAGCGTACTCCTTCTCCAGCGGCGGATCTGCTGGGTCTGGGTGCTGCCCCTGTCAACAATGCAGCTCCCCCACCTGCTGGTACTGACAGCCTGCTCGTGGATGTATTTTCAGATCCACCTTCTGCAGCTGCACCTCTTGCTCCTGGTTCTGATGACAACTTTGCGAGGTAATTAAGTGACCCTGAAAGGAATTTGAAGGAGAATTTGTCTGTTAAACAGGATTGAAGGGAAAACACACATAACTTTTGGTTTTGTTCCAGCATATTGAGTGCATTCCTGGGTGGTAGTTTTGCAGCAAGAGAGGTGTTCTTGGACACTGCTGGATGTGCTGTCTTCACTGAATATCTCTTCTAATGGAAAAACTGAGTCTGTAGTACTCAACCTCAGGATATTTGCCACACAGTAGTGTCTGGTTTTCATGCTGGTTTTGCTTCTTTGTTAAATTAAGCTACTTGTGCATCTCCATACATCTTGAAGTGGGGGTAATCTGTCCTGATATGAATAAATGTATTCTTATTTTCTTTTCATAAAGTATTCTTGTCACTCCGTTTATGGCAAGCTGCTACTGAAACAGTGAGATGGATTGTATCCAGAGATACTGCTTCCCAGATTTTAATGTTACACTTCAGTTGTTCTGCTACTGTCTGACAAAGGGGTCTGAAAAGGGGGATAAAGAACAAGTGGTTTTCTTTTTTTTCAAAGGGGATTTGATTCTACAATTACATTAGCAAGTGTAGTGCAGGTAAAATGTGTTATTAACCCCATTAGTATCAAAAGCCCCTGTGGCTACTCTCAAACGTTATTTGGCTAAATTTTTGGGAATGAATGACATAAAATCATAGAATGTCTTTAAAATCAGTTGTCTTGCTGGACAAGAATGTATTACTGTTGTCAAGGACCAAATTTTGAATGTTGGCACAAAAATTTTCAGTGCATCTTAATATAGAAGATATAATTAGGGAATCTGATCTGCCTGGATCATTGACACTTTCATCAAAATTTTATACCAGGCAATGCATTGTTGCAGGTTTACAGTGATTAAAACTCGATCCTGTGTTTCTGCTGGAAAGTCAGGAGTGATACTTGATCATACATCACAAAACCAGGACTGTAGGAAGCTACACAAGCTTNTTTTTTTGCTTTTTTTTTTTAAAGAGGACAAAAAAAAGGAACCTATGCTAGTAGCTTCATAAGCAAATGTTACTTAAAAAGAGTTTTCTCTTTCTGCAGAAGAAAGTATAGCAATGCCCAACTCCTTGTCTGTCTGTAGATGATGAAATGCTTCTCTAATGATACTGAGAAGTTGCTTTTTACAGTTTCCTGCCTCTTTTTAGTGCTGTTGTCACTTTTGTTTCTAATCTGTTGCTTGGGTAAGTCATTCTCTGTGTGCCCTTCTACTCTTGCCTATGCTTAATACTTGTGTGTTTTTAGGAACTGATTGTGCACCTGTAATTAGAAGGGTCTCTAAGATTGATGAGCCTCTGCTTTTAAGCACACCTTTGTAGTAGTTAATATGCAGCTACCTTTTTGATTTTGAACTTAAACACTTTTGCTGTCACAGTTAAACACCTGAAAGGACTTGGTTCTGTAAGAGGTTTACATTTACTGAACACCTTCAGCTGTCTTCGTGAAGGATTGCTGTTTTCTAACCGTCGGGGTGGGCTGGGGAGAGAAGTGGGGGAAAGCATTGCCTGATGCCTAAAACCTTTCTAGGGTACTGAGCTAGGGCAGCTAATCAATTTCTCATGCATTAAGCTCAGCAGTGCCGTTTTTGAGGAAGGAGGTAAAAGAAGTAACTAAGCTCTAAGCTGTCTTTACTAACTCCTGCTGTCTCTGTCGCTACTGCCTTTCTTCCTTTGTGCTGCCTGAACTAGCCCTGACCTGGCTTCATCTGAGGTAGTTTCTGAGGAACCAGCTGATACTGTGCATGATGCTGATGAGCTTTTTCACAAGTAAGCAATACTAAAACCTTGCAAGGCTGGGCAATTTCCAGAATATAGTTATAAAGCAAAACTATATTGTTCATTAAGTTAATACCAGCAAAACTAGAGAAACATGTACTGTCAGACTTGGGACTAGAACACCTCTGTGGATGCTGTGGATTTTGTGACAGGCTCATAATACACAGGTTAGACTTGCATTTACAAGTCAGTGCTATCACACACTGCTCTAAAATGAGGCAATGCCAGTTGTATGTTAAGTTTTTGCAACTATTTGGAAAGAAATAAAAAAAAAGAGTACTTGTCAAAAGTACTGATATTTGGGAGTGTATTTAAAGTGCCTTGTATGCAAAAAACAGATGGTTGCTGACCACCTACTTCTAAGTGAAGGGTGATAGAAAGGACTGAGATCACTGGAGAATGGGCTTCATCTCTCAGTTGGCTTAGGTGATACAGAAATGATAAAACAAGGAGGGTTTTTTTCTTTCAGGTTTAAACAGTCAAAGCTTCAAACTTTTCAATTCTGCACCAACCTAATGAATTTCAGAAGTTCTCAAGACTAATAAGAAAAATCCCAATCTATTGCCTGGTCCTTTATTAGACAGTGTGTGTGTATATAGCATATTGTGGTTTCCTTCATAGTTTCTCAGACATCCTATCAAACAAAAATGTCAGTTCTTTTAGTGTCCTACAAGTGGTGGTTCTGATTGTACAATTGTCTTTTCTAACTCTGCAGTTTTCTGCAAAGGCCTCTCTCACAGTTTGATGCATTCTAGGTTAACCGCAATCTTCCTCCTCTGTAAACCCTGAATTTTGTGGTTCTAAATATTGTTTAATGCAGCTCAATGTAAAACACATTTTCCCTCTCTTCCCCTAGGTTTGTGTGTAAAAATAATGGAGTCTTATTTGAAAATCAGTTGCTACAAATTGGCTTGAAGTCTGAATTTCGACAGAACCTGGGTAAGAACTGTTGTGCTGTGGTTGGCTGTCTGCATTATCAATCACAAAGCCAGCTTGGTATTGCAGATGGGACTCACTTTTCAGCTGCTGAAGAGGAAAACAGCCTTATAGGCCTAGGCTATAAGTTCTGCAGCTCCCACTGTTGTGCATCCCTGGCTTTTGTGTGGGCCCTTGCTTCCTTAAATTTTTTTATTGTTTTGGTAGCTGATATGAAATAGGAGTGTTAAGCTCCAGCACTCCAGATCTTGCTGCCTGGTTGTATGGCTGGTGGAGCCAGGTTTATAAAGGACCATTCTTCTCAAAATTTACATTTTGCAGTAATGATATGAGACACAATACATTTCAGATCAGATTGAATGCACAAGATGCTGGAACCATCTAGGAAGGAGATGGAATTTGAACACAGCCTAGCAATGCAATCACTCTTGGTGGCATAGCAGCATCTTAACAAAATTCTCCAGCAATTGAAAGACTTCCACTGATGATTTAACTGCCTGTGTGACAGCCACTGTAGGAGAGATCTAATAGCTTGGCTAAATCACTGCATTTGAACTGTGAATCTCTTGGTGAGATAAACCATGTAAACTGTATTTTGTTCTTAAAAGTGGCTCTAAAGAAAGTTAGAAAGACAACATGTTAGGGAATTGAAGCATGAGTAGTTCAATGCAATTACATGACCTAAAAATTCTGATGTCTCATTCTTCTCTTTCTAGGGCGTATGTTCATATTCTATGGTAATAAGACATCAACACAGTTCTTGAATTTTACTCCAACAGTAATCTGCTCAGATGACCTTCAGTCAAATATCCTTAAATGTAGTAGCACGTGTCTGTTCTTACTAGGTTTTTGTGTTATTGCTCCACAATATAATAAATCTGTTGGATCAAAGCACGGTGTCCTTGAACACGAAGAAATTAGGAACTTTGCTGATAGCTCTTGTAGAAAGAACAAGTCTTGAGCAGGAATGAAAGATTCTTTCCTTAAAACCCAGGTTATAAACAAAAATTTTACTTCTGAAATAACAAGAAATTAAGCTGAATAAATATGTACTGGAATTGTAGCTTTCACCACTGAAATGAAGTAGCAGAGATAGAAATGTGTCCTTTGTGTACTGCATTAGCAGATAACCTCAAACTTGACATGGAGATGGAATACATGTATGCCAAGATGATAGTACTTCAAAATAAGCTCTTAATGGCTAGTCCTTAATGCTTGGTATTGCAAATTTAGCATTTTTTAGGAGATTAAGTAATTAGGCTTGTTTGACTCAAAGCATCTCTGTCATGTTCAAAATAGTCCTGTGGCTTTCATTGTGAAGTCTCTGTGCCTTCACACCTTTTTAAGGGCATCTTTGTTTTAAGAATACTCAAATAAATGAGAATTTTCAGAGTTACTGCTTGTAGATGTGTCAATATGAAAAAAACCTAATAAACAAAAAACAAACCCCCTCAGACTCTTTTCTTGTACAAAAGCTGAGCTTTAATTGTTCAGTAGCACACAGAGAATGAGTGAAAACATGATGCTAATTCCTCATAGAGCTTATTGGAAGATTTTAATTTTTTAAGTTATCATTCCATTCATCTGTTTCCTTAACTACTTTTCTACGCCTGAATCTTCAGACAAAACCTGTTGACCCCACAGTGGACGGAGGTGCACAGGTTCAGCAGGTTGTGAACATCGAGTGTGTGTCAGACTTCATGGAAGCTCCAATCCTGAACATTCAGTTCAGGTAAAACAAAGGATTCAAATGTTAGTGAATTAATTAGATGAAAGATGTTAAATTTGGCATGGCCCTGTGACTGAAATGCAAAATATGGACACACAAAGCTCTCGGGTAGACAACTTGAAAAATTGATCTAATTAAGCATTAAGGTGCTAGAGAGAATCCACTTGGAACAATGTAGTTTAAAACCCCAGCCAAGCCAGTCAAGAAGCAGCTACTGATAAAATGTCTCCGTGACTTCTGTCTCTGCTATCTATATAAAACAGCAGTCTTCCTGTTTGCTTAAGAAATCTTGACAGGAATATACGCAGTAACTTCTCCCTTCTGGAAACCAAGAACATTTCTGCAAATAACTTGGCCTGGAAGTGTATCAAACCAGAAATAGCATCTTGATCTGTCCACTCAACATCAGCTCAGCTTTAAAAAATCCTGAGTTCTGGGCTACGTGCTGTTCTGGTCTGAACTAGTTTATATTGGTATGTTTTCACAGGGATATATTTTTTCCCCTTAGGATGCTACCTAGAAGGATAAAGCTATGTTAAAATTGAGAGCACCCTATCAGCAGTTCTGCCAATTCATGTGCTATCTAAAGCAAAGAAAATAAATTTATTTAGCAGTGGATTGAAACTGTATATTAGAAATGTCACGGGCAGTTGATGGATTTTAATCATAAACAGTTCCTCAGTTGCTTGGTTGATTTCTGCTGAGACACTGCTGAGGCTGCCACATGCACTGTGGGTTTTCTATTCCATCTGCAGGTATGGTGGAACATTTCAGAATCTTTCAGTAAAATTACCCATCACCCTGAATAAATTTTTCCAGCCAACAGAGATGTCTTCTCAAGACTTTTTTCAGCGTTGGAAGCAGCTGAGCAAGTAAGACTTTGTACCTGGGCTTTGTGTAGTGGGCAAGGGAAGAGAAAGGCATATTGTGAATGTAGCTGGTGCAGTGCCTCATCCCATACTCGATCCTGTAAGCCATGAGCTCTCCCAGTAGAATTAATTGCTGTTGGAAATGCTGTTTGTAATGTACTTGTCTTGCTTTGGCTTGCAGTCAAAAACAGGAAGTACAGAATATCTTCAAAGCCAAGCACCCGATGGATGCAGAGATCACGAAAGCAAAGGTGGGTGGTGGTGTGATATTTTTAATTCATAGTGTACAGGGCAGTGGTTATGTTCTAACCCCAGCTGGCAGCTAAGCACCACACAGCCTTTTGGTCATCACCCCCAGTGGGGTGAGACAGAGAATAAGAATGGTAAAATTGAGAAAACGTTTGTGTTGAGGTAAGGAGAGTTCAGTAGGTAAAGGAAAAGCCATGCCTACAAGCAAAGCAAAGAATTCATTCAGTGCTTCCCACTGGCAGGGAGGAGTTTGGCCATCCCCAGGCAGCAGGGCTCCATCAGGTGTAACAGTTTCTTGGGAAGGCAAAACAACATAACTGTGAACATCCATTCTTTCTTTTCCCAGCCTTATATGCTGAGCCAGGACCTCTTACAGTGTGGGATATCCCATTGTTCACTTGTCCTGGCTGCGTCCTGTCCCAGCTCCTTGTGCATCCCCAGCTTCCTCACTGATTGGGCGAGGAGCAGAAAAGATCTGGACTCTGTGTGACCACTGCTCAGGGATAACTAAAACATCCCTGTATGATCAACTGTTTTCAGCAGAAATCCAAAACACAGCCCCATACCAGCTGCTAAGAAGAAAATTAACTCTGTCCCAGCCCAAATTAGCATGTGGTATAAGCAAACTGTGCATTTGTGTTTATATGGCAGTTGGATCATCCAGTGGAAGTGTGAGTCCGTGCTATGTGATAGATGGTGGCACTGCTGAGCTGAACGGACAGTTTCTAGCTGTGGTTTCAATTAGATGGTCTTCAGTAGCTGGAAACGTGAAGCTGTTTAGGAAAGCACCAATTCACTGCTTAAAATTGAATTGGAAGATAGTTCAAACCTTAATTTATACTTGAGGTGCTGGTTAGAAAAGGAGAGTGACTTTTTGGCTGCCTTAGGCAAAACAGAAATGACTGTGTAACACAGGGAATGGCTCTCTCAAAATGAAGGGAGACTGATGTTAAATATCAACTTGCTTCTTAGTTGCATTTGAAAAGAGCCTTATTTACAGAACAACTCTTATCAGGGTCAGCCTTCAGAAATTTGTAGTAATGAACTTGTCTTGAAGACTTCAAAATTGGTTTCCTTCTTGTTGTGCTATTTGATAGTGACTGTTTAGGTATACTTGGTATTTGTGTCATCCTCTTCCCACATCTAAATCTCCTGGGTTTCTTTCACAGATAATTGGATTTGGATCAGCCCTGCTTGAGGAGGTAGATCCCAATCCTGCTAACTTTGTTGGTGCTGGTATCATACACACAAAAACCACTCAGATTGGATGCTTGCTGCGCCTTGAACCCAACCTCCAGGCACAGGTATCTGTGTAACTGTCCAGCTTACACACAAGTTCTCATCTGAACTAAATATTTCTGTGTATCTGAAACTTGTTAAGATATTTAAAATCACTATTGCAATAGCTTCCTATGACTGCAGACTCCAACAAGAAATTGAATTATAGCAGCTGGTCCTGGCCCAGCTGGGTAAGCTGCTGCTTCGGAGCAATTCTCTTTTCTCTTAGAAGAAATTGTTGTAATATTCCAGCCTGTCATGTGCACTTTGGACCAGATTAAGCATGCTTCCTTTCACTATTTGAAATTAGTTAAAGAGTAATTGGCTAAAAGTTAAGGGTATTTTTATTAAAGCTTTTTTGTCAGAGGTGTTACCAAAATTAACTGAGGATTAAAAATAAGGTTTGGGTGGTTGTGTCTTCTGGTCTCTGAAGTGGTTGTACAGGGCTTTTAGCCTTTTCCACAGCATTTGCTCCTCTTTAACAGACAACACCTTTCTGTTTAAGCCAAAAAATATTTGAGTAACAGTAATTCTCAGCCAGGGTTTGAAGATAGGGTTGGTTCAATCAGTGGTTTGAAAAAGCTGTGTTGTTTGGTGACTTGCTGCCTCTTGAGTGTTTTGAGATCTTTTTCCTACCAAAGCTTAGAAAGCAAGTGAGAGGTAACTGTTAGTTTTTACTGTTGACTGTGCATTCCTTAAGGCCAAACTGTTTAAAAAGTATTATTTTATGTTCTCTTTCAGATGTATAGGCTCACACTACGAACAAGTAAAGAAGCTGTATCTCAGAGATTATGTGAATTGCTGTCAGAACAGTTTTAATATTAACCATGTCAGTTTTGGTTTTTCCACTTATATCACTGTCATCATACTGCAAATAAATGTCTTGTACATCACTGTCTGAGTACTGCAATGTTAACCAATACCAGCTCCCTGCCTTAATAGGACTTGACCCTTGTTTGAAATTAAGACTATAAAATGTACAGTACAGGGAAGTGACTTTTTCCATTAAAATGGCTTTTAGTGTGTTACACAAAGGGTGGGAGGGCTGTCTTTTGCTCCTTTTTTTTGCAGAAGTCAGGCTTTTAAACTTGTTGAAGGGAAATTGTTTTAGCTGTGGCAATCAAGGATTTCAGCTGAAAATAGCTCAAAAACCTTCTTCTTCAGTACCTTTTAAGAGATACTTCCTCTGCTCTGAGCTGAAAGAAACCAATGTACTGCTGCTCAGGAAGGTTGATTCCCCTGTTATTGTAGAGTCAAAACTTTGAACATTGCCACAAGTTGTCTACTGGATGGAAGGGCAGATTTGAAGATGTGTTTGAATCTGATTAAAGTGAACATATTTATGTTGTGTCGCCAATCTTTGTATCGGAAAAATGCCACAGGACCAGAGTCTTAAAAGTATTAATCTTGTAATATTTTACATCTTAATGTTTTCTGTTCTTTGGATTGAACACAAAAGTTATTCTTAAACCTTCTGCTTATCTCCATTAATGAGGAGAGCTTCTCTGGTAGGAGGTGAATGAGTTCTTGTTCTTTGTTTCTCAGTGAAGTTAAATATTCTGTTCTATGTTTCTTCTGTTTGCCATCAGACTTCACAAGTAATAGTCCTAATGATGTGATATAATAAACTGCAGAAACTAGTATTGTATAAAAGAAGTGGGAAGAAATGGGCCCTTGAAGGACTGTAAGGCATGAGCTCCTGGGTGAAAATGTAATTTTTATCAGTAATTTTTCCCCAGTGTATATTAATGTTCAGACTCAAGAGGTTGAATAGCTGATATCTAAGCAGCACACATTCCTTCCTGTCAGTGGTAAAAACATCCAACATGGCTTAGAAAACTTCTGTTGGAACTGAAAGTAGAAGACCCAAAAATGTTCAGCTTCTCTAGTGGTTTTTACAGCCAAAGTCTTTGTACCTTGTTTCACATCAAACTCTGCAGCCTCTCTGCAGAAGTCAGTGGACAGAAATTTTGGCTCACGCTTGTCAAGCCGTGAGGTGCAACAGAGGCTGCTAAACCCAAGCAGGTGAGGTGGCCCAGTTAGAAACCCTGGGCTGGTGTCAGCAAGAGCTACTGATCATGGTGAACAAAACCAGCTCCTGCTGACAGGAGAAGGGAACCTCAGGACAAGATTTCCTCATGGTCATTGAAAGGAAGCCTGGGACTGCTGTGTCACAGCACATACAGACAGTGTGCCCAGGAGATGAAGGTGTTGAGTCATGGTGGTGACACTGAAATTACATTTAAATGAGGCTGCTGTCATGCTGCCCAGTGCTCAGCAGGGGACAGGATTCTCCATGATTGAGTGTGCCTTGCTTTTTGTCTTCAGTGCTTTGAGCTTAAATGATGGAACTTGGTGAGATTATCACTTGGTTTGGCCGAAGGCTCCTGATCGTACTTGAGTAAAAGTGACAAATGAGGAACAAAGGTTTGGCTGTGATGTGTGGATTTATGGGGGATATGTTTTGTTTTTCCAGAAATGGCTGGTAACTATGGATATTAAAGCTGAAAACTGGGCTAAAGGCCTGGTCTTTCTGCAAAAGTTCTCTTGAACAACTGTCCCCTTTGACGCCTTTCAAATTCTTCTTACTTAAGACTTTAATCATAAATATTGTCATTGAAAATCTTGGTGAGCAGTTCCTGCCATCAGGTTGGGCAGTTGGCAAATACTGATGGAATACTTCTTGTTTTGGCCTCTCGATGTTCTGTGTCTCATTATTAGTCCTGTTCTGTTAACCATGCTCTTGGCTGCTCTGTTAAAATCTGATGTGCTGAACTAAAGGGATTCTTAGCAAAGACAGAGGAGGAGGTTCTCTTTTGTATTTTCCAAATCCTGTTGTATATCTGTCCCCCTGAAAAATGTTCTGTGCCCTCATTAAAAGACACCTTGAGACACTGCACTACTTTATTTCACTTTGCTTTGGTTCAAGCTGTGCTAAAATGTGCATTAAAATGTGGGAAGGAGGGGGGGTAAGGGAAAGTGTCTTTTCAGTGGTGACTGTGTTAAGCTTATGACTGTTCACTCTTTGTATTAAATGTCAGCTCAATGAAGCCATGAGCAGAAAAGTGAACAAATTAAAGACAAATACTTGATTTTATTTTTTTGTGAATGATGGTTAACTTACCGGTGATGTATCCTGTCAAGCAGACAAAGTAATTTCTGCAGTAAACAGTGTTATTGTTTTTAAGTGCAGTATTTTCAGGCATTGACATGTGAAAATAACTGAATAGCAAAACAGGTAGCATATGTTCATTCTTGACCTACACTCCAGTATGTAACATTTATGGTGATTGTCTTATTTGTATAAAACAAAGTTCTGTCAAATTAAGTGGAGAATTTTCATATAGAAGACTATATATTAGACTATATTCATCAGAAGAACATATTAAGATTAAATAAATGATTAGAACAGTGATGAAACTGTCCTTTTTTTGTCTGGGGGCACGAAGGTGTAAAAATGATTCTCACAGACTGGTTGTAGTGGAACACAGTTGCTGTGATTCTTTTATGAGAAGTACTGGTGGGTTCATTGACTGGAGTCTTACCTGGACTACAGATTTCTGCTCTCCCAGTGAGTGAGTTGGATATTGTTCTTGTTTGGTTACAAGTTATTTTAAAAAAGCCTCAGATGTAACATCTTTCTCCCTCGAGTGTTTAACAGCAGTACTTGCAGTAAACTGCTCTAATAGTGGCCTGGGCTTGAGGCTAAGCAGCACACACCTGTATTGCATGCAGGTTCATGGCACTGTAGTGGAAAAGTAATCTAAGCTGCTAAATAACCTCATTTAAGCTTTAAATATACATTTCAGGTTCTTCTCTTACACTTGCTAAAAGGGAAAAAAGGGCACTCTGAGCTTCTGTGCAGTCACACAGCTTAAATGACTTGCAAAGTAAGGATTGTCTAGAGTGGCAGCAAGTACAAATTGCTTGTGAGTGAACCACTTGTATCCTGTTAGATGCCTGTGGGCTTTGATTTCTTGCAGAGAAATGCCCTCAGCTTCCTGCTTTATCCCAAAGCTGCTCCATGTGTGTTAGTTTCTAGAAGTGTCCCAGCACACTAAGGGTGCTTGTGGAAATCTCACCATTCACTTTTGTGTAATGTAGCACGTTGCTTTCCAGCCCTGTCATCAGTGGATGATGAGCACACGTGCTGTGTCCACCTTCAAAGGCAAGGAATAGGTCACTTCCCTTCTCCCACTGAACTAGTGGGCTCTTCCACAGGTCCAAGCTGACTGAAGTGAACATAATAGACTATTAGTCAGTTAAAGAATAAGGAGAAAGAAGGTAGCAAATTCAGTTCCTTCTGCTTTATTTGAACATTGAATTTCTGTTACTGCCCAGTGCATGGGCCAGATTTTAGCCTCTGCTTAAATAAATCAACCTGAGCAAGGCCAAACAGTTTCTTGTCTTCCCTCCTGATCTCCACCCTGAGCCTGTTCTTTATTTCTGTGCCTGTTCTTTCTTTCTTCCTCTGCTCCTGATCAGGAATAATTTATCTGGTAACTCCACTGGCAGTCCAGGCAGCTGCTCAGGCAGCCTGACAGCAAGGCTGTCCTGTGTAATCAGTACAAGAGAACCCAGCAATGAGCTGTGGAAGGATTAACTTGTGATCAGGGTTTAATTACAAAATATGCTATCTGCAGCCATCAGGTCTGGCTAGTGTGTGCAACTGTCAAAGTTACACACACAGCCACTAAATGCAATTATTTCTGTGATGAGCCTTCTTCCAGGGTTATCTGGGTCTTGGCATGGTAGCTGGAATTGCTTCTTCAGAAGTTCAAGTGGCCTACAGCAGCCACATGCTGTGGTGACCGTCATCTTCCCAACATCCAGCCTGTGTGGAAGGGAGGGACAATCAGTTGGCATTTGTTTACAGCATTTTAAGCTCACAGCCTTTCAAGAATATGAACTTCTTTCTTTCCTGTGGTGGGAGGTTTAGAGGAAACAGCACAGACCTCAGCTGAATGGTTCTGTCAACTACAGGACTACAAAAAATGAGAAATTACTCCATTTAAAATTCTCATGATGCAGAAATTCTTGTGTACTGAGCTGCTGCCTTCTGTTTTAGAACAGGATGGACTTGATGATCCCTGTGGGTCCTTTCCAGCTCCAGGATAGTCTGTGATAGGCCTCACTGGAAAACTAATAGAATTTGATTCCTCTGGTCTCTTTTTGGCCTTTGTAATATTTGTAAAGTAACTAGGGACTGAATTTGTTAAAGCTACACACTGGACTAAGAATTTACAAAAGGTCTCACTTGCAGATGCTGAATTGTGTGTGTTCCTTTTGCAGTTCACAGAGGAAGGCAAACCCCTTTCTCCCTCTGAACAGTAGGTGCTGGAATCTGAGGTGGTGGCTGTATGATTCCAGTTGTGGGTGTGAGGTCAGCTGACAAGGTAGAAGACTTGCACATAATTGCTGAATTCACAGTACCAGAGCACAGGTAGGTGAAGTGAGAGCTTGAACAGGCAGGTAAGGATTTGAGTCTGTCCTTATAGCACTGCAGTTCTTAGGCTGTTTATTCCTGACTGTGTTCAGCCTCCTGCTGGCCTTGGTTCTGCCTTTCTCTGTCAGTGTTGTATTGATAAGAGGCCAGAACTCAGATATGGGAAAAAAGGAGTTAAGGATAAAACACCTTTTTGAAAAACCTCTTTTGAAGCGGAGAAAAGTTTTCTTGGTTTCAGTTAAAACTTGGTTTTAACCACAACTTTCTAAGCAGTTGAGACAAACCTTAACTCTAAGTCTTCCTCCAGGTTTCACAGCCCTTCTGTCAACTATCAGAATACAAGGTCTGTCACTCACTTTTCAAAATGCTGGGGGACACTTGAATGTGGTTTGAAGGGGACAATTTTTAGCATCAGGATTAATTTAAATTAGTTCCTGCAAGAGCAAAATCCTTCATTGCCTTCCATTCTTGAACATTGTAATGGCTTGCACTGTTGGGAATGTAACTTTTTTTTCCCCAATAACTGAACTCTAATACTGCTGCACTGTTTGCTTGTATTGAAGCCTTGATTTCCTGTCAAATTCTCCTAATGGGTAGCAGAACTGCACAGGCTCAGACAGTACCCTTGTAATTTATAAAGTATACCTGAATTACACTATTAGGAGCGTGTTATGAGACAGCTGAAGGGACCTTACTTACCTTAGATGTTTTACTGTCTTAGCTATTTGAAATAGGTATTTGTAGTCTAAACCACTTTTTCAGTCTTTAAAAAGCAAACAAACCAAACCAAAAACCCAGCCATCAAAACAACAAAAAAGCCCTCCAAACCTGCAGCATTGATGTCTGGCTTTTTTCAAAAACAAAACAACAAAAACTTACAGAAGTGAGATGACCTTCCTTGATTAGATGTACGTCCCAGTGTAATAAATGACCTTATTGTTGCTATTAACTGGTTTATACAGCAACATTGTATATTGCTGTGTGGATTCTAACCACATTTTCCTCCCTGAATTATAAAGGCACAGTAGTTCATAAATTTCCTCACTTAGAGATGACCAAATAAGGAAAATAACTTTAGTACTGTAGAGCCTCAGTTATCCTCCTTACTTTGTTGAAGATGGACATGATCCTTCACATCGGCTCAAAGTGACATTTGTGGAACAGCCTTTGTAAGTTATTTCTTCTTCATATTCAACTTCTCTACAATGCTCTGTCAAATGTAAAAAGAAAAAATTCTGCTATAATTCATCTTGGTCTTTTTGAGTGACCTTTGTTAAATGCCAAAAGCCTCCATATTTGGTTTCATGGAAAACCATTCTTATTGCATGAGATAATTAACAAGTCACAAGTGAGCTACACAGCAAGAGAAGGTTTTAAACTGAAGTTGCAGGAGAGGCTTACCCTGGAGGATAACAAAAGAAAAGAATAAAGTTCTTTTTTGAGAAAGCAGAAATTGTTGGAATTACAAATGAGCAGAAAAATCCTGTTAAGAATATAGTACACATTCAGTCAGCACAAAACTAATCCTCTGCTGAGAACACAAAGATGCAAAGAGAAGGACCAGTTGTCTCATTCTGGTAGAATTATTTCTGGTTCAGACTTGACTTACTTGAAAATTTCTTAATTTACTCATTTTAAGGATATATTTATAGGTGGCCAGAAGTTTACAAGTTGCCTTACTAGGGAGAATGTTTAATGCTACATGTTAGGTAATAATTCTATGTGTCAGTGTTAGGTTTTCTCCTGCCTTGAAGCATCACACTAAACACTTTATGAAGCAGAAAGCTGACTGACAACACAGGTTTTCCAAGGAGTTCAAAGATAATGTTTGAAGTTTATAGTTAAGGAGAACAAAGATGTTGAAAACTACGAAGGCAGTTCATGCACCACTCACACCTGGTCCTACACAGTGATCTTTTAAGCACAGTCAGGTTCCCTGCTGAGAGAAAGGTTATAGATTATCCAACATTATTGCAGGGGAGGCTCAGTTAATGCTGTAGTATGATTTTGGGATTTTCTTACTGGAAAATAAGACAACTACTGAGTGGGCAGTAGACTAAGATGATGTATCTATATGCCCAAGTGTGCAGAGCATACGAGAGCTAACAGGAAGGCTGCAGGGTAATGAGGGGATAGCCTGTTCCAATAAGAGGTTTCTTATACTGCTTTTTAAATGACAGAATAAAGGTTCTGTGGCTCTCCTAAAGTGCATCTTGTCAGATTCTTTAACTCACACTTCTTGATGTTTAAAATATTGAATAGCATGGAACCTGTATGAAATCTAAGATACCAGCTTTACAAAAAATAACTGCGGAAAGGGCAAAAAGAAAAGATGGAGCCACTGGGTACAAACAGGATCATAGGCAAAGGATATGTAAAGAAAATTCATACTCTCAAAAAAAAAAAAAGGCATTAAAAGCAAACGCATGGTAAAGGAAATGATGTGATGATCCATTACCGGGTGGCACTGTTGATGGCACAACAGAGGACAGGGATGTTGAAAGTCCAGAGGTGAGAGGAGGGGATAATGATGTGCGGGCAGTGGTCAGCGTTGTTGTTTGCAAGGAACTCCATTCAGCTGACTCTGTAGAAGCTGTAGTGACAACATAGGGAGCAAAGGTAATGGTTGTAGATAAAACAGTTGGGATCAACGCTGGCCTGGACTGGGCAGAGACACTGGTAGGGACAACTGTCGCAGACATTGTGCCATGTGGAGTTGATGTGGTGTTTTGGAAGGAGGAATATGTAGTGCTCTCAGCAGACCTTAATGTGGGAGTAGTCAGGGATGGAGGCACAGACATTGTGCTGACGGTTGGGGCCAAAGCAGAAGAGAATGGAGACGTGGCAGTGGATGGCAGCTGGGTGCTGAGGGGGCTGCTGGGGGCAGGAGGAGAGCTGGGATGTGCAGAGGTTGTTTCCACAGGCACTTGTGTGGAGACAGAGGTCTTGGAGGTGCTGCTGATGGAGGTGGTGGCCGTGGTCTTCTCTGTGGTCAGATGTGGCCCAATGTGTGGCACAGTTGACTGTTCATGGGTGAAAGCTGCCAGGATGAGAGCACAGGTAAAATTGAGGATGCCCGCCTGGCCACTTCTTGACTCCCCTTACTCAGACATGGGGAGAGAATCAGAAAAGACAAAGCAGGAACACCCACGCATGTCCAGAGAAAGACACTTTACAGAAGTGAAGAAACTAAAAGTCAAATGAAGATACACCTAGGAGAAGAAAAGACACTCACTCACCATATCCCACCACTCACAAATATTCAGCCAGTCTCCCAGCAATGGCTGCTTGGGAATAACTGTCCCACCCAGCCCACTCACACTGTACAGCTCAGCATGATGTTCTGTGGTATGCAGTGTGTCCTTGGATACTGGCTTTGGGCCAGCTCTGCTGGCTGTGTCCCTGATGGACCTTGAGACCACCCCCTGCNGGAGAGCAACAACTACATCAACTGTGCAAGCAACCTGCCCTGCTAGAAATGAAGAAGGGAAAAGGGAGAGCAGGAGGAAGCATGAGGACAGGTAAGAGAGAGCCTTACCAGGGTGTGAGGAGCTGAGCCATGCTGAGGACACAGTTGAGGAGGGAGAGGAAGCAGGAGATGGCAGCGTGCTGGTTTTGGCTGTGGTGGGTGCAGAGGATTCTGTGACAGGAGACTCCTTTGCAGCACTGCTTGTTGGGGAAGAGGGCTTGGGCCTCAGGGTTGTTGGTGTAGGCCTGGGGCTGGTGCTTGGAGCTGCTGAGGAGGAGACTGTGGAGATGGTGGCAGTGGATGGCAGCCGGGTGCTGAGGGGGCTGCTGGGGACAGGAGGAGAGCTGGGATGTGCAGAGGTTGTTTCCAGAGGCACTTGTGTGGAGACAGAGGTCTTGGAGGTGCTGCTGATGGAGGTGGTGGCTTTGGTCTTCTCTGTGGTCAGATGTGGCCCAATGTGTGGCACAGTTGACTGTTCATGGGTGAAAGCTGCCAGGAGGGAAGCACAGGTCAGTTGAGGATGAGGGCAGTGGGGAAAGCAAAGAAGCCTGGTCAAAGCACCAGACTGTGAGCATGAGGTAAGCCAGAATTGCTGTATAGAAGAGAATATTCCCAAATTTGAGGGAGGACTAAGAGTGTGTCCTGTCCACGAGCTGCTGCTTACTTTCCTTTTAAACAGGAAGAAATGGACAGGGTGCCTTCCTAGGAGGCAAATATCTCTGCCTCTTCCTGGATCGTGGCCCTTTCAGAAAGTGCATGTCCCTTCAGGGAATAGGACGTGTGCAAGGACTGCCCCTCCAAGCCTGACAGGCCAGGCTACATGGGAGAGACCTTTTGCTCAGGGCCATACCAGGGAATGGCCATACCATGGAGCTAATGCAAAAAGAAATGGCAATGGAGAGCAACAACTACATCAACTGTGCAAGCAACCTGCCCTGCTAGAAATGAAGAAGGGAAAAGGGAGAGCAGGAGGAAGCATGAGGACAGGTAAGAGAGAGCCTTACCAGGGTGTGAGGAGCTGAGCCATGCGGAGGACACAGTTGAGGAGGGAGAGGAAGCGGGAGATGGCAGTGTGCTGGTTTTGGCTGTGGTGGGTGCAGAGAACTCTGTGACAGGAGACTCCTTTGCAGCACTGCTTGTTGGGGAAGAGGGCTTGGGCCTCAGGGTTGTTGGTGTAGGCCTGGGGCTGGTGCTTGGAGCTGCTGAGGAGGAGACTGTGGAGATGGTGGCAGTGGATGGCAGCCGGGTGCTGAGGGGGCTGCTGGGGACAGGAGGAGAGCTGGGATGTGCAGAGGTTGTTTCCAGAGGCACTTGTGTGGAGACAGAGGTCTTGGAGGTGCTGCTGATGGAGGTGGTGGCCGTGGTCTTCTCTGTGGTCACGGGTGTCACAATGGGTGACATGGTCACCATTTTATGGGTGAAGGCTGTCAGGAGGGAATAGCAGGGCAGTTGCGCATGATGGCAGGAAGGGAAGGCCAAGGACATGGGCACCAGCCTTGTGATGCTGGGGGGAGAAATTCAGCCTGGTATTGCACTGAATTTTTCAGGGAAAGGGGATGGGTCAGACATTCATTTAGCTTCCTCATCCTTCTTAGACCCAGTCAGGGCCAGTCCTTGCCAGGTGACGATGGGGTGACCCTGTCTGGATGTGAAATGCTTACCCTGGCTGCCACTCATTCACTCCCACTCTTCAGGCATGGGGAGAGAATTGGAACAAGCAAGAACACCCACACATGTCAGGATGGAAAAGTTTTTCAGAATTAAAGAAACTAAAGGAAAAACAAACCAAGACCAGCCCATGAGGTGGCCATGACTTAGCACTTCTTGCTACTAGCCAATATCCTGCCAGTCTCTCAGCAATGGCTGCTTGGGAATAACTGTCCCACCCAGCCCACTCACACTGTACAGCTCAGCATGATGTTCTGTGGTATGCAGTGTGTCCTTGGATACTGGCTTTGGGCCAGCTCTGCTGGCTGTGTCCCTGATGGACCTTGAGACCACCCCCTGCCCACTCCCTGGCTGGCAGAAGGACAATCAGAGGAGGCTTGGGGGCTGAGCTGGCACTCTCGAGCAATCACCAAAACACTTGTGTGCCATCAAGACTGGCTGGGACTCGCATCTAAGACAGGACCAGGAAAGCTGCTGGGAACAATAATTAGCTCTGTCTTGAGCAGAGTCACTGCACAGGCCCCAGAATCCAATGGGAACCAGGCTGAGCAAAGGCAAAGTAATGGAGGGGTGAGCAGCTACACAAATGCAGAACTGGGATGTGGTTTTTGAAAGGAACAATGGAGGAAGGGAGTCTGGGTGGAGTGACAGAAAAATGGAGAACTGGAAAGAGCAAGGAGGAGAAAGATGGCTGGGAAGGAGCCTTACCAGGGTGTGAGGAGCTGGGCCACGTTGAGGACACAGTTGAGGAGGGAGAGGAAGCAGGAGATGGCAGCGTGCTGGTTTTGGCTGTGGTGGGTGCAGAGGATTCTGTGACAGGAGACTCCTTTGCAGCACTGCTTGTTGGGGAAGAGGGCTTGGGCCTCAGGGTTGTTGGTGTAGGCCTGGGGCTGGTGCTTGGAGCTGCTGAGGAGGAGACTGTGGAGATGGTGGCAGTGGATGGCAGCCGGGTGCTGAGGGGGCTGCTGGGAGCAGGAGGAGAGCTGGGATGTGCAGAGGTTGTTTCCACAGGCACTTGTGTGGAGACAGAGGTCTTGGAGGTGCTGCTGATGGAGGTGGTGGCCGTGGTCTTCTCTGTGGTCAGATGTGGCCCAATGTGTGGCACAGTTGACTGTTCATGGGTGAAAGCTGCCAGGATGAGAGTACAGGTAAAATTGAGGATGCCCGCCTGGCCACTTCTTGACTCCCCTTACTCAGACATGGGGAGAGAATCAGAAAAGACAAAGCAGGAACACCCACGCATGTCCAGAGAAAGACACTTTACAGAAGTGAAGAAACTAAAAGTCAAATGAAGATACACCTAGGAGAAGAAAAGACACTCACTCACCATATCCCACCACTCACAAATATTCAGCCAGTCTCCCAGCAATGGCTGCTTGGGAATAACTGTCCCACCCAGCCCACTCACACTGTACAGCTCAGCATGATGTTCTGTGATATGCAGTGTGTCCTTGGATACTGGTTTTGGGCCAGCTCTGCTGGCTGTGTCCCTGATGGACCTTGAGACCACCCCCTGCCCACTCCCTGGCTGGCAGAAGGACAATCAGAGGAGGCTTGGGGGCTGAGCTGGCACTCTCGAGCAATCACCAAAACACTTGTGTGCCATCAAGACTGGCTGGGACTCGCATCTAAAACAGGACCAGGAAAGCTGCTGGGAACAATAATTAGCTCTGTCTTGAGCAGAGTCACTGCACAGGCCCCGGAATCCACTGGGAACCAGGCTGAGCAAAGGCAAAGTAATGGAGGGGTGAGCAGCTACACAAATGCAGAACTAGGACGTGGTTTTTGAAAGGAACAATGGAGGAAGGGAGTCTGGGTGGAGTGACAGAAAAATGGAGAACTGGAAAGAGCAAGGAGGAGAAAGATGGCTGGGAAGGAGCCTTACCAGGGTGTGAGGAGCTGGGCCACGTTGAGGACACAGTTGAGGAGGGAGAGGAAGCAGGAGATGGCAGCGTGCTGGTTTTGGCTGTGGTGGGTGCAGAGGATTCTGTGATGGGAGACTCCTTTGCAGCACTGCTTGTTGGGGAAGAGGGCTTGGGCCTCAGGGTTGTTGGTGTAGGCCTGGGGCTGGTGCTTGGAGCTGCTGAGGAGGAGACTGTGGAGATGGTGGCAGTGGATGGCAGCCGGGTGCTGAGGGGGCTGCTGGGGACAGGAGGAGAGCTGGGATGTGCAGAGGTTGTTTCCACAGGCACTTGTGTGGAGACAGAGGTCTTGGAGGTGCTGCTGATGGAGGTGGTGGCCGTGGTCTTGTGCGTGGTCACAGGTGGCCCAATGTGTGGCACAGTTGACTGTTCATGGGTGAAGGCTGCTGGAAGAAAAGCATATGTTTTTTGAGGATGAAGGCTGGAAATGGAGTTAGTCAGAGGCCTCAGTTATACGATATAAAGAAAAACAGCAAGGCTGTGCTGCCCTGAGTATTCCTGGGAGAAAGGGAGCACTGAGACTGTGGGTCCTGGCTAAAGCTGTTTGCTTTCTGTCTTAAAAAGGAAAAAATGGATACAGTGTGTTCCAACAGGCAAGATCCCAGGAAGAGGACCCTGTGTGGATATGCATGTGTTCCTTGAAGGAACAGGCAGAGCTTAAGGACAGTCTCCTCTGGGATTGGCAAGTCAGGCTCCATGAGAGAGACCAGTGTCCTAAAGCCATGACAAAGTAAGGCCATAAGGCTGTTACAAAGCAGAAAGTTGGGGGAATGGTGAACAAAAACTAAAACTACTCTGCCAGCAGCCTGTGTGGCTGGAAACTACTAAGAAGGGAAAGAGGAGATCAGAGGGAAGGAGCAGGATGCATGGGAAGGAGCCTTACCAGGGTGTGAGGAGCTGAGCCATGCTGAGGTCTTGGAGGTGCTGCTGATGGAGGTGGTGGCTTTGGTCTTCTCTGTGGTCAGATGTGGCCCAATGTGTGGCACTGTTGACTGTTCATGGGTGAAAGCTGCCAGAAGGGAAGCACAGGTCAGTTGAGGATGAGGGTAGGGGGAGAAGGCAAAGGAATTCCCTGTAACTCCAGACTTGGGAGTGCAAACATCAAGAGCTTCAGCACACTGCACTGAGCATTTCTGAGAAAGACCGAGAAGTGGGACTAAGGGTCCTGCACTATACCTGCCCTTTTTTTTCTCCCATAAAAAAGGAGGAAGATGACATGCTGCTTCGTAACAGGCAAGATGTCTGTTGCTCTTCCTGGAAGAGAACCCTGTGTGGATGTGCAGGTCTCCCAAGGAATAGGCAGCACGTTAAAGTTTGCCCACTTCAAACTGACATGCTGGGCAATGTGGGGGTGACTGGTGCCCCACAGCCATAGCAAATGACAACCACATCACACTGCTGATGCAAAAAGAAGAGGGAATGGAGAGCAAATTTAAAGTAAATGTGCATGTGGTCTGCACAGCTAGAAATGAAGAAGGGAAAAGGGAGAGCAGGAGGAAGCATGAGGACAGGTAAGAGAGAGTCTTACCAGGGTGTGAGGAGCTGAGCCATGCTGAGGACACAGTTGAGGAGGGAGAGGAAGCAGGAGATGGCAGTGTGCTGGTTTTGGCTGTGGTGGGTGCAGAGAACTCTGTGACAGGAGACTCCTTTGCAGCACTGCTTGTTGGGGAAGAGGGCTTGGGCCTCAGGGTTGTTGGTGTAGGCCTGGGGCTGGTGCTTGGAGCTGCTGAGGAGGAGACTGTGGAGATGGTGGCAGTGGATGGCAGCCGGGTGCTGAGGGGGCTGCTGGGGACAGGAGGAGAGCTGGGATGTGCAGAGGTTGTTTCCACAGGCACTTGTGTGGAGACAGAGGTCTTGGAGGTGCTGCTGATGGAGGTGGTGGCCGTGG
>VZTB01012991.1:54156-105629 GCA_013397245.1 Thryothorus ludovicianus | reverse complement strand
GCTAGAAATGAAGAAGGGAAAAGGGAGAGCAGGAGGAAGCATGAGGACAGGTAAGAGAGAGTCTTACCAGGGTGTGAGGAGCTGAGCCATGCTGAGGACACAGTTGAGGAGGGAGAGGAAGCAGGAGATGGCAGTGTGCTGGTTTTGGCTGTGGTGGGTGCAGAGGATTCTGTGACAGGAGACTCCTTTGCAGCACTGCTTGTTGGGGAAGAGGGCTTGGGCCTCAGGGTTGTTGGTGTAGGCCTGGGGCTGGTGCTTGGAGCTGCTGAGGAGGAGACTGTGGAGATGGTGGCAGTGGATGGCAGCCGGGTGCTGAGGGGGCTGCTGGGAGCAGGAGGAGAGCTGGGATGTGCAGAGGTTCTTTCCACAGGCACTTGTGTGGAGACAGAGGTCTTGGAGGTGCTGCTGATGGAAGTGGTGGCCGTGGTCTTCTCTGTGGTCAGATGTGGCCCAATGTGTGGCACAGTTGACTGTTCATGGGTGAAGGCTGCCAGGATGAGAACACAGATCAGTTTTATGTTGCTGGCTTATAGGAAGTTCGGTGATATTTACTCTTGTATTTTGGAGGTTTTGTGCTCAGTTAGGGGTCAGGATGTGTGGCCTAGTCCACACTAAATCTGGTTGGCCTTGTTTGTATTTCTTTTTATCAGTCAATAAATGTCTCCATTATCCTAAATATTTTACATCCTGTCCTGTTTCTCTTTTTTAAGTGCTTGCTGTTTACCATTTTGAAGATTGGTATCTAGCAATTTATCTCATCTCCTTCTTCCTGGAACAGTTGACCGAGGAGGAATTTTCACTTGTATACTGGTAGTTTAAATTTGGTTTGCTGCAGACTCCTCTGGGAGGGATCCATGGAGGGCCGTGGCTACTGAAGGGATACTGATGGATGCATTGGCTGGGGATGGCTCTTAACTCTTTCATGACCAGAGCACTCACCTGTTACTACTTTAGTAGTTGGTGTCTTAGCTCTGGTTGGCTCCCTTGCTACAAAGAAAGGGATGAGAGAAATGAATGACTGAGTCTGGGGAAGGATTCTAGGCAAAGCATGATGTGGCACCTCCTCAAAGGAGGATCAACACTAAGACAACTCTGGCATGTGGGTCTAAGTGAAAGAACTTTAGCTTGGAGCTGAGTGTACACTTTCTTGCCCACCCTCCACTGGTGACTCTTGCACTCAGGGTCAGCATTGGTCCATGAGATCATATTTGTTGAACTGCACTTTTCATGGGTGTGCCAAGGCCGAGGCATCCTTCAGCTGGAGATGATGCCTTGGGTTATGCCTCTCACTCAAAACTGTCCTGAGCTGTAAAATTTGTTTCTAGTTTCCCTGCCTTTAGTTCACCCCTGCCCCACTGTGCATTCTCAGGTTAGCACTGGAAGAAGAGGAAGACATTTTGGCTTCTGTCTGATTGGTAGCTGTAGGGCAGGAACTCATGGATACCTGAACCCTCGTAAAGGCCTGTGCCCCAGAGCCAAAGCCCTGAAGTTGCAGGGAGGAGGATACAGTCAGGGTCATGTGTGGGTCAGGCCCAGGACCTGCTGGTGTCCCATGGCAATAGCAGGGAGAATTGGGAATGAGTACCAAAATTGCTGCTTAGGAGAGAAGGGTGGGAGCTGGAAGAAGCAGGCAGAGCAGCAGGAAGGGCTGGAGGGAGCCTTACCAGGATATGATGTTTCCAGCTGGGTTGAGGAGAGGGAAGAAGCAGATGAGGCTGATGTGACAGGCAGAGAGCTGGAGCTTGGAAATGTCCTTGTCAGTGGAACTTCTGGGCTGGTGGCAGGGCTGGTCTCTCTCAGGACAAAGGTGCTGCTGGAGGATGTGGCAGGGGTGGTCTGTGTCTGGGTGACAAGGTGCTGCACAGGCGGCGTCAACGTTGTTCTTATGTGGGTGACAACTACAAAGAGAAAAGCACAAGTTGATTGAGGGTGAGTCTGAAGGCTGCCTCTGAAAATTTGACACTCCTTTTTCTGAAGCTCCTGAGGAAAGAAGAGCTTGTTGGATGCACGTGTTTCTCCTCCTGGTTATTCCAAACTAGGCAAACATCATCTGGAAAAGCTGGGCTAAGCGAAGCACAGTCTTCAGCCCAGGGCATCTCTCTTGTTCCTTTTACTCACCTTCTGGGTAGTGCAGAGTGGTTGCTTCGGTTGCCTCACTCTCTGTGATGAAAGAATGAATGTTAGTAATGGTTGGGAGCTGGTAAGGTTCCTAGAGGAAGCTGTAATTGCTTGCACAAGAAGACCCAGATATATGCACCCCAGCAGTACATTGTGGGAGAGACCTGGATTTTGGAAAGAGTGTACAGCTGCCCTCCCACTACAGTAACTTTCCACCACACTGTCCCAGCCTGCCAGTTGCTAATGCAGTAATTCATGTTGCCATACAGCCTCAGAGGAGGCTGTCCTTTTTATATTGAGTGTCAGACCTTCAAAAAGGTTAATATTTTTGGGAGGAGTATTTCTTATAATGGGAGGGGGGGGGGTAGGGGGCATAGAACTTGGAGTAGAGAGATTTTGTCTACATTTGGAGAAAGTGTTGGAAGAGAAACGTTACCTTTAACATCATATTTGGATGTCAGATACTTGCTCTGTTGGCAAGACAAATTTCCATTTTAATCACATTTATTCAAGTCCTTTCCTTTCTATTTGAAATGTTAAGAACGCTAGTAAGAATTGAGTTTTTTTATAAGGGGTATATTCAGATATGTCTTGTGAGTGATGGCTTCACCTGACAGATAGCAGAAAGGGCTACTTACCTGCTGTTGTTAGTTTAGGCTGGCTGAAAGTGGTGCTCTGAGTTGTGGTTGGAGTAGGTATTGAGGAGGTTGCCATTTCCCTTTTGGTGGTGGTCTTGAAGGCTGATGAGGTGACCCCTATTTGTTCTGTCTCTGTTGAAGCAGCTGTTGATGAGGCAGAAGGTGATGAGGGAACAGACTCTGGTGTAGTGGCCATGGTTCTTTTCATTGAGGTAGTTATGGAAGGGGTAGTGATGGTTGTAGTCATGTTTGGTGTGGTAAAAATTGATGTTGTATGTTCTTTTAGAGCAAAGGTAAAAAATATAATGTAAGTAACCAATTCATAGAAAAATTAAAACCAGATAAATTATTTAGAAGTTATTAATATTTTAGAGATAATTTTTAATTTTTCAAATATTTTCAGTATGACTGTAGTATTCATGTTCTCATAGACTTACCAAATATTTCTGTACTTATATTTGTTTTCTATTGTCTCATGTCTTTGTTCTCACTTTCTGTATTTTCCTGTATTAGATTTGTTTAATACAATTTTTCTAAGTAGTTACCTTTTTTGTCCCTTT
Organism: Thryothorus ludovicianus; assembly: GCA_013397245.1. NCBI lineage: Eukaryota > Metazoa > Chordata > Aves > Passeriformes > Certhiidae > Thryothorus > Thryothorus ludovicianus. Next base: position 102,313 of record VZTB01012991.1, on the reverse strand, counting down.
GGCTAAAGTCTATATGGGCTTTGTCCATTGGCTTTTATTTTGTTCCAAATCAGCCACACTTGCAGCTTTCAGCAATTTGTACTGAAAAGCTAAATAACATCACACTACAGACTCTTCTTGCCTCAGTGAACAGATCATCTGTCACAATGTCAGCTTTCATGTGTTTTGACTCCTTTGGGACCTTTTTTTACCTCTGCTTTCCCTGACAGCCATCGTCCAAGGTGGTTTATTAGTTTAAGTGCGTGTTGGTAGGAGGCTAAATGAGGCTCCACAAGCCACAGCATCAGAAAGTAATTGATGCTGGCAGAGTCATCCTCCAGAGAACAGGACTTTAGAAGCCTAGACAAAGCTTCTACCCTGAGAGCTGTGTGACTGTGCTTTGGGACTTGCTTACATTATTCAGGGTCAATAGATGGGGTGCTCCTTGAACTCCATAAATGAACCAGTGAAAAAGAGGCAGAAGCTGAGCTAATAAACCCAACTGGAGCTGGGCTTGCTCACTGCTTATAGAACTTCTAATTGTGTTTCTCAGATGAGTCACTTTTTGGTAGCATTTTTAAACTAATGCCTATATCCTTTATCTTTTCATGCACTTTCAGTCAACACTTCTAAACATCTCTGATTTTCAAACTCCTTTCTGGAAGCCTGTTTCATGATTTGGAGTCTAATGCTTGGATGTTGTATGAAGTTGAATTGCATTCCTAGGAATGGTATCTCAACGCAGAGGTATAGAGCAAGTTTACCATAATTTATTTTAGACAATAACACTAAAAACCTACCAGTTGTTGACTTTATTGTGACAAGAGGCTGTGAGGGTGAAGTTCTTGGAACTGTAATTTTTGCAGTTATTGTTGGATTTGTAGTTTCAGGTGATACAGTTGTTGCAGAAGTACTAGGTACTGTTGGTAGTGTGCTTGTGGTAGAGCTCCTTGTTACTTCAGGCTGCACTGTTGTTACTAAGAGAAAAAAAACCAAAAAGATAAGAAATAGTCCTCAATAATCTACTGCTGTCTATATAAATGGAATTTTTCTAAAGTAAAACCAGTGGTATAGTATTAGTATTTATTTATTTTAGTATATATTTATAGTATTTATTTATATTAGTATATATTTATAGTATTAGTAGTAGCTACTATTAAACCCCATTACCTTTAAGACTAAACTTTGAAGAGCTATTATCCATTGCTTCCTTTGCTATTCTGTGCAGTGAATACATTAAACAGGTATTCTTGCAGATGCTTTATACCATTTTCTTCAATTTAAAGTGAATTTGGCATAAATACTTGTTCATATCAGCAGAGATGGAACAATATTTCAATCCTATATCTAACAGTATCCATAAATTTATTATTCACACAACTCAGAGTGTAAAGTTTTCCAATACCATCTATATTCAGGAAGATCAATGGAATTTCTAACAAATTTAAGATCAGCATAAGTAGATTCCTTTCCTGTATCAGGCTATAGGGATTTGGTATAGTCAGTCACACATTTCCATCAAGACTTTCTTCAACTGTTGATGTGTTATATGGCCAATACCTAGTAAGACTGGGCATAAACTTCTATGAGATCCTTTTCATCATAGAATCATACAATGACTTGGGTTGGCACAGACCATTAAAGATCACTCCCTCTGCAATAAGCAGGGATGTCTTCAACTAGATTAGGTTGCTCAAAAGCCTCTCCAGCCTGAACTGAATGCTTCCAGGTAAGGGGGATTCAACAATCTCTTTGGGCAACATCTTCAGTGTTTTACCAGCCTCACCATAAACAATTTCTTCCTTATATCTAGAATGAATTTACTCTCTACTGATTTAAAACAATTTCCCCTTGTCCCAGCACAATGGGCCCTACTCTAAAAAGTCTGTCCCCATCTTTCTTGTAAGCCCCATTCAAGTATTGAAAAGCCACAAAGAGGTCTCCACGGAGCCTTCTCCTCTCCAGGCTGAACAACCCAAGCTCTCAGCCTTTTCTCACAGGAGAGGTGTTCCAGTCCTCTAGTTATTTTTTTTCCTTTTTCTTTCTTGAATTAAAGACTGCAGAGCTGGACAGAGCACCCCAGATGGGCTCTCAGCAGAGCAGAGGGGCACAGTGTCTTCCCCTGGAGGCCACACAGCTTTTGATGCAGCCCAAGATATTACAGTACCAGAGCATTTTTCATCATTTCACCTTAAGCGTGTGAAACTGATAATGCTGCTATATCACACAGAAAAGGACACTACTGATTTCATAAACACTTATCAGGACACGATATCAGTGTGTAAGTTACACAGATGATCAGTTGTGTAAACTAACCTGGTGAAGGTGATGATGGTTCAGGTGTGGTCGTAACATTTACTTGTCCTGTTACATAAAGGCAAAACAGGTTAAATTTGTGAATAAAAGCATATTAAAATATCGTAGATAAGGCATTTGGAATCATTGGATTCCAAATAATTGTGCTCATTACTGAGGTACTCCTGAAAGTATTTTATGTTAGGTATTTCAATGGTCAAATTCAGATCAAAAGACTTAAAAATGAAATCAGTACATCTCATTATTATACTGAACACTACTAAGATTTTCCTATCTTTGTTATGACTTTTATGGCTAAGGGCACCTCAGTTTTCAGGGATAGTGGAACATGGTTTTGTATGTAAGGGAGATCACTAGCTGAGATCCTGGTTACACAAGACAGAATATCGTAATAAGAATTTTGTTCTTAAGGTTTATTTTACATCTGTGTGAAAATCCAAACTGTCCAGCTAGAGTCTATCCAAAACATTATTTAATAAGATAGGTTTTCATGGAAATAAGCTATATGTTAATAAACCTCAAGTCAATTAAAAAAAAAATCTCTAAAAGGATATTGATTGAGTCCAGTCCCTAAATCTGCTCTTCTGCTACACATTCCCTTTCCCTGTGAAATGTGTTGAATACCTCTGAGACTCAGCTCTGCTGTGCCTGTGCCTCACACAGATTAGAACACCAATATCTTATTTTACAAGCAGTACAGTAATGGGCTTATTTTGAAAGGAAATTATGTTTAGAGGAACACTCATTTATGGAAGGATACTAGAAAAATATCTTCTGTGAATCTGTGCAAATGTTGTAGTATGGTTTACAAGTTACTGTGGAGAAAGAAATGCTCTTACCACATGGCATGCACTTTTCCTCTTCATGATCAAAGTATTCATCATGAGAGCAGTTGTAACAGCCTGAAGAAAGGGGAAGAGAAGTTTGGTTTACATTTCTCAGAAAAAAGCATTTAATTTACACTATTTATAATTTAATATATTATATTTCTGTCATTAAAAAATAGTATCAATTGCAACATCGTCTATTCAGTTAAGTATTTCCAATGTTATCCTCAGAAGGAGGTTTAGTATATGTAGGAATTTGTTTCTCCAGCTTTTATCCATTTGTTTAATGAAAATAATAATTGCTCTCTCCACATGTTTTCTTTCCTAAGTACAGTGCATTTTTTTGATACAGTACAAGTCAGAATTTCTCTCCCAGGCATGCTGAGCTTGATATAAAGCTAAATACAGTACATCTACTGAGTTGATTATATATTTAAACACTACTAGTAAGGGAAACATCAGCAAAACTTCTTCAAAAATAACATCAATTAGATTACCATTATTTAACTGTGGAATGACTGATTTTAGTTTAAAAAAAAAAAGGACTGAAAACAATTGTGTTACTGTTTCCTGATTTAAAGTAGATGAGGTTATTACCTTCAATATTGACATATTTGTAGTTTTGATTTGGACAGTTACAAGGCCTGTAGTGCCAGGTGCATTTGTCATCATTGTAGCCATGGGAAAAAGCATCATCAATTCCTGTTCTTTTATGAGAATTGTAATACTCACAATAGACAGCTAAAAAAGGGACAAGCAAGAGAGAAGTCAGATTCTTTTTTTTCCAAATTAATGGCATGATATTTCTGAAGTACTAGAAGGAAGATAAATTTAATTAACAGTTGGAACAAAAACCTTCACTGAAGTGATTAACTGCTGATGTAAACATATTTTAACTCACAGAAGTCAGTCTCTTTACTGCAAGTACAGTATGCAGGCATTTATACAACTTTTCAAACACAATGTATTGAAATATGGAAAGAAAACCATCAAAGATGACAACTCTAACATTGATTTATAACATATTCATCTTCCTTTTTCCTCTATGTCTGCTGTTTTGGAACACCTTGATGTCATTTTCCTGTTTTACAGTGTTCCAGCCCACACAGCTGGCTGGCTGTCTTCATTCCCTTGACATCCACACAATAAGGTGATTTCATCATAGCTCAAATGAAATTTTTTACAAATGCATGCTTTCTCTGCTGGCAAATTCACAGTTTATCTTACAGTGATAGCAGAAGAAACAATCTGCTTTCTGTGACCACAGTATTTGCTCTCTCATTACTCCATGGTAAACATAGCTAAAATATTTTGGTTAATTTAGCAGAAAAGTACAGATTTCAAAACCCAGCTGACTGAGGTCAACTCTTTGCCCACAGAGAAAATGCAGACTTTGAGGTGGTTATTAGTAAGTTTCCCATGTTGCCAAACGAATATACTGACAATAAACATCTCTTCAACCTGTTTTAAGGAGAGCTTAAGGAAACTCACGGCAGAACTCGGGGGTCCTCCAGTCAATGCAGACTCCTTTTTCCAAGCACGCCATGGCATAGACGGCGATGGCGTCACACATGCACTGACAGTCCCCTCCAATGTCACACCCGCAGGAGTCTCGGACACACGCCTCATAGTAGGGCATCCGATTCACCTGCAGGGCAAAAGGAAGGGACTCATTTTCCAAGATTATTTTCTATTATACCCTATTACACCCTATTGTCTTAGTTTGAAGACAGGTGTGTCGGCTAGGGAAAAGCAGGAGCTTTTCCTAGAATGGAGAATGCAAACCTCCTCTCTCCAAATGGCTATAATTTTTGAAATTAAAGGGGTTCTCAGCCAAATATATTGTGATAGGATTAACAGTTCTTTACTTGTGTCTCTAACAAGATTAACAAAATAACAACAATAACTATAGCATGAACAACAAGCAGAGCTAGGAAACAGTCACAGTTTTCTCTGACTCTGGCACCTTTCCAAAGCAATCAGGAGTCCCGAGGGGTGAGGTGTATCCAAAGCCTGGAGGCAGTAGCTGGAGCTGTATAAAAGGTCCTGGCTAGGCAGGAGAAATGGTGTAGAGAAAACCAGAGCAAAACTNGAAATGGTGTGGAGAAAGCCAGAGCAAAACTGAAACAGCAGCAGGTACAGGGCAACGGGGCAGCAGCACTCAGCAGGGCAGGGAGAGACCAGGGTCTGAATTCCCAGGGGATCCAGGAAAGTCACTCTGAGCTCAGCTCCAGGTGAGGTCTGGTGAGATCTCCCTGCAGTCATAAAACTGAACCCTCACTGTTCCCTCTGAGAGTCAAAAAACTCTCTGAGAGACAAGTGCAGTCAGTGCCACCCTCTCCCTGACTTAGCTACTTCTTTTGTCTTTTTTAAGTACTCGTAACAGCCCACAAACACCCAACAATCCAATTCCTAGCAACTTTTGGGAAAAAATTCTGTAAGAAAGCAACCCAACCCCCAACACCTATGTATAGGCATAACCACTGCAGCATTATCCACATTTCTCACCGGTTTTCACTACCTGAAAATGCACTGATCAGTGTCAGGCACCAACAGACTAATTCCTGATTCTTAAATCTTCATTCTTTTTTCACTCTTGGTAGTTTTAACTAATCAGTTAATACCATACTTAGCTTTTGTGTTCACAAAAGAGCTGGTGAAGTGGAAATGAAAATTAACATAAATGTGAGCCGTAAAAATTTTTAAATGTATTTTACTGAAAATCACCTGTTGGAGCATCAGCATTTGGAAGAACACAGATTATGCCTATAAATTAAAAAAAAAGAGCAAATAAATTCTTACCTTATTGTGACAGGCAGAAAAAACATGGCTGTTGATGACGGAACATGTCTTTTCTGCCCATGCTTTACGGTAAGGGTTCTTGCTACAGGGGTCCACTACAAAGTACACATCCCCACAGAGAGGATTCTCTTTCCAAGAGTTGACAAATTCCAGCTCGTTTGATGCCACGTACTTGCTTCGAGTTTCAAAGTCATCCTTCATGTTGCCATTGTAGTTACCACACAAACCACAGATCGTTTCCTAGATTCAATGAAAGCACCAGTATCAGTTCAGCAAGTTACAATTCTCACCTTCCCTTTTGATTACTGACAGTTTCCTTTGCTTTAGGAGTGAATGTCATCTACAAATACTCTCTCATAACATACTTGTGCATGGGTTTCTCCTCAAAAATGTAAACTGTCATCATTTAGAGATCAGATTCAAATGTGCAGTTGCATAAATTACAAACACTTAGCTCAAAAATTTCCTGAATGCAGAAGAGAAATCCTTTAAAAGTCATTCTCTTGTGAAGATCTCTGCTGTTTTGGAGATAATGATGAAAATTAATTGCTAGTAACATTTCTGGAAAGCCTTTGCCATCACAGATATTCAAGGCAATCAAATGTGATCAAATGTGCAATTCAATCCAAATGGAGGGATACTTTAGGGAAATTATTCTGCAGTACCTGTGTTTCTCTGGAGATCTTGATGAAGAAGTTCATATGCTTATTCCAAATAAGGGTCATGTTGTATTTTCCTGGGATAATGATATCAAACATCAGGTGAAGGGCGTTCTTTTTCACTTTGTATCGTACACCAGGATTTTCCCCAGAAATAGCAAAGGTTTCATCTCTCAGTATGATTGTCAGATTCTGGAAGAAAATTTATCTGGAAGTTACAGCTTATCAAGTTTCAGTATTTTCCTTGCTGAAGTTCAGATGCTGTGATACTGCAGCAGACAAACAGTATTTTTTGATTGAGCAATTAATTCACTGCAGAGTAAACTTCAAAATTTCCTGGCTTCTACATAGACAAGATTCTTGGAGAATGAAACACAACATGAGAATTAGAAAAACCCAAACAAACAACTGTGGTATTTCCTACTAAAACCAAGGCTCTAGGTTTGGCACATAATTTCACTTACAAGACCTTTCTCTTAAGATACAGCTAAAGCTTCCAAAAAAATGAAGAAAATCTGGTCTTAAAGTCTATTCAGCTGGATAATGGCAGAAAGAAAAGCTTACCCCAAGGTAAATGCTGATGGATCTGGAGCATGTGACTCCTGATTTCCCACAGATGACATTCTCAGTAACAATTTTGAAAGAGGAAACAGGTCTATTAACACTGCAGCCATCCTAAAAAAACCACAAGAAGCACAAAGGCTCAAGAGACTGTGCCTAAAGTCTTCCAACTTAAAACATAAAAATATAAGAAAATGCAGGATGCCTAAAATGTCACGAGTAATTCTGTTCTGGGAGGTGATGACCTCTGCTTTGCTGGTAAAACTGATGTAACTTCCCTAAAAGACATTATTTGTCTGGTACAGAATACAATGACTATTTAAACACGTTATTAAAAATTTAAAATTGATTAGAATTGCATGAAAATGATGGGTTTTTAGAAATAAAATATTTTCATTTAAAGTATTGAAATAAACATAATATATAGAAACTCCGTAAGTGGCGATAAAGATTCAAAGTGCTGCATTGTTTATTGATACATCCTAGCATATTTTTATTAGTCTCTTAAATCCAGCTATTTCTTGATGCAGAGATGCTGCTGCAATAAGCAGGAGGAAGCAGGTTACCGTAGCTAATATGTATTCACAGTTGCCATCAAACACAAAACGCTGTCCATCAAAGGTGGTGATGTGGCCTTCTCCATACAGATTACAGGTGGAGGAACACCTTGTTTTCTGAACACATTTCCATTTGCCTTTTGTGCAAGTGCTGGGAGTAAGAAGAGAAATCACACTCAGATTTCAAAGAAATCCCATCTTCACCTGCTTATTTTTATATAACTCCACTTTTATCACATGTTCAAATAATTGACTTATGTACACTGAGACCAAATTACAGTTAATATAAAAACCATAGTCAAAATTTATGGACTGCCTAGAAAATTAATTATTAAAGAATGCTTTTCTTCATGAAAGAAATAATATATAAAACCCATTTATTTTTACTCTTGATGAGATCAGAAGTCACTGCTCTGTGTAGTTTGGGGAATGGGTTTTTTTTTTTTAATAATAGATTAGTAACTGGAAAGGGAATAAACGACTTTGAGAATGCTGCTAAAGAGATGGGAATCTTTTTGGGGGTGGTTGCTTTTACTTACAGAAAAGAAGAAAGATTTTGCCCTCATCTTTATTTAAGTAGAGTTGTTAATAATACTTGACTTTATATCACTTACAGTCACAGGCCCTTACTGGATGCCTTTATTCCTGAACATACATAAAGCAGAAATTATCCCTGAAGCTGGTACAATATATTATCAAATGTTAAGCTTCTCTCTTTGTTAATCCCTGTACTCTGTCATGGTATTTCTTCCTTACAGCTGTTGCCATTTCCTACTCTCCAGTCAATTAAACACTCATTTTTATGTGGCTATACACTTCAGTGAAACAGAGGATCTGCAATGAAAAACCCTGTGATTCTTACCAGATATCACACTCAGTCTGGATTTGTTCACCTCTTCCATAAGCAAGGCCACCATATTCACAGGGACACTCCTCAGCTGGCACACACCTGCCATCGAGATTTTCATAGAGGCCATCAGCACAGACACAGCCTGATTCACACTTCGTGGGTATCTGGGAAAGGCCAACAGATTGCAAAACAAAACGAAAATAATGTGAGATGCATTTTATCCTGGATGTGAAGTGTGTCTAGAGTGAGTCTGTGCTAAGTTCTGTTTGGGCTTGATTTTAGATTTGTGATGTTCCTTATATGAACATGCCATCAGTTGAAGTAGTTTCACTGAAGCTGTAATATATACTTGTGGTCTGAGATACTAAACCTACCTGAAGACTCTGAAAAATTTATCTTCTATCACTACCAGTCTTTCAGAAACAGTACAACAGAATATTCTTCATATCAATGAAGCTTATTACAGTTCTTTCAATTAGTCTGTTTCCTTAATATAAGAAAACCCTATTAGGACAGCCCAGATCTTCACCTAGTTCAAGTCTCCTGCATTCTGTGATCAACAGCAGCAGAGAGTTAAGAAAAAAGAGAATAGGAAGCATAAACCCCATATTCCCATGGGAAAATGACAGCTTATGGAGTACCTGAGCCAGAGATTATAGCCATGTAGTTAAGAATCCTGAATGGATTTTTATTCTAATAGAATTTAATTCATTAATTCATGCAATTAATTTCTTTAATCACTTCTTCAATACATGTGCAACTTTTGTGTCCACAGCCTGATACTTAACTGCATCATGTCAGATAAAATAATTCCTTTAATTTCACTAGAAGCAATGCAGTCTAGTTCTAAGTAACAACTAGAACATTCTACCTCTCTCAAAAGGATAAATATCCCAGAGCTGTGAAACTCACACATTCAATTCCAGTAGCCAGCATCTGACAGGTAGGGGCACATGCAGCTCCATACTTGTTTTCTAAATTGTCAGAACACGATATGTATTTCTTAGGAGCTTTGCAATTTTCTAGGAAAAAGGAAGAAATATGAATATTGAGGAGAAATTAACATAGAAGAGAACAGTGAAGTAGTAATTTTACAGCATAAAGGACAAAAAATGTTTCTAAGTAAATGATATCAGACTCATACCTGCAGGATTTTGAGGTTTGCCTGTGCAACTTAGCCTCCCATTAACACAGTAGCTAGGGAGAAAGAAAAATCAATGAAAATCTCTTCTAAGAAAGAAATTTTGGGTTTTTTTGCAGAATTATTTTATAAAAAAATGTTTCACTCATGTTACTACCTCCTTCCCATCCTTTGAAGTCAAATATGAGTCAGCTTGTCTCTTCACTTTTTGTATTATACAGTAACATCCATTTGGAAAGTGAACAGTAGCTTATTATCATCATTATCACTAGTAGGCAATTGTCACTGTGAGGATGGCCTATCAAGCCATTCCAGAAGCTTGTATACAGCTATGTGCTCTTGACAAAATCTAGTAGGAATACACAGATCTCAGCTATTATTTTCTATTTTTCTCTGTAACATTTCCAGGCTGAAGATAAGACAAATGCTTTTTGCTCAGTTAAGAATATTTGTAGTTTAGAAAAGGCAAAAAAGATGTCTTGAAAAATAAATTTCTGCTATTAAAAATAAAAGAGACTGCATTGGTTTGCGCTGGAATGGAGTTAATTTTCTTTGTAGCAGCTCAGTGGCGCTGTTTTGGATTTATGACCAAAACATTGTTGATAACACAATGTTGTTTTAGCTGGTGCTGAACAGTGTCCACATTCTTGCTCCTCAGGTTGCCTTGCCAGGGAGGAGGCTGAGAAGCAAAATATTTTCATTCTAAGTGAAATCTGGGAGGAGACACAGCCAGGACAGCTGATCCCACTGACCAAAGAAAGATTCCATACTATATCACATCAAACTCAGCAATAAAATCTCAGGTAAAGAAGGAAGAAGGAGAGATGTTCAAAGTTACAGCACTCATCTTCCCAACAAAGCACTACCCATGGCAAATTCATACTTTCCTGGAAATGTCTGAATGGCTGCCTGCTGACAGGAAGTTCTGAATAAATTCCTTACTTAGCTTTGATTGTTCATGCTGCTTTGCTTATTAAATAAGCTTTTTGCTCATTATTAATAAAGAAATTTAGTAAACTGTCTATATCTCTACCCATAAGGTTTCTTGCTGTTGTCCTTCTGATTCTCTTCCATATCCTGCTGGAGTGAGTAAGTGGCTGTGTGGTGCTTATCTGCTCACTGCAGTTGACCCTCAGCAGAGACATGAAGACCCCTCACCTCCATTTTCAGTTTGTTCACCTTTAAACTTGACACACTTACCAGGTGATCCCACCAGTCATTGTTGACTGGTCAGGCAGGATGTACTTTCTGTCCTCTAAGTAGCAGGGACAATGAGATCTACGAACACACTCATTCTTGTGGTTCAGGTACATTCCTTTAGGACACTGGCAGCCTTCAATAGGAATATCGGTTGGATGGCATTCCAGGGCTCGGTTGGAGAGTGACAAGCATGTCCTGTCACATGCCTGAGTGTTGTAGCTGAATGTTTGATTGCCAGTGCAAGTAATGGCTATTAAACAAGACAAGAGTGTATGTTAAACTTAATTTGCTGATCGTCCTCCTTGTAAAAGATATTGTCCTTTTGCTTATAACGTGCTGCTTATTTTGTGTCAACAGTTTCAAAGCTTAATGCTTCCTGTTGCTCCTCCTCCTGTGGATGTAGAGCTCCAGAAAAACATGTCGCAGACCAAGACTTAATAGCAAATATTGCAGCTGTTCAGAAGTCTCATGCAGGTAAAATACCTTACAGCTTTTTTGTGAAACATGGAATTTAATAATGCAAAGGGAAACATAGCAGAAATACCAATTTTTGAGTATTTTTGAGTAACAGTGAAACCTGTGCCAAAGTCTGTGTTGCAAAATAATTAAACAAAATCAGTAGTCAGTTTTCCCTAGTTCTTTCTCATTTTACAGAATTGCCTTATTTTTCTTTCTATTCTGTACCTTAATTATCAAGTCCTGGAAGCATCCACATGCTCACCTTAAACCATATGAATAATCTTTTTCATATAGTCTTGAAATAACAGCCATGTTCAGACAGACACTAGAAGGGTATCCAACAGTTGGATATCCAGTTTCAGCTCTTCCTTCTGATCACTATTTCCTCATTACTCATCTGGTGGCAGACCACTGAGAGTTGGTTCAGGTACTTACTGCAATTGTCCATACTGCTCCTCCAGTTCTCAAGGATTAAACCCATGGAACTGCATGCTCGTGCATATGATCCCAGAGCAGAACAAATATAAGGAAAGGTCTCTTCATAATTGCAGGCTTGGTAGACACATCTCTGAAACCCAACACACAGAGAGTACTTTGTTACTGGGGATCAGACATTTGGAAGTGCTAGACCCTGAAAGTATTTGAAAGACGTGTGGATGTGGTGTAGTGGTGGACATTGTTGTATTTATGGTTGGACTCAATAATCTCAAAAATCTTTCCCAACAAATGTATTTTATGCTGAATTTATAGAACTAAGTCACACAGGATACATATTATTGCATAACTAAAACTGATGGAAAATATCTGCGTAACTGCATTGCTAATGTAAATAAAATATACTCAGTACCCTAAAAGATGCCTTTGCTTATTTGCTGCTTCTCATTTTTAATATTCAAAATGTTTTGTGTAGATTGGGAAATATATTGAGCTTGATTACACACACGGTAAAATGAATACTTTGCACAGTTAAAGTTGTCATGGACAACTGCAGCAAGAGCAAAAATATTTTCTGATTCACAGGGATGGGACTGTTGCCTGTGACCAAACAGATTTTCAGTGTGGTGGAGACATAATTTTCAAAACCACACCTGTTCCTCAGCCTCTCTGCATTGCTGATTCAATGCGTGGGACACCGTATATGATTCCAATCTGTTTTATATTTGGACTCTCTCTGTACAACATCCATCAAAACTTCCTACCTTGTAGAAAGGAATAGGGTTCACTACAGCATGGCACTTCTCAAACACTGTACCCTTCTTGGTCAGAATGGAGCAATGAGTCTCAGCAGATATTTCTAATGAAAGTAAACAATAAACATCAAGAAGAGACAGTTAGGAGGAAAAAATTGAAAAAGAAATTTTTAAAAATTTGGTATTTTAGATGAACTTTTGGCAATGATGCACTGAACAATAGGACAACTTGTTAGCTTGTGAGCTTTCAGACTCTATTCTTGTNAAGACAAAACCTGGATTTCAGTCTCAGTACTTCTGAGCAAGCCTAAGACAACCATGGACACTGTAGTTGCACTAGACAGATCAAACCCCTCTCATTCATCATCTCAACCCCAGATCTCTAGAATGGGATCTGATGAGCTTTCACTTGGTATGTATTCTAGAAAGCAGAAATAGCTTGCTGGTGACAGAATTTGTGATCTCCAATCCTCTCAGTCTCTGTTTCTGTCCAGCTCTCTGATTTCCCTGGTATGGGCTTATGAAAGTGTCAGACAAAGCCAGTTGGAGAATTACCACAGCATCATTTACTTACTGTTCAGTTGGCTCAAAGCACAAGGGTCAGTCTCTCTCTCTAAGGCAGGATGGCAATTTCCTGCCCTCCAGGAATCTACAAAAAGGGAGGCTGTCCCTTCAGTGATATCCATGCTAGTCATGAAGTCATCTGTGGTGTCTCCATTGTAATTGCCACACAAACCTGACAACATCAGAAATGCAAGGGATGGCGGAAATTAAAGAAAGTGTGCACAATGGCCTGTGTTTCATTCTATAAAAGTGAGAAAATTGATTCAAAATCTCTACACAGAGTGTCAATGAATACTCAGGTCAAGTAGCCAGAGAAATCTTGATTATGTACACATTCAGTCACTGAGCCCTTGCCTCCTCAAGTTAAGAGTGTCAGTTTCTAATCAATGACAAAATCATAGAGAAGTTTTTGTCTTTTTTCTAGAAAAAGGTGGTTTAAAATAATGTAAAAGAGAAAGGCCATGAAACACTTTTGAAGTTGCATGTTTTCTTATGTATATTAAATGCACAGTAACAAAGACTGTGCATTTAGGCTTTTGTATTTGTAAAAGCCAAAGCCTCTCTGTAATTCCCATAATCGGAATGCAAAATATGTTTGTGTGGCTAAAGTTGCTGTGCAATAAACATCTCCATGTGGTGATTACCAGCTGAGAAGCTTTTAGATTCTTAGGCTTGTTGTATTTACAGTGGTCATGCACTACCTTCAAATAACTGTGTGGTCTGAGACACAGAGACCACACTGACTTGTTACTCCTTCACTGTGTAGTAAAGCACATATTGAAAAAGGTACACATAAAATACAGAACAGCATTATATTATGTATGACAAATGTGACATATCTAGTTTCTTTGATTCATTTTAAAGTTATTAGCGAATAATCAATTCAGTTTTCCAATGCTTCTTTTTTTTTTCTTTGAATCTGGAGAAGAAAACTGATTTCCTAAAAGACGAATACAAATTTTTGAAAATTATACTCCCTGTATTTTCTCCTCTGCAAGGGGACTTGTTTGCTTACCCAGTGTTCTGCCTTTGAATTGTGATCCAACTTTCACATAGGCCTGGAACACAGGTGATGTTTGAACTGCAAGTTCCAGCCCAAAGTTTGTATGCATCTGAACGTACATGGAGGACTGCCTGAAAACGGTGATGTCTCCTGAAGAAACAAGCACGTTTAAAAATAGAGATGTTGGTGATACTGCAAGGTAACGATTTTAACACATATATAAGTGTTCTAGCACTCTGTCTACAACTCTTCTCCCACACACAACTCTCCACAGAGGAACAGATGCAGCAGGAAAGATTTTAACCTTCCTCTAAAACCCCTGGTATTAGCAATTGAAAGATTGTGAAAGATGCTGGCTTGTGTAAAAACAGACATTTAATTTAATTTGCATATGACTTATAGTCCCTTTTGATTTTTACCTGATCTGTAAGGCAGCCGCTTAAGTTCATCATCATCAGTAAGGAGATCATTCTGAGAAATCACAATTTTGTCCTGTAAGACATGGAACCTAAAGTAACTGTCTTTACAGAGAGTATTTATATGTTAAGCAATTATATTGTTGATGAACTATGTAAAAGAAAAAAAATTAATTCAGGCATTTTCTCACGTTATAACATGCTGCTTTTAGTTTTCACTTTGAAAATACCTTCCTGAGTTGATGTAGCAATTGAGATCTTTACTGTGTATACATGAGCAGAAACAAATCTTCAGAATTCATCCTCCACAATTTTTAAGTTCAAGCTACTATCAATGACTTTGAGCATTTACTTTGCTAATCTAGTGATGAAATGCTCGATGGGATCTGTGGAGGGAATACCTACCTTTGTAGATTGGTAAATTATGGCACTAAGTGATGTCTCAGAATGAGAATAACCAGTCTTTTCATAAACAGCCATTAGGGTTCCATTGTGTGGCAGGCTGGGACTCTGGAGGGAAACAGAAAGGAGAAGTAAAAACAGAAGCCTACGTCAGTATAACAATGATCTGTAGAATAAATGTGTATCTTATGAAGTCCTCAGTTTGTATTCCAATAGAAAACCAAAGACAGACTAAAATATATCCATTTGATATTCTGTGTTTCTAGACTGCAGGAAATTACCTTCATAAGAACATAAGTGCAAACCCCATGGAATCGATATGGCCTCGAATCAAATGTGGTAACAAAGGAGCCTCCTTCCAGGGAACACCTGCCAGGGCAGGGCAAGTCTTTGCAGTTCCACTGACCCATCACACATTTACTGCAGAAAACATGAAATTCTGTGTAAGGTTATTCTTGTCTTCACGCTCTAAAAACTCAGCTACTTCCTAGTAATGAAATATGTCGCTTTTATCACTTTTTTCCTTATGTTTTCTATGCTTTTATTTTCTTTGTCTACATAGATCAGCTGAAGTTGCTCATCTTAATTCAAAGTTGCTGAACTCTTGGATGGGTTGTCAGTAAACTTTCCCGAATCGTGAAAGATGCTGCTCTTGGAAAGGTTAGGAAAAATTTTTCCAACTGTCTGGTGAAGGTACTTTTCATTCTCTCATGGAAGTACCTGCTGGTACTCACCAAGTCCTACAAGCTGCTTTCATTGTCTCACCAGGAGCATATGTTTTCCCATTCAGTGAACATGGACACTGGCTAATGTGAACACATGTCCGATTCTTCGAGATATCATCAAGAACAGTTCCTGCCAAAGAAGATAAAAAAAAACATTTTTCCCCATCCTCACTTAGCACTACAGTAATTATGGTTGAAATGTTTTCTGAAATTACCTTGAGAATGCTATTCTTGCCTAGCCAGTGCCCATACTCAGAGATGTAACATGCATGAAATTTTCTCCTAATTGAAATGAAACACAGTATTCCCAAGTGATGACAGCTTTTGGCTACTTTGTCATATGAAAGCACAGTCAATTGTCCTATTTTGCAATGCAAATGATAGTAATAATCACAATTGCTGTAATGAGTTAATCTTGAATTATTGTAAATGGAATTTACAAAATTCCCATGATATTGCAGAAATCCTCTGAGGTGTGCTACCTCTTCCTGGTGCTTGATCAATGTATATTTAAGTAAAGAACTTTAAGTATATCATTATCCCATCACAAACCACGGTCCTGTGAGGAAAATGTATTCATAGCTCTGTTCTTGCAAAGAGTGACCAACCATCTTTAAGGACCATGATTACTCAAGACTCCAGTTACATTATGTTACCTGAGAAAGAGCAGTTCTAGCAGCACAATGCCCTGATATGCACAGCTAGTTCATTATTAAGCAGTCCATTCCACTTGACTGGATAAATGCAAAAAAAACATTCGTGTGATCCATTAAGAAAATGATGAAATGATACCTTCTGGACAAAAGCAGCCATAGGTACAGTGACTGGAACAGCTGTACTCCGGGTTGGAACAGGTTTTAATACACGGAGAACCACATTCCTCATAGATTTTGTTGGCAGAACATTTTCCCACAGCTGCAGCAAACAGTGGCAGTGTTAAGATTTTTGAAGTGTAAACATAGAACAGTATTTCATCTACTACCTGGCAAGGAAAAGACCTTCTGATTTCTGACACTAACATTCTTTTATCTTGCCTCAATACTAATTTCATCATCTGAGTATTCTTTGTTACCATCATATATTTACTCTGGCTTTTTTTCACTTTTCTTACCCAAAAAATTGGAAACATTTTTTCAGAAGCTTGGGAGAATGGCAAACGGGCCATACTGCAGCCTAATGAAGTACCCCAAATCAGATTTTCCATAGTACTTCAAAGTTTTACTTCCAATCAGTCATTGTAAATAAGAAAGTTAAGCATCTGAAAAAGGACTACTGAAAATTATCTTTGAATAAAAGCAGCTATGGCAATTATTAGCAAAAAGGTTCAAAGACTTCAGGGGCTATTTAAAAGTGCTCTCTCTCTTCACTGGCTAATTTTCCAAGTACAGTAACAAGAAAACTGTGCTTAGAGTAAGCAGCCTCCTGTAGAAAGTTTGAGAAGTTAGACAGTTTTCATTTGGTGGATATTTATCTGTTTTACTGTCACTGGTCTAAACTTAGGAGCTATGTTTTGAGCTTTGTTCGTCTTTGAGGTTTCCCTGTTCTTCTGACTTTATCAAAGCTTTATCAAATACCACTGTTCTCTGTAGAAAATAATTTGTTTAATTAAAGACAGTAGAGACTTTTAAATATTGCAGTTATTTATCATTATCCCTCAATTTAAGACACAGAAAAGTTAAGCACAGTCTCTTGTGAATAAACCATTTGAACTTACAGCAGAAGTTTTCAGTTCTCCAGTTGAACACCATTTGGTGGGACATAGCACATTGCCTGGAATACTCTGACAGTGTAGAGCAAGTGCAATTGTTTTGTCCTGGCTCACTGCAGTCCTGCATATCGAGCTGGCAACGAATGACAAACCTGTCCTTGGGTACACTGCAGGTTGGTGACACCAAATTAAGCAGCTGAGAGCAGATCATGGCCTAAATAAAAACAGAAAGAAAATTGATCCTGGTGGTGATTCCTTCATACAAAAACCACAATGGAATAACATTGCTAGTTATGATTTTCTTGTTGGTTAGTTTGCTTTTCTCCCTAAAGTTTAATAATGCATATTTGACTTAAAATGCATGAGAAATTCACAGATGGAAGGGAATATACGTCCATTATACAATACAAAGAATTTGATATATTAAAATAATTCCACTTCTCATTGTGTTGAAAATTAAGTCACTTCCTGTGCCATCAAACCCCCTAAAAATGGCTGAGAACATTACACATAGGATACGTGTTCTCATGGCAATTCAGTTCCATGAAAAACATCCCAGATGTGAAGATCACAAAATTCATTCCTCTTTGAGCATACACTTGGTGCATTTCTGTTGCCTGCAGGTTTGTGTTGACTGCCACGTTGCCTACTGCAGTGTAAGGTCTCAAAAGTTATCAGGCACACTGATTTTCTTTTCATTTAGAACTCTAAGTGATAGCAGTTGATGATGGTTGTCCCTGTTATCAGTGCTGTTATCTGGCAATATGTTTTAGGCATTGTGAATATCTTCAAATCTGTGTTATTCATCTTATATTGTTAGGTCTCTAGCTGTTAGATAGAAAGTTCTTAAAGCTTCACTGATTTCCATGAATTTCCTGTGACCACCTGCATGGAATTCCAGAAAACTGTGAGCTAAATGCTGGTTGATTTTAATGAATTATTTAAATCTAGCCTGTGGGCTTTTACTCTAATGTATTTTAATGCAAAGAACTCATTTTCTTTCTCATATCATGCTATACAGATGTTGACTGTACCTGTTTCCATGGAAGTCATTTTTATGATACCACTGCCTCTCTGTTATTTCTATTTTGACCCCCCTGCTAAGAATCATGCTGCAAAGAAGTCAAGAAGATCTTCCTTACATATTTTTTGTGAGGAACGGTGGAAATTGGTATCTCCTCAGACAGACAGATCTCTGATGGATCATCCATTTTTTGTAATGCAGCAAATTTATATGTATCCAGCAATTTACCTGGAAATTGAAAGGTTATAATTTGTCAGGAAAAAGACTGGATTAATTTGTTTACTTGTTGCTATGGCGTAGCAAAACTCAGATTTTACTCTTTGACTGTTAAATGTTCCATAAGTTAATCTTCCCAATGATAATACCTGCCTCTTGTGGAAGTTAGGAGAGTGTGATCCTTAGCACCTGTTTCTAAAAGATAAGAGTCTTAATCATTTGTGTGAGGAACCCATTATATTATGCTTATAGCAGATAACAGAATGTAACATAATCATATGAAGTGTGTTGGTGCCCCATGGGACTGCTTTATTCAATTCTGAAACACAGCACTGCTATCACAGTATTCAATTTTCACCTTGACTCACTTTAACTCGTTCTCCTTCTGTCTGAAATGTCCTTGTCTCTTACCTTCACGCACAAACTCATTCAGTTCATAACCATCATAGTTCCCACACATTCCACACGTTTTCCCCATGTATTTTTTTTCAGCCAAAACCTAAAATAAAATAGAACAAAACATTTAAAAGGATCACCCTAAGTAAAATTATCTATACAGCAATACCTTTCTCAAACAAATTCAGTTCAAGCACCCAATTAAAAGTGATTCTTCTCATTAATTTAACAACATTTTTGAAGGAAGAATTTTGTAAGCAGTGACTTTTTCCAATAGGCAAACAGCGATTTTTTAAAATTGGTATCTAATAAAAAGAGTAAGATTTGAAGACACAGGGAAGTGAGGGGGGATAACATTATAAGAAGCCAGGAAAAAAAGAAAATAATGATGAAGCCTTGCTAATACCTTTGCTGAGAGCATGAATTTCAGGTTTCTTCTTTTAAGAAACTTAAGGTTACAGGAAGAAAACCTATTTTCAGAAGAAGGTTATTCAGTTCTCTATTGCTCTGGAGACTAAAATGATAGCATTACTACTGGCTACAAACAACAAATTATTATGAAAATCTTAGATTAGAGAAATAAAACCGTATTCTTTGTATAGTCAGATTAACCCATCACAGTAGCATTTTCTTTTATATATGTGATAGCAATGCTGATACATCTCCCAGACAATTTATTACATTTCCTTGTTTTAGCAAATTTAATCAATTTAGAATTCAATGTCTTTTGTGACAATAATATCACAGGTCACAGTGAAAAAATGTATTGGGGATTTTGAAGGAAAAACCTGAAAAGATTCAAAAAAAAGGAAAGAAAAAAGAAACTTGTAGATGCACTCGATGTTTGAAACCAAAAGATGTCCCAGAGAAGCCAAATAAAAAAGACTAAACTATGGCATACGATATTAAATTCTACACAACTTTAAACAACATCTCTTAAGCAAAACATTGCAGCTGCTGGAATACCTTGAGGAAAGATTAAAATGTGTGAAAGTATCCACAAATCTCAGCACTGGTGACTTTAGCTAACTACCAATGCTGCAAGTGAAAGTAACACACAAAGTTGTTTATTTCAGGAGGAATGTATAAAACAAGAAAAGAATAAATATCAAAATAGTAAATACATGCAAAAACATCCATTAAGTTTAGAGAGTTCTTGCCATCCCAGTAAATCTGTGAGAACCTTTTACTAACCATGAGGTAGTCATCATTGTTCCACATGACCACCAGCTCCATCTCCATCAGCTTGGCCACCAGGCGGACGTTGCGCCCGTAGGGTGCTATTTGGATCCCATTGCTGGTGTACGGCAACTGAACGACACTGAAATGAGGTGAGAGGAGAAACCAACCTCATAGCAAGGTTATTAGTTATTTATTCTGCATATAATACACACACAGTCTGAGTACTTGCAGCAGTATGAATCAGAACTGTTTTCATTTTTAACTGTGACATTTCAAAACACATGAAAGTTTCTGTTGATTGAAAATCCACGTCAGCAGTTTCATAGGAGAATCACCAGAAAATGGGTTGCATAGTGACCCTACTACTGACAATGTTTGCACAGGACTTGCCATCTTCACTTGGTTTGGTTTTATTAGAGCATAGCTATATGTTTCAAGAACTTGTAACCATGAAGCTGGTGTGGTGAAACTAACGTTGATTATCCTGAGGAGATTCTATGGCATTTTAATATGAGAATTATGACCAAAAACTGACAAGATTAGAGAAACCCATAAAGAAAATGTATTAAAGTGTGAGTAAGTGCTTGATGGGAAGCAATGGGAATATCCAGTTAGGTATGTTAACTTCAGTAATCTGTCAATTAATTTTTGACACAATGCAGTCTTTAGTGCACCTGCTATATAACTCCCTGCATTCTCTAAACACTTCACGCCTCACTCATGGCAGAATCTTACCCAACACTCCTGACAGAAATGCTGCCTTTCTCAACAATGACAACAGAAGGTCCAAGCTCAATAATGATCCTTGCAATTTTTTTGTCCAGCCCACGACGGAACTGAATGTTGAAGTCTGGGCTGGTCTCATCACATACAGTTGCAAAGATGTAGTTGCAAGTCCCAGTGAAGTCATACTGGTATTTATCAAAGGTTGAAAAATGTCCTCCTCCCCAGGTAGAACAGGAATCCTTGCTCAAAACTATAAAAGAGAAAGAAACACGGATTTAGCATATTTGTTCATTCTGATTAACATTTCGAATAAGAATACTAGGACAAGCTATTAAGTTTCTACTCAGATTAATTCTGTAAACAACATTCTAGCCCTCTATTTGCTTTTTTTTTTCTTTTGTAATCTCAAAATTTTATCTCAAGTCAGGAAATGAAACAATATTAGGAGTGAGAGCAGTATTCTCATTTACTGTAAGCAGAGGAGAATTCCCTAACTTCCTAGCTAAGGAAAAGCCCTTCCAACTCCTATGCATAATATAAAGATTTATCTTCTTATTTCAGTCTGCTAGATCTGTTTGCAGAGTTGACAGCTTGCTACTGGACTGAGCTTTCTCATCTCAGGCACAGCATTTACCAAGCTATGCCATTACTGTATCATGATTAACTGCACAATTAAATCACCAGATATCCAAAGACAGTCCTCAAAGCCTGACTCATAATTCCACACTCTTCCAGCTGTGTGTCTGTGTGACAAAGTTCCGGCCAGTTTTATAAGTATATGGAATGTTTTAATCAGTTTTCATTTTTAAGAAGTAGTCTGGAATGTTCATCTGAATAGACAGATTTTCAGATGTGGCAATTAGTCAAAAAAAAAGAGATACAACTCCAGTGCTTGCTGTTAGATAGTTCTGCACCTCCTTACAGCATTTCAACAGTCCCTCTGAAGCTGGTAATTGTATTGAAGTACCTAAAAATCATGTCCTCAGTTCTGTATTTCCAGACTTAGATTGTTACTTTCATTTTTAAATTATTTTTTCTTATTGTATCATATGAAGCTCAGGTATCTTAGAATATATCTTAGAGTTACAAAGTATCAGATAAGTTTATCAAAGTCTACCTGCAATTTACATTTACTGTCTTAAAGCCAAAATATCTCTTTTAACTCAAAAGGAGAGATCAAATAACCTACAGAATGCTACTGGTTTTATCCAGATCATGTTGAAAATACTGTTTCCCAATGAGCAGTTACCTGTTGGCAAAAAGTACTCCTCTTCCACACTTCTGTTCTGTCCTGAAGGTTTGACTGGAAAATAGGAATTGGCTGATTGTTACCATTGATCCTTCATGCCTTCCAGCTAGTTTAATATACAGTGCCTGAGTCATACTGACCACAAAGCCCCAGAGTGTGCCAAGGAGTGATTACCCAGGGCTGCACAATGGTCAGAGTGCAAGAGGTGCCCCTTTCAATAAATACAGGAGCACGGTCACTGTATTTGTTTTTATTTAAATCTTATCAAAGAAAAATAACTAATGGGAATGTCAATAACTCAAGGAAGTTTAAATCCAGATTATGTGTTTGTCTTTTGAGTTCAGCTTTTACTAAACAGTATCTAGGGATTTGCTTTTAATTAGTCTATATCAATACTCTACTGTTTCTCTTGTTGTAAGAGCAGATAGCAAAGATGAGTTCCTGAATATTTGGGATTTTTTTGTCTGATCAAAAGTCTTTCAACTCTTTTTACTTTAACAATGAACTTACATGCTTATACTGAATGGGGATTCTCCTAATTCAAGCCACTCTCAGTTTCTTCTGCCTAAAGAAATGTTTATTATAATAAACTTTCATTTTATAGAATTCTTTTTGTTCTACACCTTCACATTTTCCCCAAACTGGATAAAGAACTTCATTCACCAACTGATATGCAACAAGTTTTGGAGTACAGAGAATTGATTTCTAATAGTATGCAAAAGTAAAGCATGATATTTTAGTGTAAAACACTAAAATTATGAATTACTAGAAAGATTGTCTGTAAATGGAATAGGATAGAAAAAAATTTGGAATATTAGCATTTATATCCTTATTTTAGAAATAATCTTGTGAAAATGTTGTGTTTTTAGAAGGGCTATAACCTTCTGTATCCCATAGCAGAGGAACATCATGTCCTGTAAAATATATCATGTTAGCATGATGGCATTTATTCATTCTTGCCATGGACATAAAAAACTAAATGACTATTGAATGAACTTCAAATTTAGAAGTCAATGCCTCACATTTCTTCAGAAAAGGACATGTGAAAAAGTGTGTTGGTTCTGCCCAAGGGTTGATGTAGCTCTGTGTTTTATTTCCAGCAGTGACCATTAACAGCCTGCCCAAGGGAAGACTACCATCAGATCAAGCATATATACTTCTACAGATATTCTCTCAGTCTGCAATTATTTTCAGTTCAGGGAATTTTGTGAGGCTATTAAGATTTTTCTGCTTATCCCTCCCTTGTGCTCTGGCTTCCAAGTCCTCGTCCACCATCATTTTGAACAGAAAATTCCACAATAACTACAGTCAAAATTTGCCATTAAATTTTAATTATGAGTTAACATTTTAAGGATACCTGCCTTTCTAACCATACTTCTGATAGCTAATATTTTAAAGCTACAATATGCAAATTTTTGTTTGTTTTGGCATTGGAGATTGTTTTACACAAAAAAAGATAGCAGTACCTTACTATTTGTATTTCTCATTCAGAAAGACTTGTACAAATTTACAGTAAGTAGGTGGCTGGAGTTAATTTTGCATACAGATTTGGATGGATGCACATAAGCCATTCTTTGGAGCTAAGGGAAAACTGTTGGTAAACTACCAGAAGTGTGACAGCAGCTGGCACAGCTGAACACTGAAGCAGAGATCTGCCCTAGTCTTACCCCTCTCTGTCTGCTGGCTATAAAAGTGAGGAAGAAGTATTCCACACTCTGATGGCCTATTTGCATATAAGTTTGTTTTAACCCGAAATCTTTAAAATCATTTTCATAGACTCGATTGATATGGAGAATGAGCTTTATTTGATTTCCTGGATTTTGCAATATCAAAAGAATCCATATCCTAATTTTTTAGATAGTATTAGACAGTAATACGTAGGAATGAAAATCAAACATACCACAGAAATTACCCCAAGAGCATATTTCTAAATGTGGAAGGCTATTAAACTGCTCAGTGTCTATCCTTAGGCATCAAAACCTCAGCATGGCACACTAAAATACTTTCCATTTAGTTTAAAAGTTACCACAGTGAGACAACACATTTTACATTCTTTTTATATGCAAAGTCTTCACTTGGAATTTCTAAAATTTAATGCTTCAAAACATATGCTCCTTGAGGCAAAGACTTATTTTTATTATGTGGTTTGTACAGTGCCTTCTGCAATATGGACTTGATGTTGAATAGAGTTGTCACTCACACTTGAATGCAAACATTAAAAACCAGGTCATACACTTACTTCTTTGCAGAGATTCTTTCTGTTTTTGGAGATAAATGGAGGACCAATAATTTCCTTCAAAAGCTGTGAAAGGTAAAAGACAACACAATGAAGTTATCCTCTGAGCAAAAGGAAGTTCAATATTTGTATATTTATTTATTTATTTTTAAGCATGCTGCTGCGAGTCAAAGCAGGGTCAGCCCATATAAGTTGTGCTCTGTCACACAAATCTGAAAGGAAATTATAATGGAAAATCACATCGTTCCTATAACAAAATGAAGTAATAGAAAATTCTTCTGTACTGGACACGTAATCAAAATTTGTCAGAAATCCTATGCAATATGAGAGCTCCTATACTTCACACTAAAATCCTTCCAGTTAATAAAAGTGGGATAAATCTTTCCTCATGATTTTGAGTTCTTGTTTCACCATCCGGGTGAACGTAGTGGAGGGAATAGCCAAACGAGTGAAAACACAGGAAGAGTATTGTTCTGTGTGTTCTTCTCAAGAACTGTGGGATCTGGAACTGGAGAGCAGGAAATCCCCAGGTGTAGTTGTTGCTTTTGCTGCTCACGTTAAGGCAGAATGATGCAAGCTGTCACCTGCTCCCTTCCACCCACCTCTTCACAAAGCCTGGTTTGGTTAGGAGAGGCCAAGGAATGTTTAGCAAATGCTGAGTGCATGTAGTTCCTTCCCCATGTCAAACACAGACCTGTTTCATAAGCACAACTGCTCCATGTTCTCACACATACCCAAAGACTCTTTCCCTCAGCATTTTCCTCCAGCACTGCTGGAGCGAGCTCTCAGAGTCGATAGCTGGGTGGTAAAAACCAAAACAAGATGCAGGAATAAAGACTTGTGCTTCAGAAATGTGAGAAATGTGCTACTCATTTTTATATTTTCTCATGTTTGGTATTTCTCAGATAGCAGGAGCAAGTGTCTTGTAGAACCCATGTAATTCTCTGTTCCAGGTTAAGGATCTTTTGCAACATAGAAAATGTGGCAGAAGGTTTCTTTCATCAAATAAAGCAGGCCAAATGCACATACATATCTATATATACACTGCAGCTCTGCAGGGTGCTGTTGCTTCCTTGGATACTGCAGTGAGTGGAAGCCTCCAGGGAGCTCACCAGCTGTAGCAGACTCTGAGCCAATTCCACGCTGTGCTGCTGAAGGTAAGGTAATATTTGCCATGTGCTACCTCAAGGGCTGCAGGAAAACAGGTGAGGCTCTGCCTTTTATGTAAGGCTAGGTTAAAGCACAAGAGGGAATTTTGGAACTGAGTGTTTCAGCATATCCTTTTGGTTTGGATCTCAGATTCAGACATCTCCAACGTTCCCATCAGTCTATACCTCAATTCTTCTATGAAATAATACTTGCTGAAAAAATATGTTATCTGGATAAACTAATCTAAGTTTTTAAGAGCTAAAATACTACACTGGTAGAATTGTATACAATGAATATTTAGGCATAAGGGAAATAAATCAAGGATATAAGTTCAGTGACAGAAGCACTCCCATCCTAAATGTTCTAACAGCTTAAAATGGCTTTTATCTCAGCCACTCCCAAGTTGTCTGACACACTCATCACAAAATCATTACAGATCCTACTCATGCTGCCTTGCTGTCTTGAATTAGTCAGCACTGGCCAATAATTCCTTGGAATTTTGCCAGTGTTTTAGAAAACCTCCACAGTTGGCCTGCAGCTCAGCAGGCATTTCCAAAATCCAGCATGCTCCTTCCAAGTTCCTAGTGAACCGTGCCATCAGAGTAAGTACACCACAAAAAGGAACGGTCAGTTTGTGGCTTCCAAGCTAACATTCTTCATGCCTAAGCTTGCTGCTGCCTTTTTTTAATGCCTGGATTTTGAGACCTGCATTTGTTCAATAATCTATTACTGTTGGTTTTACAGTTTTCCAATCATTACAGTTTAACCTAAACTTCAAACACGACATGAATGGGATTTAGGAGTGTGTAACAGCTGCCTTCCAAGGACATTAAATTTGCAGGAATTGAATACATGCCTAAAACATTACTTCAAGTCAGATCTATCTAGGGAGCTTGATGTAAAGCAAAATGTCCAATAATTAATGAACAAGTATTTTAGACCAGAACAGACACAGTTTACAAAGCTTGTTTGTTAGCTTTTCAAACTCAAACATGGCATTTCAAAGCATGGCAAACAAAATTTAACACATACTTCAGGTTTGGTATTTAGATTAAATTTGAGCATAATAATCATCTTGGATTATATGGAGGTGTACAAGAGTTAGATTGAAAATAACTAAGGATATGAAATCCACTTTAACTTATGGCCCAAAGAATGGCTAATAAAACACAGAGCCATTTGCTGACTATCTGCCAATCAGCTGTATCCCGTCAGATCAAACTATTAGACTAATTACAGCACAGTAATTTTTCTCAGCATTTACATTCTTTTTCTCACACTTAACTCTGAAGAGAATAGTTAAATCTTCCAGGCAATGTTAGCAACTATTCAGAAGCACACAAAATGGCAGATTGTACAGATCTATCAAGTGCTATGGCTGTGCAGAAGTTGCATTTTGCAATCATTTAAGAACTTTTCTTTTAAAAGCTTCTCCTAGTGTTATATGAGATTTCTAAAGTACTGAAATCTTCCTTACTATAATTTTACTATTACTGCAAGTATTCTGTTTTCCTTTGAGAAATGACATGGGATTCTTATTTTGAGTTATCTCAATAGAAATACTTATTTTGAATTATCTCAGCAGAACTTCAACCAGAATTTCACTTCTTTTGGACAACAAAAGATTTTACTTCCAGAGTTGGCCACTCTACTCCAGCTGGCCAACTTCCTTGAGAACTATATCTGTTGAAGTGCAGTTTCTGTGTGGTCAGCCTGTCTAGTTCATGGCAGCAATACAAGCCAGCCAGGGAACATGACATACTATGAAAAAATAAACAATTCTGCTCCTATACTGTGGCTACTATGAAACATCCCTATGGGAAAATACAATTTTATGTTGTAATGGCTTAAATCAAAATATTTCACATCAGACAAACAAATGAAAACAAAACATTGAAATGAAATATTTCTACTTCCAACTTGCAGAAATAATTTAAAATCTCTTTTTTGTAAAGGGTTCTCTTTTCCTTCTGTAAAGTTCCTCTCTTCTAATTTGAGACAAACAGAAATGTTGAAATGTCAGATGTTCTGGAAAGGACAAGAACTTTAAAACAAATGATAGAAGCCAAAAATTAAATTTAACACTGAGGGTACTGGTAGAGCTGTAGCTGTAATATGAGTTATCAGTTGCACATGTTCATGATGATTTATTTCTCTTCAGTATGAAATTATTAACTGCCTTTGTCTCTGGCAAACATAGATATGTGAACAGCATAAATCAAGGTGACTTCCTAGTTATTATACTTCATAAGAAAAAGTATGACTGTACACAAACCTCTCAAAAGGATCTATGCAGTTTTGATTATTGAACTAGCTAAAGGGGTGAAGCCTCAGTTTCATCAATGAATTAGCACTTCTTATTAAATAAAGGCTAGAACTAACAGTTTCAATCAGGTTTCAAGCTTCTGCAGTTTTTTTAACCCAAGCTAATGCATGTTTACTGATTTTCTTAAGTTATCACTTTCCATCAGACTTCACATCAAATAATCAATATACGTCCTTACAATCAACATTTATATTTCCAGCTAGAGACAGACTCAAGGTACAGAATTTGGATGCAGATCCATGAAGAAGAGAATTAAGTCCTGGCTTTTATCTGACTCATTCAAAGGAAACAACACTTGGATCTAGAGTTCAAAACAATGAGCACCCTGCATATTGCCCAATTTAAGAACATACAGATCAGCATCCAAAAACTGTCTGATTTCAAGTCTTTCCTGGACAGAATGAAATCTGTTTGTTTTCACAGTCTCCAACCTTGTGAGGCATTCCAAGGACCTGAAATACTTGACACATTCCAACGGAGAAAACTGCTCTGTAAGAGTTTTCTAGATCCTCCTAGGGTTTTATCTTTAAATTCAACTTAGTCCTTTGTAGAAAAAGTTCTGATTTGTGATTGCCAAGTTTATGTATAAAGCTGTTGTGGCTGTCTAAGTGCCTACTGCAATTTTGATTGCAAGTATTTATATCAATCCCTCTATTATCTAAAATAGGAAGTCATGTAAATTAAGATTTTGTTCTTTCAGGCAGCAAAATTTGGGGTTAGGATCCACTTTTAGGTAACTTAATTTGGTTACAATGGTGCTAATACAGTGAATGGAGTTACACCTGATTTATAACAATACAGATGAGGTTAGAAATTGGCTCTGAGAGTCTACTAAAGGGTTGAGTTACTTATATTTTAATTATTTTCATGCTACAGTTGAAGTCAGTGATTTAAGAGCAATAAATGTCTCCATGCAATTTGAACTATGTAGTTCATTAAATGTAGTAAACACAATACAAAAGAAATAAATTTAACCTTGTTTAACCTAAAGCAAGTGAAGTATGCTTTTTAGCAGCTTGAAATCTTTTCTTGAAATTTTGACTGTAATAACTGGTAATTAAAGAGAACATAGAGAAGAAATTGAAAAAAGCATCTTAAGCAATGCCAATCCATAGCAAAAAGGCTTATTCTCAAAAATCCACTGGTAAGAGAACAGGAGAAATAATGAGTAAGGCGGCTGAGTAGCTACAGAGCCAATGAACTTACCTGTCAAATGTTTTTTTAGAAATAACACATTAATTTGGTATACAGGTGGATTGGATAAAAATAGTAAGACAGACTTCTTAGAAAGACTGAAGGATTGTACCAAGTATTATATGGACGAATACATTAAGAGTCATGTAAATTTTTTAGACTAGAACCATTTGCCTATTTTCCAGCACAGGATTCATTCTATCACATCATTCTTCAAAAAAATGCCATTTCACAGCTCATACTTAATGCTTTTTGCAGTTCACATAACAAAGAAAAATGATTTTGATTATCACCTGCACTGGAGATATACAATATATATCTGCAATGACATCACTAGGAGACTGAGTTACTTATATCTGAAAGATGTTCATGAAACATCTGAAACACTTGGAAACTCGCAAACACAACAAAAGTCCTTTGAAAATATTCCCTGTGTCTAGGGAATGAGTTTTAGGGAAGGATCCATCAAATCAGTAATCAACTTTCTGAAATACTTAAGAATTAATAACTTTATTTCAGTCATGTATTTATTAAATAACCTGTTGTGTTTCAGGATGAAGCAAAAAAGAAAACATGCAAACTGAATTCTGCAGGTTGTGAGAAAGAAGGACAAAACCTGAACCTCATGTGATGTAACAGTACAATTTTTCTTCAAACCACGAACCAAGAGGAGCTCAGGCACCTCGGACTTACCGGCAGAGTGCAGGAAACTGCAGAAGATGAGCAGTACCAGTGTGGGGAGCATGATGCACGCCCTGCCTGGGCAGTGTTCTCACAGCTCCCCTCTGTTCCAAGCGGGCAGTGCCAAAGCTGCCACTTTCCAGGCTGCCCTCTTCAAGCTTGGATGCTTTATATATAGAAATGCAATGCCCTCCCTCATTCCCACAGTTTGCAGAAATTGCCAGAGTACCCGCCAAACAGGATCTCCTCTTTATCAAGTTCAACACACCTAAAAGCCACTTAGAAAGAGAAGAAAAAAGAAAATGCAAACCTCCTCCAGTTCATTATCACTCTTACAAGGTTTTTATAATTCTATTTGTAGCACCTCAAACACTTTTACCTGCCTTCACTGAACAAATTTGGTACTATACCCAAAAGCAAAGAGACAAATAATACACAAATTATGATCACTAGCTGATAAGGAAAGGAATAATATTGGACCAGCACACAAAGTGGAAGAGCGAAGTGCAGGAGTTCTGGAACTGCTGAAAAGGCTGTGTGAATAAAACATGGTAAGACATGAATGAACAGAGATATAGATCTCAGATTTTTGTATTAACTCTTCTTTCATTAACTTCCATTCACTCTGCTGGGTGATTGTGTTCGTTTCTCCCTTGAGTGACTTTTTAAGCAAACTGATAAACTTTGCCTGGGTAAAGAGGTTTGCCCATGGCACAGCTGATTTCCTGACTGTGCAAGGGAGCTAAGTAAACCCTTGCCCACCACCTTAGCACTACCAAGGGCAGAGGGCAAACTTTGTTCCAAAACAGGGCAGACTATTGCACTGTGGTACTTTGGAAACTTTCACAAGTTAATCTCCACGTTCCCGCCAACATCACAGATCAAGTCCACTTCTGTTACACTTGAATCTCTGCACATTAGAGGTGAAATGTTGAATGCACTGGATATGTTCAAAGCATTACTGCCACCACTGATTTGACAGTAAAACAAGGATTTGCTTCATCCGGTCATTTTTCATTAACAAAATAATTGCTTGTGGAAAAAAATAGCCTCAAAATAAGAAAACTTTCCCTATAAAACATGAAACTCACAGGTTATCTCGCCTTTCTTCAGCCTTTCCTGTTTCACCTATGCAATACTGAGGTGAGCCTCTGAAGAAAGTGGGAATAGATGGGGCCTTTTCCTTGGCAATCTTGGTGCCTGCTCTGTCATCCCCACCAATATCACAACCAGATCCCAAGCCATGCCCACAGCTGCCAACACTGTGTGTGCCGTGGCTCTTCCAGCATCCGGGGGCAGTGCGTTAAGGGTCAGAGAAGAGAGGCTGAGGGAAGGTCAGGCCAGGGGAGTGAAGGGGAAGAGAAATTCTCAGAGTTCCCTCTCTCTTGGGAAGAAGCCCAGGAGAGACAGTGACTTAGCATAATTTCAGCCCTAGCTCAAAGTGGTTGTAATTAAAACAAGATCATTAAATTTTAATTGACACGAAGGTCTGCCTTTTTGGTTTTCAGGGTTGGTTTTTTTCCTCCTTACTATTCCCCATTTCTCTCCCCAGCAACAGAAGGTGAATGAAGTATATGGCTGTTGATAATAGAATTGCAACCCTAAATTTAAACATTTCTATTGAAAATCTTCTGCGTCTGCCTTATAAAAGTCCTAAAGTAAATGAACAAAATCACTCGTCACTTCTGAAAATCATGATCAAAATGAAAAAATCCCAAGTCCTCAAAACAGCCTCTAATCAGACTGATACTATGATAAATATATAATTAAGATTTCACAACTGTACATATCACATTATTTCTGGAAAATCAGCTCTAAGTTCTTATTAATGAAATCCAAAACAGAATTTCATTTTTTCCACTTCTAAGAAGTATCTTCTTTAAGAAGGGACTTTAGCGCTTCCTAGCAACTCAAACGATAACTGATAGTGTCGGACAGAAATTTGCCTTTCTCTGACAGAAAAGACAAAAAAATTTCCTCACTGCTGTCAAATAGGATTTTGTTTTTTGTAATACGTGTTCATAATCTTTCTGTCAAGCAGTAATAAATTAAAACAGATGACATCAATGTGTGTTCTATGACTTCCTCATTTGAAAAGCTGGGCACTTGAGAGCATCACTTTTACTATCAAAGGTGGCAGACTGAGACATCATGGAATTAAGATCACTGCTAACAGTTAATTGTCCTCTTCCATCACCATGGGTTCAAGCTTTTCTCTGCAGCCTTTATGTTTTCTGAAACCTTTCATGTCTTTACTATATGAAGCTTACAAAATTCTCAAGAAATGCATATACTGACAAAAGTTATTACCAATATTTACCTAAAATATTGTTGTTTTCAATTCCCTGTATTTGTAGCAACATTCTTAGCTGAACTCATTCTGTCTGAGAAGTCAGGATAAAGATATTACCTTCAGCTTTCCTGCAAGGAATTTCAGTCAATCAGTCTAAACGTATATGATTCAGCAAGTTATTATTTTATGGAGACATCCAAAGATGATGTGAACATAGTTAATCAAAAGCATCCATCTACAACTGCATTTAAGTCAGGACTCCAGACCAAGAAAAAACCATTTGCTTGAGGGCTGTAAGAAGTGACTGAGCTCACAGTACATAGATAATTATTACAGAAGAGCTTTGTGAAAAACTGTGTGCCCAGCTGTAGTGAGAGAATGATGCCTCTAATTAATGTGAGGGTTTTTTCCCATTTAATAATTACAACTGGTTTAGTAATAACATCATTTGTCAGAAACTGCTGTTGTAGAGGAGAGCAGAGTTTGTTGTGGTCATATTTAGTATCCAGTAACAGTTTCTCAGTTTTTAATATAGTTTAGTTTCCATATCATGTACACTTCTGGAAGATTTTTGAAATGTCAAAGGAATTTATGTACACCAGCTATTATGAAAATTGAGAAAATCTTAACACTTTAACTAATACACTCTCTATTCTACAGTTTAATTACTAGGAATTTTTAGGTATATCAGTTACAGAATATTTTGATGCTTTTATGCAGATTGCTAAGAAAACATTCCACTTCCAGTA
Source organism: Thryothorus ludovicianus (assembly GCA_013397245.1). NCBI lineage: Eukaryota > Metazoa > Chordata > Aves > Passeriformes > Certhiidae > Thryothorus > Thryothorus ludovicianus. The sequence goes on along the minus strand of VZTB01012991.1, from coordinate 69,533 downwards.
ATATACTTATTGTATATTATTTTAGCAGCCTTGCATATTTCTTGGATAAATAGCTACATATCTTTGTAAAGAGTAAGACCAAAATATAGCATTTGATTAGCCCTTGTCCCTGTGGGTGTATAAGTAATTTCCAGCTTTGGAAGCTTGTGCCTGTAAGTTTCCATTGCTCTTAGTGGAATACAAAGATACAGGCTACAGCTTGACAGAAATCTGACACAACAGCTGAGCTGGTGGATTTTGTCTTTGAGCTCTGAAATTTGATTTCCCGTCTCATTCAAATTTTGAATAATTGTAAGATAAATTGTTTTAATATGACACTATTAAAATTATCTGTACTTTAACTTCCAAACTATTTAAAATGCCCGGCTTTCAAGTAATTGTTTTAAAATATTCATGACTGAATCATTTATGTATAATGAATATAACATTTATTGTCTCATAAATGCTGTGTCAGAATTACATAAAATAAGGCTCTTGAAATCAACTGGGTTATTTTTTATCCTTTATGACTGAGACATTCACTATGACTGGCAGGGCAACCTTGGTTTCTATCTACAATTCAGTAAGCTGTAAAATTTCAGTAGGAAAGTCTGACAATCTAGGGTTTTTTTGGTATAGATTGTCTCAAGTTAACACTATTTATTTTCTATTAGTGGTGCTTCACCTTACACAAGGTAACTCCATTACCATTCCACTTTTTAAAAATAAACCAAAAGCACAACGTAATTGGCATTAATGTGCTAAAGAGAAAAAAACAACTCCCATTTTTTCTTCCTGTTTCTCATCCTTGTCTTTCAGGTAATATAGCCAGGGAGCAGAGGTTCATGTGGAGTGCAGCTTCCCTGGGCTAAGCTTATGGCACCCACCAGGGGCTCCTGTCTGGTTGTGTGAGGAGCTGGCAGGCACCACAGGGCCAGCTGGTTGTCCCTGCTGCCAAGATGCTTTCCAAAGACACTGGCAGTAAAACTGATACATATTCTGCAAATGTTCCAATTGTGGTAAATACAAAATTTCTGGCTGAAAAGTATTCACAAAAAAAATCATGAACAGCTTATTCCTCATCCTCAACCTATGTCCCAGCTTTAGAACTTCCTGATATTTAATGCTGTGTGCTTTTCCAGCTGCTTTTCTTCATGCATTTTGTACACTTGAACTCCTTCCCCAAACACCTAAAAGAAGCCCAGGATGATTTTGCTACCAAACCTTTTGGTAAAGGTATTCACCTTATGGTTTTAGTAGAAATCCACACTATCTGCTTTCCTTTCAAGAATCAAGAAAACTTCTTAACTTCATACCTTTGAAGTAGATGAGATAACTCACACACAATCAGAAAAAATTGCTACTGAATAGACTGTTAGGGCTGCCATTCAGTTGGAACCATCACTGCCATCCTTGGGTAGCTGCCTACAGATATTTAAATGTAAAATTTAATTTAACATTGCAAATCACGCTTGGTTGCAATATGCAGACACTTAGTGACCATAGCTGTTAGGAACTGTTTAATTTCTTGTTTTAACAGTGTGTATACATGAAAGTGAACACAAACTAAGAAACAGTTGCTAACAGCACTCTTTCACAGTTCCAAAAGCAGCATACTTATACTGTTCCAAAAGTACTTTTGAACTTAAGTGACTGTAGAGTCAATTCTTTCCCATATACCTATTAGGAAAAAAACCCAGAAAATAATTTAAAACTCATGCCTCTAAAAATGGTTAAGACTTCATTGACTGGTACTTAACTTTTAATTGTAATTTGTTGGGGACAATGGCCTGGGACCTCCTCGTGTTGGCTTCATGCCTCTGGCACTCACTGTGATGAATATCTCAGATACTGTAGCTGTGGGGACAGGGTTGGTGCAGTTCACTCTTTAGGTCCTGCCAACACGAGAGGCTGACAAAGCTGCCACTCCCACAGTTCCCTGAAGCATATCTGCTGCCCTGAGGACAGGGATAAAATATTTGAAGTGTTTCTGGAGTAAAATAATTTTGAGGAAAAAGAATAAACCACAAAAAACAAAGCAAGGCCTGCTTTGATACTGTGTTCTCCTTCCTGCACAGGAACGCTGGGAAGACAAATTCTGCTTGCTCTCAGCTCCCACACTCTTCTCCAGCTTCTGAATCCTGTGTTGTTGATGCTGGACTCAAACTGGTTTGCATTCTGATCTCTGGAGTGGTCTGGGCTGTACACTTTGTTCTATAAGAATCCTGAATTCTGGTCATTTTTAGCTACAGTGCTGACAGAAAAGAATAATAGGATTGTGGAAAGAAACCATAGGACTGTCACCTCTATTCATGTCTGTCTCCCTTTAACTTTTTAACTAAAATTTCTCTCAAGCACTATGATCATGAACAAAATTCTGTGCAGATTCTCTTAAGGTCAAACTTAACTCTAGTGATTGGAATCTGCAGAGGAAGACTGATTCTCTTATTTTCCTTGTCTTCTAGTACAGAAAAAAAAGATTCCTGATGACCTTATATAAAGTAGAGAGACAGATTAGACTTTATTTAGCTGAACTAAATCCAGACTTGGAGTGCTCCTTTTTATTTCCTGAACAAAAAATGTTGAAACCAATTTGATTTTACTTTTTAATTCCTAACCTGTATTTTTCTTCTGAGTTACATTCACATGGAGAACAATCATCTGATGGATAAAAATTTGTGAAAGCACAGGTCAGTGGGTTTTTCGGGTTTTTTCTCGGGTTTTTTTTGGCCTTTAGGCTTTAACAACTTAGCAGTATTCCTTTTCTAAGGGAAATACAGGGAGTATCCTGAATTATATATCAGCCATTCTCCTGGGCAGCATGCACTTTGATTCCATACTATACAGAAAAGAAATGGAAAGCATTACACATGAAAGCAGCTGTGGTTCAAATGTTTCCAGCTTAGAACTCATTTCAGTAAGTTATTTGAAGCATCCTAAGTTTTCTTAATTACTATACTCATAATTGCCACACAACTGAGCTAAATCTGTAGCTTGTAATTAATGTTCAAACTGGACTCGGAAAAAATAAAATTATTTGCTTCTTGTTACACCACAGCTCTGTTAATTTAATAATCAGATAGATTTTGTTACCAGATACAGCATGAAAAGCAAATACATTGTGTGAACCAGGAATTCAATGAGTACAAGCTTTGACCTCTGCTGGTAAGGAAGTAAAATAGAACCTGTATTTACACAAATATTAAGAGCTGGGAACAGGAAGTCAGTGGCAGTCCATGTTTAACTTGTTCTTTAATGTGTGTGCATTTTAGAACAGATAGTCTTCAACTGATGCTAATATAACATATCTGCTATGATAATAAAATCCAGCATAAACTTTTTTTTTACCCTTTACTTGACATTCTGATCCTTTTTCTTTTATGAAATTTGGTTGACTTGGATTTAAAAAAAAACCAACAAACCAAACAAACATAAACAGCCACTGTAGTCACTATGCCAAAATCCTGAATCTCACAAATGTCTGAATTGTGATAGAATAGATTTGAAAATCATGACTTAAATTGTATTCTCAAATTTGAAAACATCTTTCCCTTTCTAAAGAAAAAAAGTTATTGGAAGAATGAACCAAAGGTAAGGGAGAGGTGTGGAGGGATTGATGAAGGCGGTTTCCATGCAGTTTCAAAAACAAAGGACAGTATGGCTATTTTCTCCATGGGCACAGAGCACTCTGCTGGGAGAATCATAACAAGAATGCACTGACAGAAATCATACAAGAACAAGAACAAAACCTTGCATCACTTTTGCATGTCTTTACATTTGATTATTCCAACATGACAGAATTGCAGCTGCAACTTCCAACTCTTCTTTACATCTTCTCAATCTCTGAGGGCAGACAGCTGTGTTTGTGTCATGTCTCTCTGTCAGCTGATTATTTAATATATTAAGACCACACTGCATGGAGAGACTGGCAGCCAGTTTATGTTTATCTTATTGTAGAATAAAGATGTCAGTACTCCTATTTTCTCACAAAGATTTGAATTTTTTTGCCTCTTTTTCCAACTAAATATATGCTACAGATTCTGTCCTGAAAGCTCTTCGATTCTGTGCATGACTAAATGTAATCAAATCTGCATGTTATTATCAGTCACACTGATACAGAAAGAACAGTTTCTGCTCATGATAAAATCCCCCACTATTTGAAAGTTCTGTGTAATTAAGTTAACATTCACTTTTAATACTATGATTTTCCTAAGGAAGATTAAACATAATAAACTATTAAGAATCAGTTGGAAAATTAAAATTAAACATTAAATTGCCTTTTTTTGGCAGTTTCAGTTTGACAAATGCACTCCTCAGTTTTTAAACCCAGTACAATACAGCACTGAATTGCTGCACTGTGCCATGCACAGAAATATCTTTATTATTTCAAGCTTGGATTTTCTTCCCTTGGGTCAAGTGGTAGTTGTAACATATGTAAATGTACAGGACAAATATACAGGATTATTTCACAGAGCTTTGGTAGAATCCTGACTTAGCTTTAGTCCTTACACTTGTGAGTAAGGCAACTCCTTGTGTTCATCTTCAAAGTAATACTTACACTAGTAGTAGATATTTTCTATGAGTTGTTCTCCACCTTTTTTCTTGGTTTAGACTCTCTTTCCTTTCAGGTAAATGTTCCACTACATTAAATACTGCCTTGAAATCTCTACTTTCTCATTGTTCAGTTTAAGAATGAGCAGAGGGGCTAATCACAAAACATGCACATACATTACTTATCTACAGTCCAATATAAGCAAGATATTTGCCAAATATGTTTTCTAAGGTGCAATGTGCTGATACTTTCTAAGAAATCAAACTATACAACATTAAATGCATCTAAGATCTTATCCAAATAAGTGAGATGACTTAAATGCCGTAACATGCTACCCAGTGTTTCCACCTGCTAATATTTATTGTGAGTATAAATGTATATACATATGGTATGCATGAACATAAGTATATACAAATTATATGTATATACCTATACATCCTGTTCTCCTGACTAGTTATTTAGGGAGTCCAGAGAACTGTGTGGCTGTCAGGATGACAGCTCTAAGTAGAACTGGAAACTTTGACCAATCAAAGTACTTAATACGACCCAAAGCACAGGGAAAAATGGCAGGGGCAGGTTTTGTTTCACTGATGTAATTCTGGTATGACATCAGAAACTCCATCTGAGCTGACATTACAATGGTTCCAAGGCCTGTGGCTGCTGAGCTCTATATTGTGTACTTACCTTAATTTCACAAACAAGTATCAGCAGAATACTTGCTTGTTGAGAATACAAGAACTCAAAATTGCCTGTGGGGAATCTGGCAAGCTGAACTACTCCTCTGTTTACATGTTTTCAATTAAATAAAAAAACAATACAACCATGAATGCTGGCTGTTGCTTAAGTCTGTGATAAAACTCTCATGTACTTCTAAGGCAGTATTTTCCAAGCCTCAAAAGCAGTGGGATATGCACATCTGAGAAATATCAGAATGTAAAGACAATAAAGAAAATAAGTAAATTAACTGGAACTTTAGCAATTCTTTTATCTTATTTATCTATCTTCCACACATTTCCAGAAAGAATTTAATTTGTGCTTCACTAATCTCACCTGAAAAGTTAGAGCTTATGATGTTTACATGTGCTGTCACCAATTACTACAACCCCTCACGATGTGGTAGAGCACTGCCTATATAAATGTGCAAGAAATGTTCCTTGCCCTCACTGATAAGCATATGTTTCTGGTTACTCTGGGGTTTGGCAGCCTCTGGATTTTTCAGGAAGAAGCAGACATCACAATGTGAGATGTTTCATACAGTCAGAAAAGAATGGGAGAACCTTCTTTGTGCCGTCCCTTCTTCTCCTCCAAGAATTGCAAATACAGGTGCAAGGAAGTTTAATTCCTAGAACATCCTCATTGACTTCTGCTAAGCTTGATATGAAAGAGTGGGCTTCCCACATACCTTTATTTTGAGAACTGAGTTTCAAACATCATATTGAATTCCTACTAACTGCTACTGCATCACACTTATGATATTGCTTTCTTCCAGTAACACACTGCAAAACAACACATGTGCTAGGTGTTGTTTCAAACTCTCATTCTTCCCCAAGGTGAGAAAGCAGCTTGTTTAAAGAGCTGGTGTTTAATGAACACCATTAAATGTACCAGGAGAGCTGAGGCCAATGCTGGCACACAATGTGTGACAAGCAGGGAGCATGACAGCAGTCCTCTCTTGCTCTCAGGTAAGCTCATTGAGGTATAATGTCAGCTTATGGAAAAGGCTGCCAATTTGGTAGAGGCATTGCTGAGGATTACAGCCTTTGTCAGAGCTTTCTGAAGGCTAAATTCAGACAAGAGAGTCAGCTGGAAGGCTGGTTCTGGATTTGAAACTGTATGGGAAGCAGTACAGGCAACAAAGGATATGTGATATGCTTGGACTGATGAGAAAGTGCTCTGCAGCATTTTTCATTGGCTATCATTTCCCATATAACGAAGACTTCGTGTTCAATTTGTTATCCTCTATTTCAGCCAAGCAATGAAAAGACCATGCTGTTGGAAAGATGTTTAGCAGCCTTCTATCCAGTGGGAGACAAAAGAAAGAACTGTTTGCAGCCAATCACTACCATCTGAAAATACCCATTGATTACAGCCTATACTGACAGAGACACGTTTTCTGTAGAGGGCTGCAAGCTACAAACTGTTATACTCAGCAGAAGTACATTAATAACTGTGAAAACATTTCTGCTGCTTTTGTCAGTGATAATTTTCTCTTCCTCTATTTTGTTCTGTTTGCAGTGACTATGAACACAAGTGAGAAGAGAGAAAATGGTGTTTTCCAGCAGATTTTATAATGGCTAACCCTGAATGACCTTTCTCCTCACAACTGAGAGCAGTGGGGTGGCTGCTGTTGGGAGATGGAGGCTTTCTACAATGGCATGTGGCAACACCATGACACACCAAGAGACTCAGCTAAGGCACATCATGGGTGTCCTGGTTTTGGCCGGGATAGAGCTGGGATAGTTGCCTCCTTAGTAGCTGGTCCAGTGCTATGTTTTGGAGTTAGTGTGAGAACAATGTTGAAAACAAACTGGTGTTTTGGATGTTGCTAAGTGGTGCTTACCCTCAGTCAAGGACTTTTCGATTTCTCACACTCTGCCAGTGAGGAGGTGCACAAGAAGCTGGAGGGAACATGGCTGGGACAGCTGATCTGAACTGGCCAAGGGGATGTTCCACACCATAAACATCATATTCAGCATATAAACTGAAGTGAGTTATATGGATTGATGGGCATTGGATAGTAAGCAATTGTATTGTGCATCACTTGTCTGGTCGGGTTTTTCCCAAGTTTTATTATTAATTATTAATGTAATGAAACATCAGTATTAATTTTTATAATTAGTATTATTATATTTTGTTTCATTTATTAAACTACTGTTATCACAACCCATGAGTTTGCAGGGTTTTTTCCTTTCCCTGACTCTCCTACCCATGCCATGGCAGAGCAGAGGCAGGGGGAAGTGAGTGAGCAGTGATGTGGTACTTGGTTAGCAGCTGGGGGTAAACCCTGCCATTGGATTCTTACTTGGAAAGAACTTTGTCTTGGAGCAGACAAGATAACAAGCATGACCATTCCCTTGAAAATCTGGGTTGAGGACACTAATAATTTACATGATCCTTCTTCCACAATTGGCTTCCTAACAATGAGTCTGATAGGGGCCTGCTGAAGGCACACTTATTGTTATAAACCTGTCCCTGCATGAAATTTTTTTCCAAAGCCACACATAAAAGCAGTAAAATGCTTCAGACACTGTCTCTACACTGAGTTGTAGACACTGAGTTGTATCATTAAAGCTGTAATTCTCTTTTTTTTTTTTTAACTAGATGTGAACATAATATTGTGTGTTGTTCAAGATTTAGCACTTTAATAGTGCCCACTTGCTAAATTAAATACTAAAGGATCAACAGAAAGTAGTTAAATGACCACGGTTAAAATTCTCATCAGCAAGCACCAAACTCAACAGATATCTCAACAATGACACAAGCATGATTCACCACATGAGAATATCCTTGAGCATTTGAGGTTTTGAAATATTTACAACAGTGTTCTTTAGTGGAGTCAAATATAAGAATACACAAATAGAAGCTGACTCTGGGTTTTTGATTGCTTATTTTTACTAAAGATGCAACATGTTCTTTTCATGTTGCCTTTTCATGTATTTGGCCCATTTTGGAGCATCTGGATCTAGAGAAGTCATGCTTTAGGATCATCTAAGAAAAAAACTCCTGAGCAACTTTAAGAAGATTAGAGCTATATGACATTCACCTGAGAGCAGATCAGGTAAACTCAACTCCCAGTGCCCTCGAGTCAAAATCCAAACATTAGGCTTATACACTCTTTCAAAATTCCTTAATTTTTAACTTAACTTAATTTTCTACTTCTATTTTTTGAAAAAAAAGAAAAAAAAAAAGCTGAAATTTCTTCCTGTCTCTTTGACACTTCAGTTCTGTGAACACCCATCCATAAATAGGAAGAAGCATCCAAAAATAGTAAGATGTGATTATATCCTTTCTAATGTGATAAACAAGGACTTTTGGTGATCATATCTGCAATATCTTCATGTGTGACATCCCTACCTAGATGGGCCTGTAGCATTAAAGCCTGCTACTCAGTAGCATTGTCTCTAACTCAAAAAAATATGCATATGCAGACACAGATTACTTAGTGGAATGGAAGAAACCAAAACAAAACCCCATGTCAACCCACCAAACCAAACCCAGCTGTAATTACAGCTGTAGCAGCTTGCTTGTGGTTGGTATGGAGTGAAATGCAGAGCTAAAGAGCATCTCTCTCACCAATGACTAGCTACCTCTTCCTTTTGGAACCTCCCATGCTATTGAACATCATACTGAACATTCATTACCCATGAAAATCTATTATGGCTATGCTATTCTGGCATATTCAGACAGACTCAAGTCTTGAGGATGACTCTCAAAGCAATATAGGTTTGTGTAGGCATGAAAGGGATGCCTGGTGAGCTCAAAACTATTTTAACACATTAATTGAAAATTAAATACTTTTAGGGCAGGCTCTCCTGAAAGAGAATAGCAGATCACTTCAGCTGTGCAGAAAGCAGCACACCCAGCTACCACACAAATTGAAAATGCTAGCAGAAGTTGTGTCCAGCAACTCAGAACTCCTGCAAACACACAGAAAATGATAAACCACAGCATCAGTTTTCAAGATGCAGTGATTCACCTAATTTTTCAGTATTTCTCTGGAAAATTATTCAAACACCATACTCTACTCTAGACAATTCATAAGCCCCTTTTAGCAGAAAAAAGCCCAGCTTCCTGGTAGCCTAGTGTTGGAAAACGACTTACTAATTCAGTGTGACTGCAAACATCAGCAGTAACACAGCAATTGTTTGTGACTCAGGATTGTCAAGGAAGCTTTCCTGTCCAGCCATCAGCAGTCTCACCTGGGCTGGGACCGAGCCCCCCTCACAGCAGGAGCTCCGGTGACCCCAAGGGCTCCCTGCACATCCCACACTCACACGAGGTTTCCTTACCGGCCCATCCCTGGCTTTCCCACAGCAGAGTCTCGGATGTCTGGATCCTTACAAGAATTTAATCGCGGAGCAGCAGCACAACACGAGCTGGTGCCCTCCAAAAGGTTTGCCGAGCTTTCACCCTCAGCGTGTGCACGGCCACAGCCTGAGCCCTCCCAGCAGTCAGCAGCACCGGCCGTGTCTCTGAGCGTCCCGCCCGGCCCACACGGCCCCGGGCCCTGCGCTGTACAAAGGCTCGGCACTGCACGGCCCCTTGCCCGGGGCTCTCGCCACACAGCTCAGGCCTCTCTGCAGCTCCTCACCTGCGCTGAATGTGCTCCTCAACAGAGGGGTATATCGGCAATTGGAGTGCTTTCACCTCCCGGCCTCAGGCTTTAACCAAAACCAACTGCACCTCAGCCTTCAACACCGCGCTGGAGCAAGCGGAGCCCGACTACGTGAAGGATTTAAAGCGACCTTCTAAACGAAAGCGAGTTTTCCTGAAGAACAGACCAGAAAAATTGCCGTTTTAAACGGTAAGACGCAGAATGGATTTGATTTAGAAACAAAAGGTAAAGAATTGGAGAAGACTAAACACAAACTCACAACATCCTCACAGCACAGCCCTTTAACTCGGGGCGCATCTTCCCTTCAGCAAACCCCCATGGCCGGAGCCACCCTGTGCTCAGCCCCTGTGGGTTCTCAGGCCTGACCTCATTGGTCCAACAGGCTCCCTCACTTGCCATGGAGCTCAGCTAAAACCCGCTTCCCATCTTCTTCCAAAACCTTCCCTGCCCCGCGGGTCCCTGGCGGCTTGCAGGGAAGTGTCCTCATGCAAGAGGCAGCTGGTGAAAACAAGGAGGCAGTTTTCTCCTTTCATGTTCAGCTGCTCTCTTTCGAGGCAAAATACTGTCAAATGTACATTAAATTGCAGGCAATTCGACAGACTGTGTATTGAGTCTTGTACCTGGAAAAATTTGAGTGGGGAGGTGGGCTGATGTGGTTTGGCAGGTAGTGATGCCTCAGACCCCTCTCCTGGAGTCAGTGATCTGTCATCCACAGTGCCTGTGCTCAGACTGACAGAGCCCCTGAACCCGCCACTCTCAGGGGGCACTCACTGAAAGTGGTTCCAAAAATGTGTGGTGGGACTGGGTACACCCACGTTATATCTGCAGCAAGGTGGGGATGGCAGGTATTGAGCAATAATAATTTATTTTTTTTAATGCCAGAATGTAGATGTCAGTGATGCTGGCCTGTGTAGACCTAATGGAGTTTGTTTCAAACCTCTGTCTGTTTTCTGCCTTAGTACTAATAAAACACAAAGGTTACTTATGTGCATGTAGTGTATTAAACTGAACTCAGCTAGGGAGTTGATTTGGTCTGTTTTCAGTGATGAAACTTTGATCTTCATGTCCTTCAGATTTTTGGGATGTAATTTATTCAAAATTATACATACTCGGCTTTAAAATCCAGTTACCAGTGAGGCATCAAAACTTTATCAAATTTAAGTTATCAAATCTTTTTGATGCAATTTAAATATAGCATGCTAAGAGGATCAGTTCATGAGTTCTGGCCCATAAGCAGGAAATTGGATAAAAGGATTGAAAAAAAAATTTAAAATAAATTGAGGAGAAAACATGCTTGTTTGGTTTTTAATTTTTCTTGATTATAAGTGTTATTGTTTCAAATCTAAGAGAGTCAACAGAGACTTTGGTATCTCTGAAAACCAGGATTCTGAGTATGTCAATAATCCCCAGAACAATAATTTTTATATCAAGAAATCCTGTAAAATTTAAAATGTTTACTCTTAACTGATTTTCCAGGACTTTAACTACGCAATCAACAGATAGAGTATGTTTACATGTTGGTAGCAGTCAGTGAGTCACTATTTAGTATTTACATTCAGTGATGATGTTGATACCAGATTGTGATATCTCTGCAAGTTCCATATGGGCTTTTTTCTGCACTGTTGGTCTAACAGACAAGTTTATCTCTTCTTGTACCTACAGTATCTAAAGGATATTTCTATAGATTTTGCTTGAAGGACAAAATTCAATTGTTTGAAGCAAAGCACATGTGGGGAAAATGGTTGCATGACATCTTTTGGCAGTATTTCTTTGTGGCAAATGCTGAAATCACTGGAGAGTTTTTCAGAGCAAAGTGTTGCCTATCTGAAATAAGAACATGTGGCAGGTTGACCTTGGCTGGATGTCAGGTGCTTTATCACTCCCCTCCTCAACTGGACAGGGTAGAGAATATATAGCTAAAGGCTCATGGGTTGAGATAAGGATGGAGAGAGATCAATCACTAGTTGCTGTCACAAGCAAAACAGATTTGGATCTGTTACTGAAGATTTACCCACTGGTAAATCAGTGCTGGCTACTCCTGGTTGAACTTCCTTGTCCTTCATGTTCCTTAAAATGTATTCCAGGATTGGGTACTCCATCACCTTCCCAGGCATTGAGGTGATGCCGACCAGACTCTAGTTTCCTGTGACCTTCCTTTAGAGGAAGCACCAGTATCTCACCTTGTCTATCAATTGTTCCAAATAATTTGAACCAATTACTTGCAAAGAGATCTTGTTGTCAGTTTGATACTGGAAAATCCTAAAAATCTCTGTCTGTGTCTTAGCAGACTATTTTAATTTGTTAAATATTGCATAAAATACCAGCATCTCAAAAATTAAAAAAAAATCTGGAATTATTTGGAGTTGCTCTGAATTGTTTGCATGCCTCCTGTCAATTATCTCTATGTTCTCCAGTAAGTATAACAAAAGCAGTTCCTTAAATAGAATCATTACTCTTAGTTAGTAACCATTAGTTATTCAAAGAGCCAAAGCTAATTGCTTTGTATTCTAGTGATCTTTCCTTCCTGCTCTCTGAGGACACGACTTCTGGCCAAGATCCCAGCAATCCTCCCCCAGATGTCTCCTCTCCTCATTGCTTTCCTGTGCCAGGGCCTCCCTTAGTTCTGGACCATGCTCTCTGCTACTGCCTGCTTCATAATCTCCAGGAAGAAAGACTGGAATCACTGGGAGGCCATGAGGAGAACTGTTGGTGTCCCTTTCCCAAGGCAGAGAATCCTTCAAGGCACTCTGAAATGCTAAACAGCATTCTGTAGAAGGCTCCTGCAGACCCTAGGTGGATTCTGTGACTGAAATCATGGGATGCAGAGGCTCTTTCTCTTTCAATGTGATCCTTTCCTGCAATGCCTAAAATGTAATCTCTAATTTGCAAAATCCAGTGTCTCTGCCTTTCCTTGAGTTGCAGAGCAAGGTGAGTTCTGCTTTAGGGTAGGGAGCTGTCATTCAATCTCTACTATTCCCCACTTCCATCATTAACCACTGGTACTGATCCTTTATACTTCCTAAACTGGGTGTGGTAAACACTGTTCTGCCAGGCAGGAAGAAAATTATTTGTGCCAATGCAAAGATGAGGATACTGTGAGAGACAGAGATAGCATTGGAACTGGATCTGCCTTTAGTGATTGTTTGGCTGACAAGGGTTTATAGCAGGATCTGTGACTCTCAGGGTACTCTTAACAACCATTCACCGCCCCAAACCGACACATCCTTTGTACATCTTTTGTAGTCTGTGCTACAGAAAATTAGATACGGGTTTATGGTTGTTTTATTCACCTTCAGAATCTGTCAGTCTGAGTGACTGGCTGCTTTATCAATGCCAAAGACAAACCTTGATCAAGAAGCCATCTTCTCTGAGTGCTCTGCTTCTGTCACCTACTCCTTGTGGCTTTGCAGTCTCAGCAGTGTAGGCCCTTCTGCAGACTGAGTAGGTACCACAGAACTGCAGCCATCTCTTCTGAGAGCAACTTTGTGCTCCTGGAAGGTTATTGATACATCTTCCTCTGCTTTGGCCCCTTTGAAGAAAAGGAGGATGGCAGCCATTCTGAATAACAACATTTCTGAATGTTTATTGTATTTATTTGGGGCTGGTTTATTATAAAAGGTTGACATCATTAGAGCAGTACACAATTTATAAACCCCTACAGTATATGAAGTCAGGGGTGGAAAGAAACTGATTTGCACTGCCCCCTCTGAGAAGCATCTCCTCTGAGGAGTGTGTAATACTGTGCATTATTTCCTCCCCTCTGTGAAAGGAAACTCCTAAAACTGCACCTATAAGAAGTGTTATTTTTCTTGATTATAAGTGTTATTGTTTCAAATCTAAGAGAGTCAACAGAGACTTTGGTATCTCTGAAAACCGGGATTCTGAGTATGTCAATAATCCCCAGAACAATAATTTTTATATAAAGAAATGAAGAACAAGGAGATAATTTAGAAAGAAAATCCATGCATTAAGCAGAGCAAGTACATAAAATATAAAAAGGCAAGATGTGTTTTTAGTCTTCTGATCTATTTGCTACTAGATAAATAGGTAACTAAAATGGTATTAGTGACTCTTCAGATTCACTTTTGCTTGTGTGTTTGGGAGTCTTCATTTCTTGAGAAGCTTGGACAGGACTCTCCCCAAGAAGCCTATTGGAGAGATATCACTCCATGTTGTGATATTTCATATGAAAATGCTACCTTCAGAAATTCAGTGGAAATGTGGGGATGATCTCCCTAATACCTAATCACAGAAATCTATCTGAGCAGAAGTAAAAAGATTTGGTATGATAGATATAATAGATAAGTGGTGTAACAGTAAAATGGAATCTTGTCTGTCCGTGGGCAGAGGTCTCTGGGCTTCCCTCAGCGTGTGGCCGGAAATCCGCTATATCACACAGAGAATCCGTGTGCCTTGGCAGTTGTGCAGTTTGAACTTGATTGCCCACCCAGAACTCCCTATTGTAATCCTCAGAGAGACTTGGCTGCTCCTGCATGCTCCACTGTCCCTTAATTGATTAATATTGCTTCATTTATAAAGTTCCACTGGCAAGAGGTGACATTTGTATGGTTGCATTTGGATGGTGTTTGATATATTGCTGAGTACAGAATGGCCGTCAGATTTGACAGCACAGTAACAGCACTGCCCATATTTTATATGCAATTGTGCAAAGTAATTTGGGCATTTCTGAGTTTGAAAGCTGAAAAATTCTTCTTTGATCTGCACAGAAATGAATTATTTAGGAAAAAAAAGATTCAAAGGTTTTCCCTTTTGGCTTTACGTAGAACAGGAAAAAATTGGACCTGATATACACAGGCAAAATCTACTGCTCTATAGGAATCATTCCCTGGATTTACACAGGTGCCACACAATAACATTTATCTATTTGTAAAAATACATCTATTCATATTGATATTTATATTTGTTGATGTAAGAACTGTACGAACGTGACTGGTACAGTTCTGATAAGTAGTGAGCAAGAGGTTTTGTGTGTGCTGTTGGCAGGAGCAGGTGTGTCTAGTGATAGGTGCTTGCATTTTTCTGAATGCCTGCTTATACATGAGCAAGGAAGTTATTTGTAGAAATCTCAGCGTGAAATAATTGAGTTTGCCTAATTTAATTTAAAAGTATCCACTGTTAATCATGTGGAAAAGGAAACAAATAGTTGTGAGGGAGAGTATATAATTTCTTTTTTTCTTTTTGCTTAATTATTTTCTATTTTTGAAATGTTTAACAAACGTCTGAAACTGCTGTCATGAATGAGCCAAGTAATTTTAAAAAGTAATGAAAATCTTCCATACAGAAAAACACAGTAAATAACAAGTCAAAATTATATGCCACCACAAATACAAGATGCTGAGGCTAGAATGCAAATAAACAATAAGAAAATACTTCAGAATGAAATATAAATTGTGTACATTGATACCTGGTACAGCTTTAAAGATACACAGAAATGGGATGCATATTTCTCTACCAACATCTGATTGAATTTAAAATAAATATCTTTATATA
>VZTB01012991.1:0-54143 GCA_013397245.1 Thryothorus ludovicianus | reverse complement strand
ATAAATATCTTTATATATTTTTATCATAAAAATAATAGTTTTTTATTTATTGAGGACATGCCTGTTCATAAATTAAGGGGTTTGTTACATGACTGCATGAAGCATGTCAGCCAGAAATACTGCTTGGGTTTGTTGTTTTTTTTTAAATATGCTGGTAGTCTCATGGGTGAGTAATTTCTATTTGACATTTCAAGAGCTTAAGAACAACATTAGATATCTGGAGCTGATATTGAGACAGGGTTTTAACCTCTTCCTCATGTGTTTATTTCTGTTGCCTTAACAGATAGTAAACATTCAGTAATCTTGGAATCCAATGTGATAAGATTCTTTAATTTTCCCCCACCAGCCAGGCCATCTAGCCCACAAAGTCAGATTTAATGTACAGAAAAAAAATAGAAAGGAAAAGAAAAGAACT
This sequence comes from Thryothorus ludovicianus, assembly GCA_013397245.1. NCBI lineage: Eukaryota > Metazoa > Chordata > Aves > Passeriformes > Certhiidae > Thryothorus > Thryothorus ludovicianus. The sequence goes on along the minus strand of VZTB01012991.1, from coordinate 53,728 downwards.
GGATTTGTTTTGATAGTGATAAAGTTTTATGGACACACTCTTGCTGTGTGCAGAGTTTGAGTGAGCACAGTCTATGTAGCACAATTTTGTGGAAAAAGGGAACGGGCTCTCCCCTGCCGAGCATGCAGCAGAACAACAAATAACCTGCTCATTTATCAGAGCTGGGGCTGCAGGGGAAGGCATTCATAGCAAGGAACTCCCAAAGTCAGGTTAATGAGCAGCCTTACTGCACCTAGAAGATGGGTCACAGATGGGTGTTAACACTTTTCTCAGTCTGTTGCATGTGCATGGAATAAATGGGGGTCATTTAGTTTGAATCAAGCAAGATACTCTGCATTTTTAGCATGTTTTGAAAAGGTGGTTTACAGCATCTGAAAAATGTAGACTGTAGATTTCTGTCAGCTAAGAACTGTGCTATTGCTGTTGACTAGAAACCACTTTGATGCTAACTTCAAGTCAGCTAAACAAGATTTTAGCTCCAAATAATAGAAATAACAATATTCTGCTATACCTGTTTGTTGCTTCATAGGTAGTCCTCATCATATCTTATTTTCTATGTGATGGAAATTTTGGAATAATGCAAAGAATGCAGGAAGAGACAGGAAAGATAATTTTCTCCAGTCACTATAACTACCCCAATAGATGAGAAGACTGACTATTCATAGTGTCAAGCAATACCAGGCAATCTGTTCTGGGTCATGGAATAACTCTGTTGGTTTGTTTTTTTTCCCTAGTGGGAACATTTGTCATTTTCAATTGCCAGACTGTACATATGGTGGCATTAGATAAATCCTCAATATGCTTCTTGAATATTTTCTCCCTACCAAATGATTTGTGGCTGAAAACAAACCTGAGGAGCTCCTGTCTTCTCTAGTTCTGTGCCCTCCCCAGTCTGTGGGAGTGCAAACCTGTGTCTCATGGTTCACCTGATCACCATTAGACTGCCTCCTAGTCTGTGCAGAAATGCACCTTTTTACAGTCTCATTGATGCTGACACAGTGCAGCAAGATTCATGGAAGGCAAATAAAGCAGACAAGAAGGATCACAGCCCTCTAGATTCTGGGACAGGGCATTCATCAGAGAGGCTGAAATATATCTCTGTTAGGGCCTGCAAAACTCTAGCTCAGTAATTTTATGTTATGCTGTCATTTAAACCCAGGAATAATTCTGGAATTCCCTATTACACTGTCACCAGCATTATTATACTTTCACACATACTCAGGTGCAGTTTAAAAAGGATTAAGTTTGTCTGTCCCAGTGGACTTAGTATAGCACCAAACTAGGGAGATTCATTAGCAGGGTTCAAGGGAGGTTCATGTCTGTAATGCTGTGTTCATTACAGACCTTTGCAAAACCAGAAGTACTAAATGCCTACAGATCTCAATGCTGCAGCCCTGAAACAGTTGCTTGAAAGATGTGTTTACATACATTTTTTTCTACAATGAACTAATCTAAATGGAGGCACTGTTTACTTCTATGTGCATTTCCCCCCCAAATCCGAACCTCAGAAAACTGAAATATCTGGTTACATTTTAAGAAATGGCTTGTGTGGTCAAATCAGTGCAGTTCTGTGGCATGACAGATTTTACTGGCTGACAAAAAGAAAGGGAGGACTGATTCCAGATAGTTGTGTGTAATACATTATCTTGGTCTGTGTTATTCAAATATTCCTGGTAGCTGTGGCTTTCACCTGTTACATGCCAGGGAAAGCAGCACACACAAAGTGTGGTAGAAAATTGTCTTTGTGTCATTTTCTTTCCATCTTCATTCAAGATCAGTTGTGTGGTTGCCTTCTACACTGGCTCTCTGAGCCAGTTTTGTGTGCTCACATTGCTTCTAATTTTCTCATGGGTATTAATTATAACTTCATTGGCTGGAAGCAGAGTTCCTGCCCTTTTGGAATTGTCATTGTGTTGCTGTCATGATTCCAGAGAGCAAACACTGTGCTTTCTTCCCTCTGGGAGTAGCAGTTCTTTCCTGTTTTGGAGCAAAGTCAGTCTCACCTTTAACCACTATGGTAGTAACATCACAAGATTTTCACAACCAGGATTATTAGCTTTTAAAGTTTGANTCTCCAGAGAAACAGTTATTCTGTATTTCAGCCTGCTGTGTCAGGTAGAAGGAGAAATTTGAAGTCTTCCAGTCATCATTAGACTTCCATAAATCTAGGGCAAAAATGCACTGGATTGACTTAAATACTGCAGTTTAAAAGAAACAAATTGGATTATGTACTCTTGGTGAACACCAATGAGGTGTCTCCTGACACTGAATATGAAAAATAAATCATTATATGGGGAAGTGTGTGCAAAGCTTAGTTTTGGATCAGTAATAGGCCATATTTGAGCCCATTCTGTTATTAGTAATTTCACAGAACTCTGCATAAACCAGCTTTCTCCCCTGGTAGTACCCATGAATAACTTCCTGAGATAGCTGGGGATTGCAACAGGCTCCCAGCAGTTCTGTCTGTGGCTGTAAGGACTGTGAACAATGCCAGGAGAGAAAGCTGGTTAATAAGTTACAGTGCCCTCAGGTTGGTTTATTGTGAGTGACCTGGATCATGGTGCATGCTTTACAATGAAGTAGTTCATAGTGTCTTGTTTGGAGTGCCCACTTTGAAGCGTGTTAGAATATATGCAGTGAAAAGCCAATGGGAAACCAGCAGCTCATGTAGAAGAGCACATTAATGCAGAAAAGTAAATAGCAAACCTTCAGAGGTCACAGACTGGTCTATTGCTTTTTTTTTTTTTTCTCTATTCTGGAATTTGGACAGCACAGTTGGCTGACAGGATCTAATTAGAGGTCATACAGGGCATGAGACTGGCAACTGTCACCCTCCTGTGGGAACAAGTTTGGGTCTGTATTCTGCGGGCTTGCCCAGGAATAAAGAGAGCAAACACCATAATGAAGAGAGACTGCTATTACTGTTTGCAGGCTTCATGTCCTTTCCCCTTTCTTTGGTCAATGAATTCCTACCAGCAAAAGGTCATTATTATTATTTTCCATTTCCTGTTCAATGTCTTTATTTTTTCAGCCCCATCCTATGTTGCCAGTGAATTTTGACATCATACTACTTGATGTTTATTGAAATAGTTTCATCTTTGGAACACAGTATAAAGGCTGTCTGCTGCTTGCAAATTCTCACAAGGCTGGGGCGACAAATGGTGTTAGTTTTGCTGCAGCAGAAAATGGAGAAGTGACTCATCCATGATTGCAAAGTTTGTTGGCATTACTACTAGAGAGAGAGAGCTCTGTGCTAAACTGCCTCTAGAAATGGTTCCTAGTAAAGGAATTTCCCTTTTCTTCAGAAAATTGGACATATTCTATCAGAGTCACTTGGAATAATTTTTTCAAGCTCCTCCTCTTCCAACTACCCAGCTTCATCCCCAGATGGCTGACACAGCCAATCCTCTGCTGTGGCAGACTTCTGTTTATGGTGATGCTTTTGCTATTTGTCTTCTTCCAGTCAACCTTTTTATCCATCTTCATTCGCTCCATGTGCTCACTTTCTTCAGATCCATTGAGACAGAAATGTACAAAGGGCAGTAGGTAGCTGCCAGCACTGAGTTCTGAAGTGCGTTAGGTGGCACTGCTGCTTGACCTGTGTTCTTGGAGACCGGGTGCCAAGTTCAGAAGGATGACTTCCTTCTTCTTAGTTTTACAGTTTAGAAATAAGAGTATAATTTTAGCATTTCAGTACATTTGCCAGCATCAGCTGGTCTTTGAAAATCTTGTTCCTAGGCAATGCAATGTGGAACAGATTAGCATAAAATAACAGATACATTGTAGGATTTACTGTATAAATTACAGTACTGTATTCATTACCGTGTTTTACCTGCCCTTTCCATCATTCAGCTACAGCAGCTTCACCAATTCAATTTATCCTGCCATCTAGCATCTGTGCTTTGCCAATGGCGTAGGGGGGGAGAAGTGAGAGAGCACAGCGGAGAAGTCGTGACTGAGAAGCTGCGTGTGGAGCGGTCCCTGTCGCAGAGGGAGCTGGCAGCGGCTGCTGCCGCAGAGCCGGTGCCGCAGTGAGTCAGGGAGCCGAGCACAGCCCGTCCCTGTGAATCACCCTGGGGATGGGCTCCGCCTGGAGATCCTGCGCTCAGCGCCGCCGCTGAGGGACTTCGAGTTTCTGCTCGGCAGAACTGGAAGCTCCAGCTCCCGTCCCCACCTGCACGGCGGGTCCTCTCCCTTTGCCGAGGGAAATCAGGGTTGGCTGCGGGAGAGCTCGGACTGCGAGTCTGGGAGGGTCTCTGCGGCCCGCACTCTGAAAAGCTGCAGATCTCCCCTTCCGGCATGCGGAGACAGATGGAACTGATTGCTCAAGCACCTTTGGCCTGGGATGATCTTTAAACATCACAAAAAACATGTTTTCTCTCTGAGTAGTAAATTCGTGTCTCAGTGTAGTAAAAAAAAAAACAAACAAACCGCCAAGTAAGATTTAATCTTCTGGGGCATTATGTTCCTCAGTCAGGCTAATTTTCTACATGTGACGGTACATTTTCATATTATTGCTAGAACTGTTTTGTATTGTTGCTTAAATACCTTCTTCACTTCATACCAGGTCTAACTGTGCTTCAGTGGTGCAAGAATTACTCCTGATAGTTATCCTGATATGCCAAAATGAAAGTAGTGGATGTAGTACTTGGACAAATTCCAGATATATGGATAAAAGTATGTAAATGTGTTTTGTTGAGCACCTCTGTAGGAATCTGTATGCATATACACATACATAGGCACTTTTAAAGGAAGAAAAAAGGTAATTATGAAGCTAATTAAAAAAAAAAGTATGATTTCCCTAGTATTAGCCTAATTTATTGGCCCCACCCGATGTTGAGACATAGTAAACAAAAAGCTTCATTGCAGCTGTGTGCATCCAGCTGTGAAAGCACAGTATTTCAGCTGCAGTGCATGAATGTGACTTTTTCTGTATTGTACAGTTGGGAAATTATTTCAGTGCTGAAAAACAGAGCTCTCTGTTTGTTTGTATCAGATCAAATTAGATATGTTACAAGCATCATTATAAAATGCTTTTCTGAAGAGTGTGACATAAAATCATAGTTCTCCCACATCCTTTTTGTTCACTTTCTAATTTGCTTTTATTCTGTTCTTCAGAGAATTTTTAAGGCTGAGACCTTAGCACCTCTTCGCCAAGCATTTGAACAATTTCAGAGCAGTGTTGGTAATCAGTCCTTTTAGGATGGCTTTAAGTATTTTTGCAGGCTTTGTTACAATAATTTCTCTCATGATCTCTATGACAGAGAAGAATTAAACAGAAGGTAGTAAAAGGGGTGCTAATCTCCCCTGGATTCTGTTCTTGGAAATGGAGGGGACTAAGAAGCAGAAATGTACATTCGGTATTTAAGCAATGCTGTGGAACAGCTCCTGGGTATTGCAGCAATATTGTGAGGCTACTTCCCTAGCAAGACATCAGTTATTCCCAGTGTTTGGCTTGGCAAAACTATGTTGTCATTACTGAGATATAGGATAAAGTGTTGAAACTCTAAGGATCTCAGGAAAAAATGTCAGCTGATGGTCTGTAGATGTGGGAGTAGCTGAAGGTAAATAAAGCAGTTGAGGCACTGGATTTTAAAATCTGGATTCAAAATCTGTGGGGATATGAGCAGAAAAAAAATGGGTGCCTTTATTATTTTTCAGTGGATCCTAACTCACAGATAATTTGTTTTTCCCACTGGTTACAAGGAGAATAGTATATTTCTTACTCTTTCTCTGTCATGGAGAATCTGTTCCAGTGCCCAATTACCCTCTGGGTGAAGAACCTTTTCCTAATGTCCATCCAATCTGCACATCCCATGACACAGCTTCATACCATTATGTATTATGAAGGGTTGTAATTATGTTTAATAGGATTATTCGTTAATTTTTGCATCACTTGCCATCTGTTTTCAGAAATAGAAGAATTGTTTACAAGTATTGTGATTCAGGGCCTGAGTCCATCTGCACAGCGGAATTTAAAGAAAAAAGTGTTCAAGGTAGTTTTTGTATGCAAAAGCATTCTTAATAACTGTTCAGTATCTATCAATTTATATGGAGTCAGAATTGGATCCAGATCTCTTTCTGTTCATTCTCTCTGTGAAGCTTTTTCACAGGCGTAAGCTACAGATCTGTAGTGTGCCTTTACACTGAGTTTCGGTATTTTCTGTCTCTTTCTCTCAGCCTCCCGATGTGGTCAGAGGGTTACTTTTATCCACCGCTGCCCACTGGAACATAAACATGGCACCTTAGACAAAGCATTCTATTTTTATGAGAAAAGAGCAAAAATATCGACACGGTGGCCACAGCTTTTGTTGATGACACAGATCTCGTCCCTTGATCCCTTTCCCTAATGAGAAGTAATGTTGCCATCTGCTGGCAGAGGACGAGGACAGGCTCCTTCTGGTGCTTTCTTTATAAGGCTGATACGTTCCCTTGATGAGTTACAAATCCTTTCTTCCCCCCCGGGTTTGAGTCATTGATCTTGACCATGTCTTTACCACACCGAGGCAATTATTTCTGTGTGAGGTCTATGAGTTATTTATGAAGGTTTGAATCAGAAAACCATCTACATAGAAAGTTTTCCTTTCAAGTATCCATTGGCCTTGTCTTATTAAAGGAGTTTAGTAAAACATTAATGATGTGATCCTCATTATGATTTGATTAATCGGTGAAGCAGTGTTAATGCAACATTTTTCCCTATGAAACAGGAAATAAATTTATACCTTTGTTGCAAGCCAGGAGGTCCTTTTCATTGCCACCTTCATAATAAAAAAATATTTCAGGTCCTCTAATCTGGTGGAGATCTCAACAGTAGAGCCAACAGGAAGAGACAGTTGGTCCCTTAGACCTTGCTCATTTGTCTTTTAATGTCTAGTTCATGAATGAATGCTGTCAAATACTGTCTAGGAATGTTGGGACTGAATTGTTACTTTGCAAGGATGGGGATACCAAAACAAGATACTGATTCAGTGCCACTTGTTCCTAGTACTTCTCTTAGTTTATCTTGAAAGAGCAATTCATATTACTCTTCTCAGTTTGAGGGAAACTTCTCAAGACTGGCTTCAATTTAGTTCACAAGATTAAGTTTTTAAATCTTTTCTCTCAACCTGCTGCTCCTTTGTAAAATAACTTTAACTCCTATCTTGGATCAGTTTTGCAACCCCATTTTGCTTATTTCCCCAGATACTAAGTTTTAATTCAGTGCAACTCCTGGTAATGTAGTAAATGTATAAACAAACAAACAAACCCAAAACTCCAAGCCTAAACAAAAAAACCCCCCAAAAAACTCCAACCAGTCCCCAAACCTCCACCACTAATTGTGAATGCACCAGAGAACTGTTTAACCTTAGAACATCTGAAATTCTATTCACAGATGACAAGCAGATGCTGAGAATTATTACATGTATAATACCTTTATTCAAAATAAAAGGATAAATTAGATCAAACAGCCTTTTCTCCTTATCTGAAACACATTTTGCTTTAATACAGTACCATTTGGCTTTGTTGCTTTTTGTCTTCTGAACACAAAGTAATGATACTCTTCTCCCACTTTTCATAAAACTGCTGATCCTGAGGAGACAGATGGAGAAAATTTTCTGTTTTGATCTTGCTTAATTTTGCAGACTTCATGTATGTTGCAGGATGCTGGTGGTTAAAAGCCCAGGCCTTTTGAAGGCTCTGGGATTGCTTTTTCATGAGTAGCCACAGAGGGGCTCTGAAGGGTATATGATACTACACCATTCTCTCAGAAAAAGAGAACAGTATTTCTGATGTTGATACCCTCACCAACTGCTGGATGAAAAAAGATGCATTGTGGTTGGAAATTCTCTTTGCAAATGCTAAGTCTAAAATGTTGGACACCAAATGCTGTGGATTAGAGGAAGCTGTAGCTTTTCATTAACATACAAATCTCATCTATACGATAAGGTAGTGAATGTAAATAGCACAGGTGTCTAGGGAGAAATCACTCTGAGTTCCTGGGGTTCTGACAATTAAAGGCCAAGTTGTAGTAAATTCTACTTAAGTTCAAGGAAGGATGAGGAAGGAAACATGTCAAGAATTTGCAAAGAGCTAGTTTAGGCCTACGCTGGCAGCGGTGTGGACAGATCTTGAGAGATCTCAGATGGCAGCTGTCGCGGGACGCTGTTTGCATTGAAAGCTTTCCTCCTTCCTTGTCTCCCAGGAGATGCAACCGGTTGGGCTTGCTGCACATGGCAGAGCATATCTGACATGCTTCTAGTGAGCAGACTGGTCTTTAGGCAGGTGCATACTGCAGAGAATGTATCTGTCAAACCTGCAGAAGAAAAGAGGATTAATGCAGAAAATGAAAGCTAATCCTCGCTGCCCCACATGGTTGAAACTGGATCAGAATTCCCATTGCTTCTTCATATGCTCAGTTCTGTAACAGCAGGAAGGGAAAGGGGAAGAGGAGATTCCTTGGATGTAGCTGAGGGACAAAACTATCTCCCACCATTTCATCCCTAGGCTCTGCAGGAAGGTGGATGGTCTTTGAGGTTGGAGGACCATAATAGGAACACGCATTGGAGTTGAAACAGGAAGCTGTCATATATAGCTAATTTGGGGGGATGAAGGGGTGGGGTAAAGCGAGCAGAAGCATAAAGAACTGGGAGTTGAGAGGGAGGGAAGTGGGAGGTGAGAGAGAAGGGTCTAACAGGAGCTTGGATGCCCTGAATTCTAGGCAGACTTTTCTGTAACCTAGGTTAGTTCTTTTAACCTAATTTTATTTGCTCTTTCATTAAATTACTAATCCCCTTATTTCTCTGTGTTTTGGAGAGTCTTTTGTTCTGCCATGTCAAGTTTGAGTACTTGGGACTTGGGCAAATTAAAGTTAGACCAAAAGAGATACTAAAAACCCTATCCATGTTCTGTGATTTGGGTTTTCAGTAGGTCAGCTGACAATATACCCTGCACCTCTGTGAACTGACACTGCAAATGAAGTCCTTGTATAGCCAATACTCCTATTTTCTTCTGCAGCCCGAAAGGGTTTAAACATAAACCTGAGAGTGTCTTCACCACCAAAATTGTGGGAATGGGGTGGTGGAAATCCCTCAATTTCTGCTGAGGCTAAATAATGAAAAAATAATAAAAAAGGAGCAAGTTAACCAGAGGGAGCTCTGGTAGGAAAGAAGGATCCCAGTTAGATTACAAGTGAGAAACCCTGACCATAAGGCTTATATTGTTTATTCTATCTAATGCCTTCTGATTATTGTGACTGTGAACTCATCAACATTGTGATTGATGAAAACTAATCTGAAATAACTTCCTGAATTTCTATGCACACTCAGTTTGTCTGCAAATAACTTTGAATGCATTTCTTAATCATCTTAAATCTCTGTGTTTACCATTAATTTTTCAGATGGTTAAAAAAAACTGTGTTTCACCTGAGTGGGATGTCAGCAGAGCCAGAGCTGTGAAACAATAAATTTTATTTTGCTCTGGTCCTTTTTCACAGGTATTTAATTACATTGCATGAAAACACTCAGGATTTTAATTCTCTATTATGCTATTTCAAGCCAAGTTCTAGTGAAGCCTGATTTGAAATGGACACAAACAGTTTTAATTTTTTTGAAAGTGGTGAAACAAAATGGTAGAATCAGTGTATGGCTTGTCAAGAAAATCTGTTGTTGCCAAAAAAGTTACTACCCCAAATGCCAAATCCGCTTTTTGTATGAAATGCGAGAAGTTTCAAAATACATTATATTTTTGTTATGGAGATTTTTACCACAGCTCCTTTACATGGCCTTAGATTTCCAGTTTTCTTCTCTTACTCTATTCATCCTGAATATTTTATGGAATTTTTCAGCTGTCAGTCTTGGCTGCAAGAGCTAAACTGCATTGGCTAGATCTAACCAAAATACAGTGTTCACTCCAATTTGGGTTAAGTTTGTTTGTTCTAAAAAGATAAGATTTTTTTCTCCATTATTTGGAATGTACAAAGTAATTTTTTACAGTGGTGACAGTTGCCATAAGGTGAACAAATTCATATTTTAATGAAAATATAACCCCTGCATTAATACAGCTGACTTTAACATTTAATTAAAAAATTTTGAGTTGAAGACTATAATTGAAGGAGAGGTTATTCAGTGCTTAGCACAACAGGTTCGTGTGTGGGGTGGACTCTTCCATGCTACTGCTATAAAATGAGAGAACTGGATCTTTGAATGCTCTTTGAAGGAAAACACTTAGACATTAAAGTAAGATTTATTTAAGTGGTCAATGCATTATACTATTGAACATAAGATAAAAAATACTGTTTGGGCTTTTTTTTTTCCCTTCATATTTTAAAATTCTGTTTGTAGCTCTGCACTCAATCCATATGCTTTAACAGTCACTTCATTTCAGTGTGATGATCATAACAAAATACCCTGTGCCACAGAGTAAGTGGCATTTTACCTACAGTCACAGTCAAAACTCATTGACCTGCTCTGCTGCATACAAACATTGACATATTAGCACGTGTGAGGACTGTCTTTATTTAAGTTAGAGGAAGAGGCTGCTTTTCTTAGGAAATTGTTAGTAAAATCATATAGTCACAGAGTTTTAAGAAGAGCCTTTCTTTACAAAACCGGAACTTCCTTTCCATGAACCAGGAACTTGCCATAAGTCAAGTCACAAATGTAAAGATGGGTGCAAACTCCACCTATAGGCACTCTCATAATTGTTATTTTTTTATCAGCTGTGGCGTGCAGCTGTTGTTAATTCTTCAGCTCCTCCTGGAACGTGTATTGTTTGTTCCTTTTGGAAATCGGGCGGAGATTAAATAATGAGTGTCTTTACTGGGTTTATCTTGGGCCAGGCAGCTCTTTAATGACTGCTATCCTTTCTCTGCTGTAAAAAGAGTTGTCATTTTCAGAATCTCAGGATTTCAGCATCTGCAGCATCTGGAGAATTTAAACCTACTTCAGAACATTCAGCTTCTCCTCACTGTTGTTCCTGAAAGCTAGTCTAAGTTTTCTATACCAATTTTAGAGATGCTTTCCTCCACAGATCCAGTAAATGAAAAATAAGCATGTCCAATAAACTGAAAGTACATATCTGTGTTGTGATGAATAAAGTATCATTCACTTGAGCTGCATGCTCAAGCAGCTTATTACAATGCAGTTCTAAAAGGCAGAAATCCTTTGTTTAGGATAGAGTTACAGTGTTTGGTGAGATAGTTTTACAAGCAGCAGGCTGCATTTGTGAGAGCATTCAGTGAACAGAGCTGGTAATTATTTTCTAGTTTTCACTGTTCTGAAAATAAGTGTATGCACTGAAACATGGTATGGCTATGCATTTTTATTTGAAAAATTACTTCAGCACTTAAGGAGTAGAATAAATGTCGATGCTTGGGGGTATAAAGTGTTTAATATAATCACATGGTTGATACAGTTAGTGCCTGTTTGTGCTTCAGCACAGTCTCATCTCAGCTTTGCTGATGCAGTATGACCACTGTCACTAATGAAAAAAAATATATGAATTATTGATGCATTTGATTATGATTTGAGTCAGATGAATGCCTGCCTAGAGACACTTAAAAGAAGACAATACTTTCTATTTCATTTCTACTACAGAATATGCATACTGTTAAAGCTGTTGTGATTTAACCTCAGTACCATTATTTCATTACCATTGTTTTTCAATTTCTGGCCAAGATATAAAAAATAGCTAAATGCTGTTAAAATTAAGAAAATTAATGGTCTAAAATGTATGGTACTATGCAAAGCATGATATGTCTTTCAGTCTTCATGTTTTTGTTTCTTATGTATTTGTGTTTTACCCTTTTCCTCTTCTTCCCTTATATTAGTGTTTTGCTCTTTTTCCAATCATTCTTACTTTTGTCTGAGCAGTAGGAAAGGTGCAGTTTGATGAATTAACTATGACTTTAAGATGGCATGTAAGAAAAAAAGACTAAGCTGTAATGACATGCTCTTATTTATTGCCTCTTAAACTCTGCCTCCCACTCAATTATTGCGTTAAAATTGAGATCAGTACAAAGATAATACATTAATAGCATTTGGTATTAATGGTACCATGGGTCAGTCAATATGTCCTATATGTTTGGGGTTTTTCTGATAATAATAATTATCCTGTTGTAGTTCATTCATTATCATATTTCCTCTTCCCTGTGATGGGGAATATTAGATTTTCCATGACAATCTATTGCACTGCAGATATTAACAATATATATTATTTGCTACTGTCAAAATGTGTGCTTATTACACCCTAAAAGTGGTCATACATTTAAGAGAGGCATAACTATTCGTTGTATCACCATGAGTAACTCATGAATAAGGAAAAATTAGAGCTGTAGATTTTTACCAAGGGAAATTTAACACTTGTTCACACTTAGCCAAAGCCTATAGATGTCAAGAAATGGAATACAAATTTTTTCTGGATTCAAAAATAAGAGAAGGTAACTATGCAGTGGAAGCTCCTGGAAATGCCATTATTTGAGTAACTCACACCTAGAGTTAAGAAAATAAAAATTATACTTCAGAAAATAAACATATTTGCAAAAAGCAGAGATGATAAAAAGAGCGATGTGCTTCTACATTGAGATAAATTACAGAATACCTTTCAATCACATTTGTCTGTATTCTTTAACAGGAAATACCAATGTGTGCTTAATTCATCAAATATAGTTTTATAGTCAGGCTTTCTTAATGTGGCTTTTATTTGTCAGAGAGTCTTTTTTTCTAATAGTTTGAAGTAACTCTTATGTAAGAAGGATCAAGCACCAGTGTCTATAAAATGATTGTGTACATAAGCAGTCTAGTTTGTAAAAAGGGTGCATTTAAATAAAGTAGGTAAATAGAGGTGAGAGGACAAGTCTTGTCTAAGAAATTAACCCCGTAAAAGAAGGCTACCAAGCACCCATGTCTTACATAACATCTCACTGCAAAGGTGGAAGAGAATGGAGTAAGTAGTCAAGCCTTCAGAATGAGAGTGGTTTGTGTTCATATTGTGGGGCTCACTGGGACTTTTATTTCACAAGTCCAGTCCTGGGAGAAAGTGCTGAATATTTATCCTACAAAATACATTGTTTTTCTTTAAATCCAAAAGAAAAATTCAGATTATTTTTTTCTCTGCTTTGGGCAGTGTCTACAACTGAGCAGAAATCACTGTGTTAACAGAAATCACTGTAGTAGCTATAGACTCAAAATTCCATCCTACTTTAGGGAAATTGTTGGTTACATATTAAGAGGACATCAGTGCACTTTTGATTATACATGCAACACAGGAAGAGTTGGAAGTGGAGGAAGTAGTCAGGAAAAGGAGAGACAAAAGATACAGCTGTGAGAACAGAGTATGTGTCTGCTTAGCAGGATCCATCCACAGCAATTAAATGTTCAAAAGAACTGGTTCTCGATTTTCTCACTTTCTTTTCTTTTTCAAAGATGTTGAAATGGACTCTTGAAAACACACACCTGGGAAGAAAAATCACCCTCACCTCCTAAATGCAGAAACTTTTTAAGATAGTTTGAAAAAATGATTTGATGACTAGACATTGTTTCTGGAAAGTATTCACCCTGTCTGTGAGTTCTCAAGCCAGTCAGAGAACTGTGGGACTGGACTACACTCACCTGGTAGCAGCCTTCCAGTAGGTAAAGGGGCTTTAGAAGAAAACTGGAGTGGGACTTTTCACACGGGCATGTAGTGATGGAACAGGGGGAAATGGCCTTAAGCTGTAGGAAGGTAGGTTTAAATTAGATAATTTAGATAAAGGAAAGAATTTTTTACTGTGAGGATAGCGAGGTGCTGGAGCATGTTGTGGACTTCCCATCCCTGGAGGTGTTCAATCAGCCAGGCTGATTGGGGCTCTAAATAACCCTGTCATCTGGCCAGACAGGATAGGGCTCTAAAAAACCTTGTCTAGTTAAAGTTCTTCCTGTCCATGGCAGGGAGTTAGAAGTAAAAGATCTTTGAAGTCCCTTCCAGCCTAGCCATTCTATGAGTCCATGATTTGCTCAAGCTTGTGTTTGTGTTCAGCACCACGGCCAGAGCAAAAGGTTGGGCATGTGTAACAAGGACCACTGGAATGTATAAATACTTGTAATACCAAGTAACCTTTCTGGGGATATGTTGTTGCTTTTATATTCAGTCCTGGTCAGTAGCATATGATTAACGAGATTTACCAGGCGTAAAACTGCTTGATTTCCTCCTTCTCTTGATAGTCAGTCATTAACTGCATGTTTGTTTCTCCTGTATTCTACCTGACCTTACAGTAGGTAAGGTAAATTGCACCATATTTATAAGCTCTTAATCAGAAGTGAAATACAATAATGCCTGAAAGGAACTCTGGCCATGTCCCTTTCAACAGTGCCTTACTTAGCTTCCTCTTTAGCACCTCACGTAAGGGGTTTAAAGGTTTATTCTAGGAAGCAGATTCCAAGTATGAGATAATCATAGTAAGTGTAAGAACCTCAAAACTGAATCTGAAGGTGTAGTTTAGCTTTAGTTAGTGACTAAAAAATATTAGTGATGTGCATTATTATGCCTCTCTTTCCACCTCTGTATCAAATATAAAAATGATCTTCATAACTCATGCCCTTCCCCACTCTGCCCAATCATTTAGCAATCAGTGGCATATCCCCTGCAACAAAACATTTGTAATAAAACTATGTGTGGAATCTTTTGGAAAAGGAGAGCAATTCTTATTTACAAAACTTCTAAATGAGTTTATTTTATTGTTTTCATTCCTTCTCTCCTGAATTTCACTCAGTTGCCCTTTCACACCCTCATTTTGCAAGCACTGAGCTTGGTTTGCCAAGTTTTACCAGGTTTGGCCAGGATTGTTGGTGTCCAAAGTAGAGGACAAGAGACATTGCTGTCAATGAACATTGCATTCTTAATTTTTCCTTGACTGGTGGTGACAAACTGCTTTGTACAGATCTGTATATCCCTTTGTAGTCTCTGGCTGTTAAAACATGATCATTTGCCACAGAATATGCCTTATTTCAGCTTTCTGAAATCTTAGATCTGATTATTGTTTATTGTCTCTTTCCCCCCATTTAAGTTATATGTCTTTAGACTGTTTTCTTGGTGAAATAATAGGGAAAAAAATGGAATGTGTGACATGATGCTCCTTATTTCCATCCTGATCTCAGGATTCAGGTCTTCCACTGTAAAGTCATCTGTGCTGTGGTCTTAGGAGAGTGCAGGCCTTTTTTTTCTGGGTGCAAACAGCATAATTCCACTTTATCTCTGATAGTAGCATCTTGGAAAGGGTTCTTAATCATATGCATTCACATTCCTACTACCATCATCTAGTTCTGGGTCTAGTTCTGAAAATCACTGATTTTTAATGGTGTAGCCCACAGTCAGCAGCACTTCATATATAAGATGTACACTTAGCAATGAAAAAAGAGGTGTAGGAAATTACAGACAGCCATAGTCATCCATAGTGTCCATAGCTGTTCCTATTCAATCAATGAGTGGCATCTGAAGACACCCAAGGTCCTTGTGAGCAGTGAACAGAACTAGAAGTTTACAGGTGAGCATTCTGAACTCTTATAGTAAGAAAATATGCTTCTTGGAATGGAATGACCAGAATGAGAATTTTAGGGGTTTTTTTAAATGTGATCCCTCCATAAATGCAATATGGAATATTACAGTGTTACGTTGTACTTTTTTCTTTATGCCTTTAATACCACTATATTCATATTTTGAATGTCACTGGTCACTTAGGTGGTATTATTTGGTACTTGTCACATTGATTTGAAGATATTTTTCCTGGCAGCTGATAAATATCATTGTACCATTTATGTGTATGTAGAAGGAAGACAGTCTATAAGAAGGAAGGATGGGAAGACAGTGTGGACACACTGGAATACTTCTTTTGAATTCACATTTTATACAAGTAGTCACTGGATTTTACCTGCTGTATTTTACCCTCTCAGCATTGTAGTTAAGTTGTGAAGTTTTCTTTCAGTTTAGTTTTGGTCCTCCTGGATGAACTTGGATCTTAACAAGTGGTGTAGCTTCACAGTTTGCCACTCTCAAACCTTGACAGAGCTCATCTGTTTGTTGTGACAGCTGGCTTTCCTACAGCTTTTTAAAATATCTCAAAAATTTGATCATCCGGAGGTGACTACCCATGGGAGCTTGCCCTCCAACTACTGTTGAAATTTAGCAGTTTTGTACTCAAGCTTCTTTAGAGCATTTAAGGAATGCCATCCAGTCTTGGATGTTTGTTTACTGTTCAATTTATTAATTTATTCTAAAATCTCTTTTTCCTTTATTTTGGACTGACATGTTATTTTGTCTCTATTACTACTATAACTACTGCTTGGCCATGCTGATTTTTGTTCTCATTCCTAGTCCTTGTAGGTCTGTTTTGGTTTGTACTATTCACCTATTTGAACCATTAATCTGGTGCCTATAAACAGCTGTGAGATCACTCCTTATTTTCATTGATTTGTTTAAAGGCATTTGCCATTATTCAAGTTAAATATTATTCTGCTATTAATGGCTTTATTACTTCCACAGGTGTTGAATTATGTTGATCATCCCATTATTAAAGCATTATTAAAGCATCTCATATCTCCATTCCTACGTATCGCAGACCAGTATCCACAAAAACACATTGCAGACCTAGTTCTCTGTGCTTGATACTCAGATTTCTAACATTATAGTTCTGGTAGTCTCTGCCTTATTGAAAATCTTGTTCTTAGCTAATGTTCACGGGCAAGAAAAACAAAATAAAAAAAATCTCCCCAAGCAACCCTAACCCCTAGCAATTAAAGAAAAATAAATGATCATTGCTGTAGAATTTGAGAATCTACCCAGCAAGAAAAGTAACTTCTAAAAAAATGTTGATTATGTTGCTAAAAATGCTTCCTTGACCCTGCTGTTTCAGTAGCTGAACAATTTACATCCCGCAGGGATAAGCCTTTAACGTGTAAGGAACAGAAAACTGTGCCAACCTCCTGAGGTTGGTGTGTAAGATATGGACAGAGGTGTTGGGCCTGTAGGAGCTCTTGATCTGTTTGTCCTTTCTAACACTGTGTCTGTCAGGTGTCACAGAGGAGGCTGCAAACTCCACCATGGAACTGAGGAGCTATAGAGACATCAGGCTCTGTCTCACAGAAGTGTGTTTGTGACTAGCAATGCTCATGATCTTGTGAATATTTTCAACAAGTTT
The DNA here is from genome assembly GCA_013397245.1 of Thryothorus ludovicianus. NCBI lineage: Eukaryota > Metazoa > Chordata > Aves > Passeriformes > Certhiidae > Thryothorus > Thryothorus ludovicianus. The sequence goes on along the minus strand of VZTB01012991.1, from coordinate 36,582 downwards.
TTCACAGAATCAAGATACAAGTTCCCAGGAAACTGTGCTGGTATTGGCTGGGATAGACTGAATTTTCTTCATAGTATTGAGTATGGGGCTGTGTTCAGGATCTGTGCTGAAAACAGTTGATAACACAAGGATGTTTTAGTTATTCCTGAGCAGGGGTTACTCAGAGCCCAGGTCTTTTCTGCCCCTCATCTCATCAGCATGGAGGCTGGAGTGGACAAGGAGTTGTGAGGAGACACAGCCAGGACAGCTGATCAAAGGGATATTCCAGACTGTATGGCTTTGTGCTCAGCCATGTGAAGTTGGGGGAAGAAGAAGAGAGTGACACATTTAAAATGCAGGCATTTTGTCTTGCCAAGTAACCATTGCATGTAATGTAGTCGTGCTTTCCTGTCAGCTAATGGCACTTTACATTACTGAACATTTTTTTTAATAGCTTTTTCTTTTTTACTGTTCTTTTGCAAAATTTACTCTTGGTATTTAGTGATTTTTGTATTGACACAGTTTCAGACATGAAGTAGTTTTTGTGGGATGCATTTTATTACTACATGGGGTAATAATGAGAATATGAATGGTGACAATGAAAGATACAAATTGCATTTTTTCTTTTTTTAATCCAAATAGCAGTATTTAAGCAATTCTTGTTCTGACATGCAAGTCTTGGATTGAATACAAATATATGAAATGGATTGTGTAGAGAGTTAGAAACTGAAGTCTTCTCTTCTTTTAATTTTAGCAATGTATTCCTGTCACTATTTTGCTCTCTTCCAGCTAATCAAACTAGAAAGCTTTTTCTTAAGTCTCATGTAGAATGTGCATGTACTCTTACCTAACTCATGCTCATTACTCAGTAACATGCACTAATCTTCTGTTCACATCAGACTCCTTTTATATTTTTTACATTTACTTTGTGAAATGGGAGTTGCCAGATTGTATGGGAGTTTCTCAGTAATCACAAAAGAGGATACACCTCCTTAGTCAATTAGAGCATCTATTATCAAGATAAATGCCATAAGTTAATCACTTCCAAGTTCATCCAGGTGTGCTTTGTTTGCTGACCCACTTTAATATTATTTATATAATCGGAGTCAAGATAGCATACAGGATTATACAAGTACTGTTTAGCTTCATAAAACCAAATTCTGTTAGTTCAAAATTATTGAATTATTGCTTGCACCTTTCATCAAAATGTCATCTTGTCATCCCAATATAGGATGAGGTGAATTGCTCTTCTCAAGTATGCTGTGCTCTCTTTTTGTGTTTGCAGTTTATTTTGGCTCAGTTCCACATACTAGATTACATGAGAGAGACCTAACAAGTCCAGGGTCATGACATGAAAATGGCATTTTCAACCAAAGAGGGAGTTTTTTTCTAGGACAGGTCCAAAGTAGCTCCTATTAAAACTCAGATAACTCATGTTTTGTAATCTGTGTTTCTATTCATGTTCTGTGTGTTTGACATAGGCTTGTTTATAATAAATACTGTCATTTGTATAAGTAGTAGCAAAATAAAATCAGTACATCAATCACTTCAACAGTATTTTTTGCTTTGATTTGGATTACTCAATCTGAATCATTCCTTTGATTACAAAACAGAGAAAGGAAAAAAATCCCAAATGTAGGAAATTAAATGAGAGTTAAAAACCAGGCTTTTCTTTGACATATCTGTATCACCATAAATTTCCTGCAAAGAAAGGGAAAAGTCCACTCCCAAATGCATGTAACATCCACAGAAAACATTAATTTTTCAGGCAAAGCCTAGAAGTGTTATTTACATTTTATTTTAATGCTCTTCTTCAAGAGCTCATGTGCCTGTCTCAGTTTCTCAATTTCTGTAATATCCTAAGCTATGTTGAGCACTTTGTGATAAATCTGCATTAAAGTCTGACCATTGTTTAATCATTTTTGTTGTTTTCAGCACCTTTTCTGGATGATAGATGATTTACACAAGGTTCCACTCTTGTCAGAGAGTGCTTGGATTCAATACCTTCAGAGTAAATGCCTAATTGCGTTGTTAGTTTGCTGACAAGCAGGTTCAGTCTGGCCTAAAATACCAGAAGAAGACATTTTATTAGTCCTATGGCCCTCTGAGATGGTGAAGAGATGTTTCTGTTATAATTTATGTACAGGTGTGTGGTACATGGTAAGATTTTGGTAGCAGGGGAGCTGCACGGGGGCCTCTGTAGGAAGAGACTTGGACAGCCCTGTGCCAGACACAGAGACAGGCCAGCTGGCTCCAGACCTAGCACAGACACAGCTGAGCCCATCTGCCACACTGACGGCTTGGAAATATATTTATGTGTTTGGAAATATATTTAAGAATGGTTGGAAATACGTGTAACAAAGACTAAAATGCTGTGTAGCAGGTGGAGAGCGAAGGGAGAAATGTTCTATTGAGGAAAGGGAGTGAGAGAGGTGCTGGCTGAGAGTTTGCAGTCTGCCAAACTGAACCCATAACAGCTGGAAAAATGCGGATTCTTTCTGTCTAATTACAGATTTGCCAGACTACAGCAACACTTAAGGCAACACTTGGTGAAGCACCATCCTGAACTGGAAACTTTACTCTAGTCTCTGTCTTGGGAAAATACAGATAAGATATTATCGCTTATCTCATGGTCTTGCTTTCGATTTAACATTTTTATTAAGCTATTTGTCCTCAGCAAACATCTCTTACAGAGTTCTTATAAAATACTTCTCGTCTATAATGTTTCTAACCTACGTAAGCATTGCCAGAAAAATAACTGTTCTGCAGACTGGGCAGAGAAAGGGGATTGTACTCTGTTTTCCATGTTCTTCATGCTCATTCACATCAGCAATATTCTGTTGTGTTATGTTCAGTTAAGTCTTACTTTCCAGGTCAACATAAGAATTCAGCTTTGGTTTTTTATGATCTTTTTCTTTCTATAATATGAGAAACCTCTTTGAAGATGGATAGCCTTAAAAAAATGTGGCTTATGTCCATATCAAAGTTTCTGTTCCCTTAAGCTATATCAAATGGTTAGATTAAATGCCATCATGTCTCTCCTCCCTTTTCTCATCAATGATGCCCTCCAATTTCTGCATTTTAGAGTCATGCTCATTCCTGCTTACCTGGTCTTTGGAAAAGTGAAAAAAGAAAGTATTCTGTGCAAAAATGAAGCGTTTCAAAATTAGGAGAAGGCCTTAGAGCCCAGGGATCCAGCACTGATGAGTTATAAGGGACCTACAACAAACATCTGATCCAACTGTTTTCTCAGAGAAAATTATAGAGTAATGGAATGGTTTGGGTAGGAAGGGGCCTTTAGGATCATTTGCTGACAACCTCCTTACCATGGCAGGGACAACTCCCACTATGCCAGGTTGCTGAAAGGTTGCCATTTAACCTGGCTTTGAACATGTACAGAGATGGGGCATCCAGAGTTTATCTGGGCTGTCTGCCCCAGTTTCTCACACCCCTTAAATTAATGAATTTCTTAAAGTCATTCCCTTTTGTCCTATCACTACGTGCTCTTGTAAAAAGGCACTCTCCAGCTTTCTTGTAGGTCCCTTTTCAGTATTGGAAGGTGCTTTAAGGTCTCTTCAGAGTTTTCTCCAGGCTGCTTATTTTTATTTTTTTTAAGATTTTCTTTTTTCCTGATGCAGGCATCTCCTTGTTCAGAATGCTGGATGTGTTATACATATTGGGACAGGAGTTTTGTGGAGGTGCATATATGAAAACTCTGAGATATTCTGATGCTCTGGTTAACAGTTCTTTTAAACATTAACTACCCACAATTTGAAGTTATAATCAGATTTTTTATTCCATACATTTTTTATACAGTCCTTAAAAAATTTGAATGTAGGCAGACCCAGTAGATGCAATGAATTGAATAGCATGGACTGTCAGTCTCACTACTGGCATTTTGTAGTGCAGATAATTGACTTCTGAGAATTGACATTTGAAAAAGAAGCAACTGAAAAGGAGAAGGATGAAGGAATGCTCAGAAGTACTTTTTAGTTTTGCTTTCTTTTTCTCCCATTTCAAAAGACACTTTGAGAGTAATCTGATTCAAATTCTGAAAGTGCCTGGAAAATAAACAAATAGTGCAAAATGTCATGGAAGTGTGTAAAGGAAAGTTTTTCTTAAGATGTCTAATTCATCAGCTCACAAAATGTTCTATATACATATTCACCATGTAGCTCTGATAAAGTGCTGTATTGACAATATTGTCTTTTTGATGACTCAAATGTTAGTTCTAAAGTAACATTGTTAGGAAATGTGCATGGCAGCTGGAAGACTTGGGTCAGTCAGACGTATTCTCATGTTTGACGCACTTATTCCCTGTCCTACAGTACAGAAGGCACCATATGCTGACTTACATAACAGAAAAAAGTTAAACTTTACCATACCTGTGGCAAGTTTGCTATTCTTTTTGCAAACACAGCAGATTATGCCAGCAGGAATGTAGTATTTGGTGGTAAGAAGAGGAAGACTAAAGATTCTTAGCAATTCTTACTTCAAATGAACTCAACTTTTCACAATGTCCTGTGGAACTATCACCATACCTTTGCTACAACACAGAATATTGTTTATCTCAGCTATTTGATATTAAATCTTAAACCTATGAAAATCTGTCACTTCAGTAGAGTTGTTGACTACACGCCATAAAGTAAGCCATTCCATTAAGAGTTGGGGAAAAATGGGAAAATTTTAATCTATCAGCCAAGTGACTAGCCTGGCCATGCTGAAAAATGCAAGACTATTCTGTGTATATTATACTGTATATAACATACAGTAATATTTGAAGTGTCTTTTGTAAATTCTTGTTTTGAACGCTAAAAAATAACTCATAGCAAATGTTGACTTGGAGGCAGTATGGGTATGCTGCTGAAAAAGGAAAGTGAAGGGCTTGCTCTCCAATTTTTTGTGACAGTGACTCTGACTTACCATATAAAAATACTTGCACATTTACTTCAGTTCCACCTTCAGTGTCAGTAGGAATTTTGGGAAAAGGAGATGGTAGAATCTGCAATCAAAACAATTATGCTCACTTCGTTTCTTGTTCAAATTCTCTCTCTCCTTGATATGTGAGCTCCATTGACAGAGCATAGGTTTAGGTACTCAAGTTTTGTCTGGAATATTTTCTAGCATCTGAGCAAACTATATTTTCAGAAAAAATCCTCTCCAGAGGACAGAGGAAAAAAACCACATTTTGCCAATATTTTTTTCCCACTTTTTCCTATGGAGAAAATAAAAGATTTGGAAAATCCCATTCACCTGGTAAAATGTGTATTACCAGAGAAAGGTGTGTGAAGTGTAATTCCCTTGATGCCTTTTCCATGCCATCTCTTCTTGGCTCAGTCCATTTCCCTATAGTAAATCCCATGCTTGAACAAAGGAGAGCTGCTCTAATATTATTTTAAACAGTGAAGTGTTTTTCCTTGTGTATACCTGTAGAAGCTGCTATGCAGAGGCTTTTTTCAGACTAAAATTTTCTAGAAGCTAAGTGTTGATAGGAAAGCTTATGAATTGAAGTTATTTCCTACATCCCTTCCTAATCTTCAGTAATTGTGTGTCACATGTTTATCTCCACTTGTACCTAACTGGAAGAGAAGGAAATGTTTTGCAACTTTAGTCTCAGAGGACGAGCTACTGACTTTCCAAGAAGGAAGTACTATGAGTGGAAAATGGATGCTATTCTTAAAATTTCTATGCCAAATCACTTAAGGAAGAGCATGTGAGAACATTAATAGCTTAGCCAGCATCAGGGGATACCTTACAATATTGTATTTGTTGGAATGAAAAGTAATGCCCATAACCCAAAGGCTGCTCAAGGTTACAGTGATGAACTTGATTCTATATCAGTTTTACATCACTCTAAATGTTGGCTCCTTTTGTGTTGATAATTTTGGATTGATCTCTTGACAGCACGCATGTCAAAATGAAATTCACCCCCATTATTTCTATGTCATTGCTTTAACACTTTCATGCACTGTTCAGCCTTCTGCTGCTTGTCTCTGTTGCTTGTTACATTTTTGTCAAGGTGTGCTATAGAGGGCTTAAATGCCTCAGTCAAGGAAATAGAGTGATTATGTATGATACATTCCTGAATTCAAAATTTGACTAGATTTTACCAGAGCTATTTTAGAATGGCTAAGAGGGGTATTCCAGCAACCCATTTCATGTAATCTCTGCGCTTGAAACAAAAGGAATGATGTGTGTATTGTGCAGTCATATGATCATGTGTAAGGCTGTGTGTGCTCTGGTGAAATTCTGGCAGGTGGAAGAGTAGCAGAACAAAATCCTATGGCCACTTCTGCAGAACAGCATAGAACATTGCTGCTTGGTTTGGCAGCCTGTGATCAGCAAGCGGGAACTACAAAAGCAGATATGGAAAAGACCTCATTCACCAAGTGTAATTGTACTTTTTGAGGTATTTGTACAGTGGTCATCCTGTGATTGCTGTGGCAAGACTGCAATTAGATTTCCTCTTGGTGTGTTAACTAATAGAAACAGACCCCACATTCTTGAAAAATTGTTTATTCTTCCTAAAATAATAAACCCAGTCAGATCTCAGCTGAATTTTATCTTAAAGTTATATAAATTATGCATACAGGCCCTTTTCTTCTGCAATGTGATTCAGAATGAAGATAATCTTCCATGTAGATTCTTTTTAACAGCAAGTATATTGCAAAATAAATATACCCTGTAACTAAATGAACACTAAAGGTTAGCTTGCTGATGGAATGATTGGAAATGGTCTCATAAAATGTTTAAGGGTAGAGAACAATGGATTGACATAACCATGACTCAAAACTCCCCTTTTATCTCTGCTTCTGCATCTGCGTCTGCTGCTATTTCAAACACACTTGCCATGCAACCAACTTTTCTTTTTTATGCTTTGGATTTTAGCAGTGATTTTTGTAGCACTGGTGTTGAAGCTCCCAGGTCAAATATATAGTGAAAACTTATGGGAAGTTGTATTGCTACTCATGGACTTCAGGAACTTTTAAAAAACCATCTCTGTTAATACTCAACTGTGGAACCTAAATATGAAAATCCTTCTTCTCATTACCAGTTCTGCTGCTTCTTCCATAGTAACAGCATGCAGAATTATAAGTAATATCTGTGGTAGTAAAAGCACCTGAACACCTGGCAGTGGAATGAGGAAGGTGACTTCTGATTAAGGTGGCTAGGGGCAACAATGGCATGAAGTTCCACTGAAAGGTCAACTCAGGTATAGATAACATAGAAGCTTAGGGCAAAGATGATAATGATAAAGTGGAATTAACTTTGTTGCAAAATGATTGATTACTTCAGGTTGTCAGTTTATGGTAAATAAATTAATACATACATTCAGATCTGTGCATTACCACTAAGATTCTTCTGGATTAAAATGTATAGTCCAAAACCCTTTAAAGTAGCTGAGCAAGAAATAAACCAAGCTATGATGTCTACCTCAAAGACTGATAATTTCTGAAAGACATATAAAACAGATGGTAGACAGGATCATTACTCTTTTGGCAATAAGGAAACAGAGACAGGATAGTTAAAGACACCTTCTAATGCTAGCAGAAGTAAAGATACTTAGGACTTTTGGAGATAAGGATCTGTGTTTATTTCTCTTCAGATCATCACAGCCATGTAAGCTCAAGTGTGAATTCTGTAAGAGTGGTCTTAGTGTTTAAAGACATGTTGATGTCCCTTACTCTCCGGTTCGGGATGTCACAGGAAGCCACATATATGTCAGAAGAAGGGAGGATGGAAAGTTGTTGGTCACTCTAAGAAGCAAAGACTGCTGAAGGATAATTGTCCTGTGTAACTTCATAGCTCAAGAAGGAATTATGCTCTCTGTGCAGGCAGAACAAAGCTGGAGCAGAGTAAATCAGTCCCTAAAATTTAGAGGTGCTTAACTAAAAATAACTCTTCTCCTACACAGAATAATTTAAAATTATACCAGCATTTGAGCTGAGGGATGGTGTGGCTGTAGTTGAAGGATAATTACCTTTCCCAGTGCCAAGAAAGGAATGAGCCTGGCTCCATTAAGATCTAGAATTTTTGTAGCAAAGAAACCTGAATGGAAAATATGCAAGTTTCCAACTTACTCCTGTCAGCATACACATCCAATTTAATCTAAAAAGGGGTCAGGTTTGCTGTGTGCATGGAGTTGCTGTTGCAGTTTGCAAAGACTGCATAGGAATTAAGTAATGGAAAGCCTTTTTCTTCTGAGGAGGTAGTTCTAGCCAAGAGACTACCTAGAAAAACACAGAGGGGGGAAAGAAAAGCTCAAAATACAATCCTTTGGGAATCTCCTAAGTATTTTAAGAAAACAATTCCAAACTAAGAGTTTTGGTGGCATAAAAGACGGAAAATGCCAAGTAGGGAGATGTCTTTGAGGTATCATAAGAAATTAAGTCTGATAAACCACTAAGAAAAGCTCTCTGTAGACTGTGTTTTCTCTTTGTTTTCTATGAATGGTTGGTTCTAACTGATTATTACTGTGTTTATTTTTATTTTCCAAGAAGGAAAATAAAGTTATGTTTTTTTTCCAGTGATAAGTTTTAGAGGGAGAAAAGGGCTACTACTTAATTTCAGCCAGTCTTGTGGAGTGATACATTATGTAAGGGTAAGAGAAGTGCTAATTTGTATTCTCAAATAGAGAAAGGAGAAAATCTAAAACCTTTAGAGATGTATTGAGGGAAAACAGGAAGATATTCAGATAGAGTCTAGCCTATTGTTGAGATGAAATTATGAAATAAAACTATAGCAGCTAAATAATATTATTTTATGATAAAGGATGTTTCTAGTTTACTAGAGCAGTCAAAAGTGCTAAGTAAAAAGTTTCCTTCATGTTTTGAAAGATAAAAAGATTCTACTTGTTATATGATCAATGAAAACAAGAAATAGTTTAAATGATCAAGAGGATTACAGATTTCTGGTCACTGCATTGGAAATTTTTTGATGAGAAATGTAGAGACTGGCCTGGGAGCTTTAAGTAGACCCTGTTAGTGCTATGAAGCAGATGTGTTACAAGATGTCTTGAAGGAAGTGTGCTTTACCTCAAGGAGCCTGCTTTTTGTCTTCTGAAGAGAGCTGCAGAAAGACCTTCTCAAAGGAACTTTTCCACGTAAAATAATGTGCATGTGGAAGTCTTGTATTTCTGAAGCAGCATTCTGAACTGGCTCCTGATACTGTTTTCTGCTTTCTGTCTTCTCCCTAGGATCCTCCCATCTTTCTCTGCACAAAGCAAAGCTGACCCTATAGCTTTTGTAGGATCTGAGGTGGGACAGCAGACTGTAAAGTCATCATTTATGTAGAAAGTAAGCCAGAATGAGTAGGAATGTTTAGGGGGATTTACAGTCATGTTTTTCCCATTTACCCTTCTTTTTTTACTTTTTCTCTAAAGCTTAATATTATGTGAAAATCTCTACAACTTAGATGGACCTTCTGTTGCACCATGATAAGGTTTAAAAGAGCACCTCTTTTACTATGAAATCCTTGAACTTACTGTGTCACCCAGTCTCAATTATGTTTTGGGAAAAATATGCAGTATGGGTAGTATTTTGGTTCAGACATTCCCAAGAGCTTTAAAAATTAAAGAAATCCAATAACTGCCTGCAAAATAAGTTTACAACACATGATGTACCATTTTATTTGTGAGGGCTACTGTTAATAACAAAGGACTTCACAATCATCACTTAATTTTTACAGAAATCATTCTATGTGATGATGGAAAATGCAAAATTCTTTGGTTTTGAAGCCTTTAAGGTCTCATCTTAAAATTTCTTCCAGGAATTTCTTTGTTCAGCCACCCCAAAATTCATTATTTGTTATGGGAGTTGCTGAAGGTTAAACTTGGCGTGAGCATTTGAAGGATTTTAAAGCACAGCATCCTGTAGATGAAATAGAGCAATAAAAAATTACATGATCACTGAATCAATATTATACCGTTTCCTGTATGCTGAATTCCTTCATTTATGGAGAAAAATGATTGTCTGTTTACTTCTTATCTTCTGCAAATATCACACCTGTTTTTTCACCCCTCCTCTTGCCTCCTTCCTTGGAATCTCCTCCCCTGTGATGGAATCAATTGCCTCAGTGGGTATTATAAAAAGCCGAGTTTCCAGTGGAGTTGCCATTCACCCAGCTTAGCCACCATGGGGCTAAGAGCGGCCAGCCTCTTCCTCCTCTGGCTGGCTCTTTCCTCTGCTAATGAAATAAAAAAAGGTAAGCTCTAGAGATGAAATGGTAGCAGGCTGCCTCCTGAAATGGAGGGAGTTAAGATATCGCTGTGGAGCTAGAATGAGGCAAGGCATTTCAATAATGCTCTATAGTTTTAGGATGCTTTAAATTGCTTAAGCTTTCAAATACTGAGGCTGCATTGCTCGGACAAAATTGGAAGATACTACTTTCTTTGGAGAGATCAGTGCCTATATCTACTACATTGATAGCTTGTTTGATGTGCTTGGAAAATATTTTCAATGTTTCTTTTCTTTCCATGCATTGAGTCTTTACTAGGTACAGCAACAACTTGGCAGAAAGGAGCTGTAGGACTTTGAGAGGTTCATTGTTAAAGCAATGAAGAAAGTGGATGATTGTGTCTTCTGTTACTTTGGGTCAACATAAATTTTTCTTCAAAACCAAATGTAATGACATTGAGAATAGCTAATTTTGTCAGGACATTTTTAACTCTTGCAAAAGCGCTAACTTACGGTATTTGATATCAAATTTGAAGTGATGGAATGGAGCACTTGGACTGAAAACTGCTTTTTAGAGGACTAGGTGATGAATTATATCCAGTGATCAAGTTTGGGCTATTTGAGCTTGATCTGCTGTGTCTTGAATTCAGCCATGGGAGGAAAGCTTTACCTTGCATTGGTCTTCCAGCTGTGAGCTCTGGGAGGATCTCTGTGCAGCCTTCCTTCTGGACAGGGAAGCCTTCCAGCCTGGCTGGATGCATCTGGCATGATTGATACCATCAAAGTACAGTAACCTAGAGGTTTTCTTAGCAGTTTGGCTTTCTCATGTTAAATGCTGCCAGAAAATCTTGTGAAGATGAGAGATATGTCAAGAATTCCAAGGATGCTCAGCTTTTATGATTTGCCCCTAATCTACTGTATCTGGAGATTTATCAAATATTGTGTTAATTTGTATTATTTGTTGGTATAGATGGCAGGGAAAGGAACAAATCATCTTCATATTTTGCTATTGCAAAAGCTTCTTTTTTTCCCTCCTACCATGGCTATTTTCTAACCAATCTTCTGAAAAATTTCTGTCCTGCAATAATAGAAATCACTACTGCTTTTAGGAAAAGAAATAGTTCCCTGAAATCTGTAGTGCACTAGCCCTTTCATAACCTTTAAACTATTTGCCTTCCAGAGTAGGTAGTACTTTCTTGGTTTCCTACCTCTTTTGTTTCTAGTATATGTTGCACCAGGGAAGAAGATAGTTCTTGGGAAAATTCAATATTGATAAAAATAATACTGTGATTCAGAATAAAATCATATGCTTGGCACAGAAGCAAAGTTAGAGGTCAGTATTAAGTTTCCCCACTTCATGCAGGTAAGTTCCTTCACCTCAGTGAGGATTATAGGATATACTTTGATCTCAGAATCATTTATTAATACCTTATTCTTTAGAGATTTTTATATTTTCTGCTGACCTGACAGATACTTGATCAGGCTTGGAATATATGGAATCACTGAGCACATAGTTGCAAGTAGTTCCTAGTGTAAAACGGAACACTTACCTTTTCACACACTAGGTCGTTTCTTGCACTTCTTTTCATCTCTGTTTCTTTTTCATCTCTTAACAGGAAGGACAAGAAGCCATGGCCACTATGTCTGCAGCACTTGGGGAAACAACCATTTCAAAACTTTTGATGGAGACGTCTACCAATTCCCTGGCCTTTGCGAGTACAATTTTGTTTCCGACTGCCGGGAGGCTTACAAGGAATTCTCTGTCCACATCCAGCGTGCTCTCAACAGGAATGGCCATCCTGAGATCCAGTATATTCTGATGAAAATCAAGGATATAATGGTCTACCTCAAACCAAACCTGGTTGTGGTGGATGGGCGGATGTAAGTTTCTTTACTATAATGGGATTCAGGGAAATGTGCAGGATTGGTTCTTTACACAACTGTCTGTGTACCATTACAGAAACTGCTGCAAAGCACTTCCACAGACAAACAAACAAAAAAGCCTTTTGAAATTCAGCATTAAAATTGCTTTGGGGTGGGCCTTTAGTATTAATTGCCATTTCTACACTGGCATAAGGCATTATTTAAATGCAAGTCAGGAATAGATTTGAGTGAGTTCTTCCAGTTGTATAGAAAACAGTGCAGCTCATGAGCCAGATTTTTCACTGGCTTAAAATGACATAGCTTCATTTGTTTAATGGCATCATCTTGAGTTTACCTTAGCAGATGCTCTAACAAATCCTTGAAAAGGAAATGCATTTCTCTGGGGTCTTTTCCTCTTATTTTCTGACAGAAGAGAGATAGTTTTTCTGATCTTCATAAATAATTCTTTAAGATCTGATGGCCATTCTTCAAGGGAGTTTAACACAGGTCAAATTTTACACTAATTTGTCTGTGGAAATATGTACTTTTTCAGACTAGGCAGTGTTATTTTTCTCTTCCTGTAACATGATTACATAAGAAACTCATCTGATACCATTACTGATGCTAAGTAGTGTCTTAACCTAGTCTTTCCTATAATTAGCTTATGATTGTAGAGTGTGCATTTATACTCTGTAGCAAGTGAAGCAACTCATGAGTTAGTTAGTATGTTTTAGCATAACTGAAAAAAAAAAGAGACTTTTTTAATTGTCATTGGAGATCTCGGGGCTTTTGCTCTGAAGTCTGGAAGCCAGTGCAATGAAAATATGTTCAAAGATTGAAAGTAACATTCAGTTTTCCAAAGATCATACTAGAATGCATAACAAAATGACAGAAAGTTACAAAAAATGCATTCTTGTCTCAAATTGAAAAAGCTCTTTTTTGTGTAGTCAAGTCTTAAAAAGAACTCCGTAAAAAACAACTTAGAAGTCCTTTTAAAACTGTTTCTCTTAAATTGAGCCATTTTTGTCCTAGATAGACTTTATTGCCATTAAACAACAGATCCCTGCCAAACAGGTTTTTGCTCCTTGGAGAACTAATTTTTTTTTGAGAACCTAATTTTTGATATTGATCCTGAAATGATAAGTGTTCAATTGTCATGTAAAATAGCATTTTAAAGTACTGAAGTGAAAACTGTAAAGTAGCAAAGTGTATGGATTAGCCTTCAGATACCTGATCCATTGATTCATTGAATGAATGTCCTACTATTAGAAAAAAAAGTAGATATTCCATACTGTGATAGCTAAAAGCTGGAAACATGTTGAACATTTTATGCTCCCCTCAAGAAATAATCTCTCAAGGCTTCATTGTTTATTGATGACAAGGCAGTCAAAAGCAGAAATAATGATCTCTGGGTTTGCAGCTAGATGTGTAGGTCATTTGGGCGTGTTAAAAAATGCCAGAGGTAAATAGTTGTGAAAACCCAAGTGACAGAAAATCAGGAAATAAAGCTCTCCCAGTCAAGAGATTATTTAAGAGATATGCATATACATGCATGAATCCTGATGGATAACAACTATATTGATAAATCTGTAGAAAATTATCCAGTTATTTTGACTGGATTCCAATTTACATTTCTTCTGTTTGAACAGACTCTAGTCCTCTGGATTTTATAGGATGAGACTGCCTGCCACAATCCTATTATTATATTTTTATATCCTTTTAGTTCAGTTTACCTGTAAGACAGACACAAATTGTTATCACATAAAAATATCTATACTCAGCCCTCTGCAAAGTGTCTTCTGTCACCATTGACAAACTCAGTCCTGTCCACTTAAAACTCAGTAACTAGCTACTGAATTCCTCTTAACATGCTCCATTCTTCTCAAAATTTTGTTGGCAGTCCCTGTAACTGGCTGTACATTCTGAAACTCTCTTAAGGAGATAGTTACTTGCAATGGAACATTAATTCTCTCTGAAATGGCTATGAGATATTTTGGTAAAGAAACACTATAAATTATGTTGTAGCTCCTTTCATTGATGTAAATTATTAGTGAGTGTTTGAATATCCTTTGTTAATACCACAATGATGGTTGATTAATTTGATTAATTAATTTGAAGACATCTGACATTTTGGGGTTTTTTAAGTTGAAGAGCCTGAAGTGTTGGGTAGGCTTTTCCTGTGAAATGACTTTGCCTTTTAAATGAGTTTTTTCAATGAGTTATTGTCCCAAGTGTCAGAGAGAGAGAAGACTCTATGCCTCATTAAAACAAAGCATCCTGTGCAGTTAGAATGATGTTGTCTGACTAGTTTCTGTATTCCTTGGGGTATTTGGCTTATTACAGACATTCATGTCAGCCCTAATGTTTCCTAACTAATGCAAACTCTGTGATTTTCTTCCTAGTGTGAAGACACCTTACTACTCCTCTGGTGTCCTCATTGAGAGCAATGAAATTTACACCAAGATTTATGCCAAATTAGGCATGGCTCTGATGTGGAACCAGCAGGATGCCCTGATGGTATGTATGATCAAAGTATTTTTAATTGTTTTTTTCCTGGGTTTTCTGGGATATTTCTCTATTTCAGTAGGGAAAAAGAAGGAGGGGAAAAAAGAAAGGAAAAAAGATAATTCCTTTATGTTTTTTCTTTTTCATTTCATTATTCAGGTGGAGCTGGACAACAAGTTTAATAACCATACCTGTGGTCTCTGTGGGGATTACAATGGAATTCAAATCTACAATGAGTTCATCAACGGAGGTGTGTTATCCCACTGTACTGACAGCTGGCACCAAAGCTGGGCTCACAAGCCCTGTGCACAGATATATGACCAGAGAGAAAATTTCACTTGAGAGGTTTCTGTGATTGCCCCAGACTAAACATTAAGCTCCAATGCAGCATTCCTGTTCTGAGTTTATTCTGTTCCAGATTAATCTTTTTTTCTTTCTTTTCCTGTTTCCCCTTTACATTTTTAAGCACAGTTAGACATCATTCAGAGCTGGTGCTTGTGTCTAACAGGCATATTTGATACCATAGTAACTGTTTCCCTTGACCAGCAGAGTTCCAAGAATCAGGTGCTCCTTGTTGTCAATTTTTGGGATTCAGCAAGTTCTCTTTCTATTTTTTTCTCATAGATGCAAGCTACAACTCAATTACATATGGGAATATGCAGAAGATCAGCAAACCCACTGCCAAATGTGAAGATCCAGATGAAACTCAGGCTCTTCCAAGCTGTAATGAGCATGTAAGTATTTCTTGTGATGAACTTCATTTGCATGGCACAGGGAGACATCCTTGTGCAACAGGGAGTTAGTTGCAAGGAGCTGGGAGGACTGTCCCTTCCAGGCTAAATGGTTATATTTTCCTAGCTGTTCAAAAGACAACAGGTGGTTTTTTTTGCAAGATAAGAAATGTCCAGAAACTCAAATGTTTATGAACCTCTTAAACATTATTCCTCTTCTTCCTCAGCGTGATGAGTGTCTGAGGTTGCTGACTTCCCCTGCATTTGCTGATTGTCGGCTACGTCTTAATTTGGAAATGTACATCCAAGCCTGCATGCAGGACAAGTGTGCCTGTAATGGGAAGGAGGATTCCTTCTGCCTCTGCAGCACCATCTCCGAGTATTCCCGCCAGTGTTCGCACGCAGGCGGCCGCCCGGGAGAGTGGAGGACACAGAACTTCTGCCGTAAGCAGCTGCACAAGTTTTACAAAGATCCAAATGTTCATGCATGTGGCACCATGAAATTTAAATTCATTACTTCTTTACAAAACTACTGGCATGTATTATAAATGTCATACCAGTAGTATAAAATAGTATATTATATTCCCTGTGTTTTCTTCTTTTGTTACTTTTGGTTTTAAGAAATATTTTTTAGCAAATTCTGTTCCCATTAAAAAAACCTGAGATTTGATGCTGCAGGAGATGGGAATAATTTGACCTATTTGAAACCAAAAGAAGTAAATATAAAAACCAGGGAAAGCAGTTCAGAATTAGATGAACATGCTTTGCCATATGGAGTCTGGCTTGAGTCACCATTGACTTAAAGGGAGTAGGGAGTGTGATCTGTGGTTTCTCAGGAATGATGGACTTAGCACTGAACTCCTGGTGTCTTTCTTATTCTTTCAGCCAAGAGCTGTCCTGCTACCATGGTCTATAGAGAAAGCAGCTCACCCTGCATGGATACTTGCTCACATTTGGACATCAGCAGCCTTTGTGAGGAGCACTACATGGATGGCTGTTTCTGCCCTGAAGGCAAGTATTATTCTAGCTGTTGCACCTGGGGCAAAAGCAAGAGGCCTGTCTAAGGAAGTCATATTAAAATACTACTTGTAGTCAAATTATATCTTAGAAATGACTTGTGCTATTCATTATTTTTCCCCCTAGAGGAACATAACTGTGAAATTTTCTAAGGAGGTTATAATTAATTAATCAATTATTTTATAGTTCAAAGATATTAACACAATGACAGGTCATAAACTTGCTTTTTAATTCTCAACAAGTGGATTTTTGATACTATATAGTAAATTATGCTTTTTAGGTTGAATAGTTCTGAGACCATGGACATCACTTGCCCTGAGAGTGGCAATGAGGGATAGTGAGTGAAATTCTCAGACTTGCAATCAGCCTTGGGAAAGAAGGTTATAGTGATAGTCTTCACAGCCAAAAAGACTAAAAATCTAAACATGTGACATTCTCAGATTGTTCTTATATACTTGTAATAACCTTTTTATATGTGTATAGTTACATAAATGATCAGACTTGGATTTTCAAAGCTGAATAAAAGTACTTTCCATCTGTCTTATATTAATAAAAATAGAGATGATATTCTTCGCAGTTTAGATAAACTCAGCCTATGTGGGAAATTAGAGTTTTTCCTCTGTGGAAGCTGCTTTTTTGAAAAAGAGCTGGAATACTTAATGTTGTGTTTTATAGGAACTGTGTATGATGATATCAGTGAAAAAGGCTGCATCCCTGTTAGCCAGTGCCACTGCAAACTTGGTGGAAAGACATATGCACCTGGAGAAAGCATTTCCCATGAGTGTGAAGAATGGTAAGGATCCTGGTTGTTGTACACCTTCCGGTGAATGATTGTAAATGGGTCTGCATTTTTCAAATTTCCACTTGGTCATAGGAGGTGTCCTGAAAACACTTTGAATTTAATGTTTATGTTGCATGTCTATAGAACAAAATTTCTGAAAAGTGTTTTTGATTCTGTGGCATATGTCACTGGGAAAATCTCAAGGAAATGGTCAAGGATCCCATTTTAAAACACCTGGGAATAGCTTGCTAGTTGCCAGATATATGGATGCTTTCAATGCTCTCAGTTCCTGTAATAACTACAAGTGTCTTTTGTCTTATTTTTCTGTTTATAGCATCTGTAATTCAGGCAGATGGACCTGCAAAGATCTACCCTGTCCAGGCACATGCTCAGTGGAAGGAGGTTCCCATATTACCACCTTTGATGGGAAGAAATACACCTTCCATGGAGACTGCTACTATGTGTTGGCCAAGGTACTGTGTGCTGTGGGGCTGTTCTCCTCTGGAGTAAAACAGTGTCTATGGGCTGATGTGTATCAACTGGGAGTTATTGTTCTATTTCACTTCCATGGGCTGAGGGAAGCAGAACTGCTGGAAGCTGTACTAGAAAATTCAGGACTTAGCTCCAATAGCTCTAAAGGGAAGCTGGGGACTTATTGCCATGGATGATTAACTCAGTGAGATAGAAGACTGCCTATGCTGTCATTATCCAGTGAAGTCCCTTGTATGTAAGAAATCAAAAGGTCTCAAGATTAGAAGTTCTTGGCCACTTGTGTAATAGTTATTTCTGAGTGTCAAAGTCAGATAGGGAAAAGAGGTAGGCAGCTGTTTCATTCATCCCTAAAATATCTGGTGTTGTTTTTCTAGAGAATTAATAAAATCTCGTTAAGTTAGGAAAGTTATTGCAACTGATGAATTCAGTCTTTGTTGTGGAAATAATCTCATGAGATTTTTGATTTTACTAATGGATATTTCTTTTCCTGTGATTTGTAGGGTACTGCAAAAGAGAATTATGCTGTCCTGGCAGAGCTTGCTCCCTGTGGCTCCACAGACAAACAGACCTGCTTGAAGACTGTTGTGCTGTTAGCAGACAACAAAAAGAATGTAAGTGCAGTTCCATAGATTCTACTAGATATGTTGAAAATTAGCGTATTTCCTTTAATGTGGGTGAATGCTTTTTTCTTCTGGAGTCATTATTGTGGGTAGATGAGGAACCTCACACAGGCCGACAAACAGCTCAGGTTTCTGCCTCAAGAATTCAAAATAGACATAAACTTAAGAAAAGATGAGATTCAAAACAGCTGACATTTCCCCCTTTCTTTCCTCTGCTCTGTGCGATAGGATTATTCTCAAAGGATTCCAGGTGTCTGGAAGCAAGAATACCATTCTTCTCCCCCTCATGGTTTTTTCTTAATTCAGATATAACATTATAGGTCTAATTGAGTCTTTTTCAGAAGAAATCCTGTCCTTGAACAGTGATACAATCCAACCTTTTCAAATATTCACTTTAGTATTCTCTTTCTTTATGAGAATATATAGACTATCTCTATACATAATTTACATACATATACACATGATTTCTCGCACATATTTTTGGACTTCCAGCTCCTTGCCAGCATTACTAAAACATAAGAAAACCAAATCAAAACCCAATAATTTTATGTTTCTATATGTACAGAGTAGCATTTTTTGAGGAAGTTTAATAAACTGCTTTCTTACCATTTCTTATCATGCAGAAGCTGTAGCACATGCTTTAATAAGGAATAAGAACTTGCTACAGATCCTGAAGACCTAATATTTTCTTCTACTTGTTGAAACCAAAGTGCCCAATATAAATGAGTTTTGCGTTTCATTACTGCTATGAATTATTGTAGGCAGATGTAAGAGAAACCCTGAGAGCACAACAGAACCTTACATGGACTATAGGGCTGCTGCTATGTTCAATTTTCAGACAGACATTTCCTTTCAAAAATTTGGAGTTCTAGACAGAGCTTAAAAGTATAAAATGTCCTTCCTGTTAATTTTCTTGGTATCAGTTCATTTTCCTCAGTCCCTGGATCCTCATTGATTCCATTTGCCATTACACAGGTGGTGGTTTTCAGATCAGACGGCAGCGTGCTCCTGAATGAGATGACAGTGAATCTGCCTCATGTGTCAGGTGAGGGACACAGCCTTGTATGTCCAGTGTCATACACTTGACTTCTCATGTAGGGGTGTATTTTATAGAGGCAAAAGAGAGCTATTTAGCACTTTCCAAACCTGACTACGTGGTGTGGGCATGCCCATTTGGTTCTGATCCCAGAGACCAGTCTTTTTAACTAGTCAGCTTGTTGAGTTTTTTAGGACCAGCATCATATGTAGTTGGCCAGTGCTTTTTACAAGGAAAAAAAAAAAAATTGACTTGATCCTGGTCTCAGAGATTTCATTCTGGGTGATACATGAGGATCTAATAAGAAGTGTTTCTTTTGGCAGCTTGTGTGTGTCTGTTTACTACAACAGTTCATGTTTTGTTTTTCAGCCAGCTTCTCAGTATTCAAGCCATCTTCCAACTACATTGTTGTACAAACTTCTTTTGGGCTTCAGATGCAGATCCAGCTGTTTCGAGTCATGCAGCTGTTTGTGACTGCGGATCAATCAGTTAAAGGAAACCTTCAAGGCAAGTGTCTATGCAAATGGGAAGCAAAGCCATGCTGTTTCACAGCTGAATCTCATGAATTCTTTATATGAGTGATAACTCATGCTATTTGTTGATTCAAGGGGAGAAAACGGAAAGAAAATCCACTCAAGCAAGCTAGAAATATGTTTTCATGTTTTGATATTAAAATGATCTATCACTTTGGTGCCAGTACAGAGGTGTTTCTTAGAGTATTCCTTACTTTTAGATTCAGTTTAATTTTTAACTATTCATGAAACCAGATTTTTGGTGTGTTTTGAGATTTCAGTATCATCAGAAAGCCAAAAAAATATGGGTAAGGGTAGTAATCTCTTGAAGCACAGATATCTTCATTATTACTGTTGAAAATGTTGAAGATTTAAAACAGGGCTTCTAAAACTTCAAAATTTATAGTATGCATTAAATTGATGTGTAATATTTAGCTATTTCTAGTGTTTGTGATCAGTTGTCCCTTTCCTTTGACCTTTCAGTATGAGAATAAACAGTGCTTATGTGAAATTTTTACCTTGTTCTCAAATAGGTCTTTGTGGAAACTTCAATGGAATGGAAGGTGATGACTTTAGAACACACAGCGGGCTGGTTGAGGCTACAGGATCTGCCTTTGCTAACACATGGAAAGCTCAGTCCACCTGCACAGACCAGGTAGAGAAGCTGGAAGACCCCTGCAGTCTCAGCATTGAAAGTGGTAAGCACATTAAAAAGTCAGATGGTTGGCTTCTTGTCAGGATGAGAAGTGTCTGCTGTGCTTTAGTGCAACAGGCATGTAAGAGTTGTAGTGGGGCATTGAAGATTTTTTACAGGACTGTAAACTTAATAATTAATATCTGAAAGTATGTATACAAGAACTTCATCAAACTGCAGTAAAAATTTAGAGGTGTGATTGTAAAACAATCCTAAGATGAAAGAATGGGAAAAACAGTCATTAATTAGTGTTATCTGCAAAGACAGCTTATATCTCCTAGCATTATCTATCCTTATGTTTAACTTAGCTTTATGGTCCCCAAATGGAAAGAGCTGTCATAATTCCATGCATACAAGTTGCAAAAGTATGGTGCAATTTTTGATTTTATGATTGTATGTCTCTGAATCAAGAATCAGAAATACATGTATGGTGATTGCATGTAATTTCTCCACTCCCCAAAATGCACACAGTTCTCTCTTTTGTATTGCTGCACTGCATTTATGTGTCAGCATAACAAGGCATGGCATAAGGAAGATAAGGAAATGTGATGAATTTATCTTTTTTTTGCAGCAAATTACGCTGAGCATTGGTGCTCTTTGCTGAGAAACCCAAAGGGTCCTTTTGCAAGATGCCACTTAGCCATTGATCCTTCAGAATACTATAAGGTATTGCAATTTTGCACTCCTTTAGTACTGCATTATTTCTGATGGTTAACTGTAGACATTTATCATTGTTTGAACATTTGAGACATCAGTGAGTAGTTTGTCCATAAGAGATGCTGAAGTTTCTGCATTGACTGGTTCAAGCAGCATAGCATCCAAAGTATCTCGTATGATGACATCCTTATGGGCTGCTGTTGAATAAAAATGTACATTTTTTCTTTTGCTTTCTTATATTTTGTGTTTCATGTACATTTTTATTGGCTTGGAGATTTGGACTGAAAAGAAGATTCAGGAGTTGCAGATGTGCACAGTTTAAGCCTTGAACATTAGTCTCTATAAAGCTGGGGGGAAAATTCCAACTATATATTGGTTGGAATGTAATACCAAATCATTTTCATGCCAGAATCTCCATGAATACTTTACCCCCATGCTCATCTCTGTTGAATAGTTAGTGAGGCTCAACTGAGGAAAAGGAATTCCAAAATCATTACTCACACTTGGAAGTCAGTGTGAGCTCAAATGTTGTAAAGGTCTTCATAGATCTGGTTAATATTTTGCCTTTATTATTCTAGTTTTTGTGGATCTCTATATTTCTAATTAGTAACTGAGAATGAATGGTATCAATATCCTTTGAAGAATGTGTTCTTAGGAGGCTGGCTACTTTTTAATGGCTCAAGAGGTTTGGTTTAGGTTAGAATAAGCATCCAAATATTTTCATTGTGTATGAAATCATGCAGCACTTTAACTCTCTGGTCTTAGTCCATTCCTTCCATTGTTCTCTGGTCATGGGAACTAATACAAACAACATCAGGAAAAGCAGACAGGACATTTTGTAGCAATCAACTTGCAATTGCACATTGATTTCCTGTGGACTTACTGACCCTTTTGTTCCTTTTATTCAGAAATGTAAATATGACACCTGCCTCTGTGAAGACAATGAAGAATGTTTGTGTGCTGCCCTGTCCTCTTACTCAAGAGCCTGTGCTTTCAAAGGGATCATTCTGGGAGGCTGGAGAAAGGGTGTCTGCAGTAAGTAGTGGAACAATAATCCCAGTGGAATTAATTAACCATGAGAAATAAGCAGACTCTCTCTGAATTTGGTTGTCAGTGGTCTCCCTCTGTTCAGGGATTTGGAGTATCTTAGAAATGTCTAATGGACATAAAAGAGACAATGTTTACTAATTCATGTTATATTCTTAAGATGACATTTGAAATTTTTATACTTAAAAGTAGAAAGCAATATTTTTAACTTTCACCTTCTTTCCCCAGTCTAGCTAATATCATTCCATTTACTAATGGAATCCTAGCCATCAGGGCTTTTAACATGCATTTATTTATCAATGTCTTTGTTTCTGATTATGCTTGCTTTTCATCAACAGTTCAGTATGTTTGAGACCAGGAGTTTATTGTATTGTGTTCTCTGATTATCAGTATGTGAAACAAATAGGTGTATGAAAGTAGAAACTATTAGTAGCAGTTAAAAATACGTCTTTAACTGGTGAAGTTAGGTTACTAACTAGTAAGTGAATTTAGTGTTACTTGTGACTTCTGATAGTTTTGTACTTTAATAAGATCTAAGGGAATGTTTTTATCACTACATTTGGCACAGCCAAAGAAACCAGAATGGAAAAGTCTAGGCCAAATTGTCCATCCTGCATCCCTTATTTATCAGTTTGGTTTTTTCCCCTCCAGGCAGTGAAGCATCTTCTTGCTCAGGAAATCAAGTCTTCCTTTACAATCTTACAATGTGCCAGCAAACCTGTCGTTCCCTTGCTGATGGTGAAAAGTATTGCTTGCAAGGCTTTGCTCCTGTGGATGGCTGTGGCTGCCCACCCAATACATACTTGGATAACCAGGATAACTGTGTGCCCATCTCCCAGTGCCCATGTTATTACAAGGGATCATACCTGGAACCTGGGGAATATTTCACAAAAGATGGAGAACGCTGGTATGTTTTATTTTGGCTTCTTTTTTGTGGGGAAAAAGCCCTTTAAAATTTGCTAATTAGGTGTGAGGTGCTTAGGTTTTTTGCTACTTTAGTGAGTATTTTTAATGCATTTCACAACATCTTCATGCTGAACAAAGCATTATCCTGTTGCAATGCAATTTATCAATAATTGAGAAGTGCAGCTTGCTTTGGAGGTGTGAGTACTGGCCTTCACAGATAAATGTTATTCTGAAGCTGCAGTGTTAATAAGGCTTTGTTAAGCAGAAAGGTGAAAGGAATATAAAAGGCCAACTATGTGTTATGTTTGCTTTTCTAGCAGACACAAGTTGCTCGTGTTTTCCACTGGAGGAAGGTCCCCTTGATATGTATTTACTGTAGCATGAGCTTTTGAAAACAACATTCATGACTCTGTTATATTTTCCCATGATCTCTGGCAATGGTTTGCTGCCTGAGTCATCAGTGCAAACTGAGAAATGCCTTCTCTCATGCAGCAGAAGAAGCATATAGGTCAACAGATTTGTAGCATATAAACTGAATAGGCATGAAAATACACAGTGTATCCAAATGGAGGCTTTGATTTAAATTATCGTTATTATCTGTGTCATTATTATCTAATTCCTGAGTTGTCATAAAATACAGTGCATTATGCCTAAAATCTTGCTACACTTTTTCTCCAATGAAAAAATTAATGAGTGTGATTCAATAGAATTGATCTTGACATTTCAGTAGAAGTTATGCAGGACATCTTTAAAAAGTACTCTCAAATTTATATAAACAAATTCTTAGACTTAAATGGAAGATATGGAGCTTGCTCTTTAAATTTTTTTCAATTTCTGTTTATTTCACTTTTCTAGTGTTTGCCGAAATGCAAAGATCCAGTGCACTTCAGTGAAAATAAGAATGAAGAGTAAGTGACATTCTATAAACTAAACTAGAGTAAGACCCAGAACCAACCTCCCAACCCAAACCTACTTCCCTTTTGAATTTTCCATATTCTTGTTTTGCGTGTTTTTTTCTCTTTATGTAAAACAGTAACATATTTTCACTTTGTTCTCCTTTCACTGAGCCTATTTTTGTCATAGGGATAGACTGAGATTTTTGTCTCAGAAACTACCACCTTTCACTCTCTTTTCTTTTGACTTTTCTTGATCGCTCTAAACCAACAATGTACCTTTCAGGTGAAAAAGAATGTTCTTCTAACAAGACATACTTTGACTGCAATGCATCTGAGAAGTGGACTTCACAAACACCTCTACAACTTAGCTGTCATACTCCTCAAACTGATCATGTATGTACAACTTTTCTTTGTATCTTGCTTTCTTTATATCACATGGTGTTACATAGCAAATACAGTTGTAACTAACTGTTTATTTCTCTTTGGTTTAATTGACCTCCCTCCCCATGATATTAATCCATTGCCATTTTCACAATGATCCCACTTATGGTTTCCCTCTCCTCTTTCTTTTTACTGTGTCTTCAGTCGAGTCATAATTTCCAAGTGAGAAAGAATTTGTGTTCTTAGACAATCAGAAAAGAAAGACATTAGAAACCTAGAAAAAAAGAACCTTATAAAACTAATCAATATTAGACTGTGTGGTAGTAAATACAGTTTTTAAAGAGTGCTTGTGAAGAGGTGGAATTAAGATACAGTGATTTGTCATAAGGTAACCATTTCTCCTTATATTCCTTAGTTCCAGACAGAGTGTATCTCAGGCTGTGTGTGTCCTGAAGGTCTATTTGATGATGGCAGAGGGGGCTGTGTTGAGCAAAAAGATTGCCCATGCATTCACAACAATGAGTGGTATTCTTCTGGAGCCAAGATAAAAGTGGACTGCAACACCTGGTGGGTTATGAGTGAATACTCTCTTCTTGAATATATTCTATGCAGTATATCCACAGTCATGACTAGGCTTATGTACTATAGTAGCTGTAAAAGCTGGGAGTATCATCCTTAATTTTCAGGAATACTTATTGCTATCTCAGAAAATACAGATTCTGCTGAAAGTATAGGGTAGTAGTTACCTCTGTTTTCAGTAGGCATCTCTTGTTGGGAAAACTCACTCCTTTGGAAAAATAAATGCTACCAGATCTAAAGCTTGTAGCTCAACAGAGTAAAAATCATATTATAGGCTTAAAAGCAGCCTAAACAGCTGAAGTTGAAGCTTGGATATTTTACACATTTATCAGGCAGCTGCTTGTTTTGTTCTGCAGTTTTTCAAACTGCATACTCTTGGTGAGATCTGAAAATTCAACTTCTCTGCTCTCTTCTAGCACCTGCCAGAAAGGACTTTGGAAATGCACTGATGATGTGTGCTATGGGACTTGTATGATATATGGAAGTGGCCATTATAACACTTTTGATGGGAAATTCTATGACTTTGATGGGAGCTGTGAATATGTGGCTGCTCAGGTAATGCTAATCAGGAGGGCTAAAAAGGAATTTGAGTGCCTTGAAAATCTACTTTCCTCTTTGGTTTTGTCATTCCTTATTTCCTGCCATCATTGTTCCCAAGATGTTCACACATTCTGCCAGGATAAATTGTGTATTTTCAGTGCAGGCAAACTGTGTGAATGTGGCTTTTCTTTTTCAGCTATGGATGTCATGAATTACATGTAACAGAATTATGTTATAGTGAAAGCTAACTATCATTTGTGAAATAAATCCAAATCAAATTCTAAGCTTAGAAACTTGAAACTTATATTTAAAGATATAATCCTCACTTTTTTTTATTGTCCCACTCTTTTTCCCAGGCTGAGACTGTGTTAACTGTTTATATGTATGCATAAATGTATACATCTATGGCTGCGCATCTGTAAAAATATGTGCATGTAGGATCTCACATTTGAAGGAGCAGTAACTATTTATACATTGTGAAGATTTAAATGATTGTAATTATTACGAGATTGAACTACAATGAAATATTCTACCTAATTTTCTGTTGTTTTTGTTTTTTTTGTTTTTTTTTAAATAGGACTTCTGTGGTGACAAAAATTCCAGCGGCTCATTCAGTATCATCACCGAGAATGTCCCTTGTGGAACTACAGGGGTCACCTGCTCAAAGGCTATCAAAATGTTCCTAGGGGTGAGTGATGATAGTCAGTACATGTCAGCAATCAAGTATTACCAAAAATGTAATGCTTCAAAGTCATACCCCTAAAAGCAGCTGTAACAACCATATAAAATTATTCTGTAAAGGTGTAGGTTCTCAGATGATGAAAACTCTGTCAAACAGAAGTTCTGCACCACTCCCTGCCATCTTAGAAATCATCCCAGAGTTTGAGGTGTTGGTTTCAGAATGAGTTGCATTGTTACATGTGTCTAATATTTTATCTCATCATAGTAGTTAGTGTTACAATACTTCTCTTTTGTCTTTCAGAAAACTGAACTGAAACTGGAGAACAAAGAGTACAAAGAAATTCAGCGAGATGTTGGTGATGATGTGCAGTATTGGAACAGGACAGTCGGTCTGTACCTGGTTATTGAGGCCAGCAATGGTGTGATGCTGATCTGGGACAAGAAGACTACTGTTTTCATCAAGCTGAGCCCTGATTACAAAGTTAGTGCCTGTCTGTCTTTTTCTGAAGTAGTCTTGTGAACAGATAAGGAAACATAAATATTCTTTTATTTTGACTCCATGTCTAATTCCCGTATCCTCTGTGCACTGATGATTAGCTTGTATTATTACCATCACGGCTTGCAGAAGTGCTTCTGGGATTTATTTCAGTCTATCACAATGGATTGCACAGAATTCATAGGATGTTATTCCAACAGAGAGAAATATCTCAGGCAATACTCTTGAGTTTGTGAATATTGATAGCCAATCATCAGACTAATTTAGAGGATGTGGACTGACTGCACATGTGCTAGGAAACCTCCAGGCAGTCTCAGCCCTGTGTTAAAACCAAACTCCCTGTGCAATGTATGACCATGGTTCTAGTTCCTGAAATTCAGCATGATGAACTGGAGAATACTGAGGCATTGTAAAAACAGTGACATACTGTTTCTTGAGGGGACTGGTGGACCTTAAATAATGCTACCAAAAATTCACCATTGAGGGAAGATTGATACATTTTCTTTCAAGAAAAATGGGTCCCTGTCATTTCTTTTCCATGAATGAAGAATCAGTGCTTGTTATGTTAGAAACTTTTAATAAAAACAGCTTTGAGCAGAGGTGAATTACCTCATGCTTATATTAATTGGTGAGTTATGACAAATTGAGAAGAATAGAGAATAAATAATTCTTCTCAGCTGTGAGAGGCTTGGGCACCTTCTAATGTTTTTAGTTGGATATGAAGACAGAGATATGGAAATACACTAGATATAATTCATTTCAAGGAGGGAAGACATGGCACCTGAATAATTTGCTGAGGACAGACAAAGAGTTATTTTCTGTACAAATGATTTGACAGTAAAGATGAGAGTAATTTGTCCTTTTTCATGTCAATACTTTGCTCTTACTTTACCAGAGCCTGTTTTTCACTTCCATGGTATATTTAAAAACTCCTTTTTCTTTTCCAGGGCAAAGTGTGTGGTCTTTGTGGCAACTTTGATGACAAGGCAAACAATGACTTTACAACAAGGAATGGACTGCAGGAAACTAATCCTCTGAATTTTGGAAATTCCTGGAAACAATCTCCCATGTGCCCAGATGTCACACATGAGGTTAAGCCCTGTGATCTGAAACCTCACCGGAAGTCCTGGGCAGAGAAAGAATGCAGCATCATCCAGAGCGAAGTCTTCAAAATTTGTCACTCCAAGGTTTGTAAAAGACAGTAGATGATGGGACATCACAGTGCATTTCTGATAATGCAGAACCCAAAAGACCATCAGAAATTAATGACAAGATAGATAATAAAGTGATCTTCAAGTGGATCTTCAGTACAGCTGCAGGTGTCAGCACATTTCACGTGGCCTTAATCAAAGTAGTCTGAGTCTCTGTGGCAATGGGACTGTTTCAGTGGTGGTGGCAGCCCCAGCTGTACAAACACATATTCATCACCACAGTTTCACTGCTACTACTCTGCAAGTTAGCTTCAGAAATGTATCCTGAACAGGTCTGTGTTTGCTGCAGTTGCACCATCTCTTGTTGAGAAAATATTATAAGTACCGAAGGACCTTAGAATCATAAATACCATCTCCTGATCAAAGTTCATATTAAATTTGAAAGGTGGCTGTTGAAAAGGCTACTACTTGTAGTATTCAAGTAGTATTCAACCCTCAAAAGGATCTTCCTGGAGACCACTGACATCACATTGTTTAAAGGGACAGCTGCTGGTGCTGTGCCTCCAAATTGCTACATCACACACTGTGAGAGCCCAGTTTCCAGAGTGCAGCACACAGAGAGCACTCTTCTTTATTTCTCATCTTTTTCCTGAAGTGTGGTAATATTAACAACAGTTTGTTCTTAACTCACCATGGAAAGTCACAAACAAACAATTATTATATGTTTCCACATGATTTACTTTAGCAGCAAAAATCCAGTCTAAATTTATCCTCTTGTGGTCTCAAACAAAAAAACCAACAAAAAAAAACCCCACAAACAACAAAAAAAATAATCTTTTTTTAATGTGTCATTGGATAAACTCCAAAAAAGTGACAGGCACAAAATTATATGCTTCATATTTGCTGGGAATGTAGTCTTCCTGACATTGTTCAGCATTTGGTTGGCAAAGCTTGCTGAAAGATAAATGTTCACTGGCATCGATTCACTTTGATTTTGAAGGCACTAAAATGGAACTCTATTAGAAACTGTGGGCACTGACAAAACTCTTTGTTTTTTCAGTCATAGCAACTTATGAAGGAGCTGTATCATTTTAAGTCCATTACTCCCCAAAATATATTGAGCGGCTTCAAGCCTGTAAATGTTTGTGATTTGATAACTCTTAGACACAGTCTCATTCCTGGCCATCTCAATTCCCATATATCAAGAGCTCTCAAATGTATTAATTTGAAAACTAATTTGGAGATGAACTGAGGCATCCTTTCTTTCCCTGACAGGTGAACCCACTTCCTTTCTATGAAGCTTGTGTTCATGATGCCTGCTCTTGTGACAGCGGTGGAGACTGTGAGTGCTTCTGCTCTGCAGTTGCGGCGTACGCCCAAGAGTGCATCAAGGCTGAGGCCTGTGTTTTCTGGAGAACTCCTGATATCTGCCGTGAGTATCAGATAAACACAACTCTATCTTTCTAGCTGCTGTCAGAAAACCAGTCAAATAAATCATTAGTACTGTCCCTGCAAGGCCATGCTGCCTTCTTGGTGAAATCTCAGCATATCAGGGAACAGGGCTAGTAAATTTGTATAGTTCAACTGTCTCTTGTTCAGCCTGGCTCTCCTCCTCTTTCCTCTCCTCTCCTCTCCTCTCCTCTCCTCTCCTCTCCTCTCCTCTCCTCTCCTCTCCTCTCCTCTCCTCTCCTCTCCTCTCCTCTCCTCTCCTCTCCTCTCCTCTCCTCTCCTCTCCTCTCCTCTCCTCTCCGTCTATCTCTCTCCTCTCTCAGTTCTTCAAATTACTCAGAATTTTATTTTAGCAAAAAATGTATAGCACTCTCATGCTTTAGCAATGAACCTAATCGGTGTTATGTATATTAGTCAGTGTCCATTAGTGGTGCTAGTACTCATACCAGTACACCATAAATTAATGTAAAATAGTATTTAAATTAATATTACCCAAAAAGTGCTCAAATCAAATTTTGAGGTTCTAAGTAGCAGAAATACATAGCTTTTTAATTAAAAAAATTCATTCAGTTTCAGAATTTGGACTAATTGGAGCTTATAAGTGTAAGAAGCCAGTGCAACAAAAATTATAAGTTTCATTCAGCTCTGATATATATGTTAATAAAAACTCCTTCCCCTGTTTCTAGTCATCTAAGCTGAAGCTGTATTCATAATGGCTTATATGCTTCCTCTTGAACTTTCAGCTTGTGTGATGCAGCAAGATGCAACTATTTTGTATAAAATGGAAAAATATTTAGGAGTTTGCTACTAGCTATGGATGAAAAATACTCTCAGAAGTAGACCTTTAATTTTGAACAAAAATAATTTTTTAAAAAATATTTTTCATTTATAATTCGAAGCATTTTTACCCAGTGGCTTGAATATTTAAAGTTTAGATCCTGGCCACCAGTGTTCTGATGTATCCTAAGTTTAAGCAGAGCAGCAGAAAGTCCAAGTCTTGTACCTCAAGATAAATTTGGCCAGCTTTACTTGTAGATTGATGTAGCTTGTACCTTTAAAGGCCTGCTCAGAGCTGCATTCTGGCAACCTTGTTTTTAATCAGCTTCTCTCTTTTGTGATCAGCGATATTCTGTGACTACTACAACCCTCGCAATGAGTGTGACTGGCACTACGAGCCTTGTGGCAGCAATATCACTACCTGCAAGATGATCAACAATGTCAGCACCAACTTTACAGTACCACTGCTGGAAGGTAACAAATTCCTTGCCATTTTATATTGTGTTTTGTATAACTTTGTTCAGATATCTTTTAATAATTATGGTCTAGTCAGTCAACTTGATGAGATGCTCCTAAATCTGCTAAGTTTGCCCCCAGACTTGCAAAAATGTTTCCTATTGCATAATTTTTTATTTATTTACATCAATGGGTGATAGTTACATTGCTGTAAGTCACAAAACTAGGTCTTTGCTGGGACAATATCCTGAAACATGCATCATTATTACATCACAGTTTTTTTGAATCCCGTGCCAAAGTATTTCAAAGGAGGAAAATCTTTGGTATCACTGATAGTTGGGCTTTTTTAACCTTATCATTTTTTAGGTACCGGATCATCTTGCTTTTACTAGATTAGTGTGCAACATTCACCTACCTTTGCACTGGAAAATACTTTTCTTAGCAGACACACTGATGCTGCTATATATTGGATTGTTGAGATTCTGTTTCCTTTGTAAATGAGGTATTAGGTGACAGTCCTTGTGGTTGATAATGGAACAGGAATTTCACATTAAAAGTGCAATGATCCAAGAATATGAAAGACTTTACAAGTATCTTCTGATTTACCACATGATAAAGCTGGAGAAAAAAGCTGTATTTTTAGCCATAAAGTCTTTTTGGTTTGGGCTGGAAGCACTTATCTCCAGCTTAGAGGTTGGCAAGAAATGCCTTGAGTTTGACTTTGCTTTGAACTGATAGTAAAAAAATTAAAAGAAAAAAAATAAAACAAAATTTAAGAGAAAAAAAGCAAAACAAAACACTAAACAACCCCACTAAAAAACCAACAAAAATCCCCAGCCAAAATATTTTTTAAAAAGCAAAAAACCCTCTTTGTTTTAAAATAAATTGTCTTCTATTATTAGAAAGACTTGTAAATTATTATAAATCCGGTTATCCTTCTGAATTATTTTTGTTGCTTAATAGAAATATAGAACACCGGTATTTTTGTTAGACACCTTAAGCACAGTCTGGCAGTGTAAAGTGACTTTTAAGTACCAATTAATTACATGGTGCTTCAGTTTAAAGGCTATTTAGAACTCCAGTACAGTATAAAGAGGACTTCATGTCATTAATAACTGAACTTAATAAGAGGTTATTAGGAGGAAGGAGTTACAATAATAACAGAATAATATTTTTAAGTGTAATTCCATGAAAAATGGAATAAGAATTGACAGTCCTTTGCAGTGAACTTTGGATCACTGCCCCAGGGTAAGGAAAAACACAGATAACTTATGTTTGAGGTAGAGATACCTGGTGTATTCAAAGCATAAAAACAAGGTCTAATGTTCCAAAAAACTTAGTGAAAAACCTGTTTGTTAGTGAATCTGCTTCCATATTCCTCATAGGACTGTTATTGATTTAGTGAGCTATACAAAAATTGGGTTGTTCCTTTGTCTTAAAATTACTAGCTGTCCATAGAGATGAGTATCAATTAGGGGTTTCTCTGAGGTATTGAACTAAAGAAAAAAAAGCAACTCCATTAGTTTTCATTAAAAATCCCCTTACTTAATCCTCCTCACCCCAGTATTATTAAGGAAAACTGTTGAAGTCTTTTGGAAAGACTAATTGTCCATGGTTTGATTTGAATGGGAATTTTTAGATTCTTTCACTATGCTTGATTCAGTGAGAATAATTTACCTTCAGAGGGTAATATATCATTGAATTAACTTTTTGTACTTTTTCTTCATCCTGTATTCTGTTCTACCTGTAATCAATAGGTTGCTACCCCAGATGCCCTAAGGACAAGCCTATTTATAATGAAGAGACCAAGGAATGTGTGACTGAAGATCAATGTGGATGTTACCTCGAGGATGGAACCCATGTGACCCCTGGGCAAGAAGTACCCACGGAAGAAAACTGTACAATATGGTATATAAAAATTACTTGCAATTATTCAGGAAATAATTCATGTATGCTGTGTTCCTTACTTTATTGGGCCTCAAACAAACAGAGATGCAACTTCAGCTGAAAAGCTGGTATATTCTTGCATTTCATAATTTTCCAAACCCATAATAATCCAGATTTCAGGTTGGTAGTGTTATTATAATAACTATATTAGCAAATTCACTAAATATACCTGTCAACTCTCATAAATTATATAATGAAACTTGGGTGAATTTCTAAAACAACCTTTCAATTCTCATGACTCTTTGGGAAGAGAGAGACTACTCTGCCTTGCATTCTCACTTAAAACTGAGACTTCCAAATCACTGTAATCTGAAATACTCTTGTCCTGAAAGAGATAGTTGAGTCCCGACTTGCTCAGAGTGTTAGCAATGACAGCACTTGCACCTCTGGCTCTACGTGGTGACCAGAGAATAATCTGATCCAGCTGTAGATTCAATCTGCAAAACAGTTGTTATTGCAGTATTGCAACTTGCAATTGTACTGAAAGTTGTGACTTCATTTGAAAGAAAAATTATGGCAATACTAGAAAATATACCCAGAAAAATATCCGGTAGTGTGAATGATGATCAAGTGACAAATATCTATGTTTCTGTGCTCTTAACTCTGTTAACAGGTGTAATAAAACATCAGCAACATTTTCATTTTTGAATTTTTTTCTTTTAGTATCTGTGTCCCATCAGGATCCATAGAGTGTAGACCAGTCCCAGGTAAATAATGTTTGAGTTTTTCTGGAAACAAAAAGAAAAAAAAAAATTAATAGAACTGCTCTGTATGACTCTACAAAAGACTTAATATTTATTTGGACTAATTTTTTCCAGTGCTAGTGAAAGATGTGACTAAAGAATGTTTGGAAGCACTTTTGTTGAACCTTGCTTTTAGTACCTCTGGCTCTACCTTTTTCTCATGCCCCTTCAGTCTTTCTCCCCACATCCTGTATCCAAACTAATGAATTTCACTACAAGTTTTCATTTCCTGAACATGTAGTTATTAATATAAAGATGTCAAATAGTGAATTTCAAATATTATTTCTCTCAAAACATTTTAAAACCTACTTTCTACCTACAGTCTGTACCACCAGGCATTTTATTCAGAACTTGATTAAATATGTTCTAATGTTGCTTTAAATGTAAAGATAAATTAGCACAATATAGTAGATCTAAGCTCCAGGTACAGCTCTATAAAACATGCATGACTCATGTAAATGATCTCTTGTCCATAAGTATTCTGCCTCTGCCTGTTAGATGTTAGTAGAAAAATTGCTCAGTAAAGCTCTTTCTTGTAGGGTGTCCTTGTGTCATCAATGGAACAAGTTATGAAGTCGGTAGTGTTGTGGGACAAGTACAGGATGGCGACATGTGTATAATATACATTTGTGCAGAAAATGGTTCTGTGGTTCCTGGTGATATCTATCCTTGTCCAGTATCTTCACCTACAACCATTTCAACCTCCTTCCCTTCCAGTACTCTTACCACTACCACCACAGGTAAATCATCAATACAGATGTGATCTAAAAGTTGTTTTCTTTAAGGAAAATATTTTAAATATAGAACGTACAATTATATGGGATTATAGTTGACACAGAGCAATATTTATGGATTGTTTTATCACACCACACTAAGAAAGAGTTGATTTATTTCTCATGAAAGAAATTTTAAGTCTAAGTGTACAGGGTTCCTTCCTATTTCTTAAAAGAAAAAACACTTTTCAATATCCTAATAAGATAGTAGAAATAATTTTAGGACTGTAAGTAAAAAAATACTATTATATTTCTTTTAAATGATAGAGTAATCTCTTTTTGTTCCATTTCAGTTTCCACTACAAGCCATCCAGAAACTACAAGTAAGTTATAAATACAAAACAAGGTGATTAAAAATGTCAAAGGAATATTTAAAGGAAGAGTAAATTAAAGACGATCAATACAGAAAAATATATTTTAAAAAAAACGAATATTTTTTTTTATAATTTCAAAATTGCCATTAATATAGAGAGAAGAAGGACCTTTAAAGACTTCAGCTTGGTGATTTTATTTTGATGCAAAACTTCCAGTTTAAAGAACTGGTAATACAAAACAGATTTTAGAACTCTTTGGAAAGATGACAAATTTCAATGTAGTCCTCTAGTCTTTAATGGAAGAAAATGAAAAATTAACCTTCTCAGAATGCTCTCTTTAAAGTCTGAAATCTCTGTCTTTTCTTTTGCAGCTCCTTGCTTTGGACTAATCTGTGATTGGACTGAATGGTTTGATGTTAGTAAACCTGAAGAAGGTGGTGGTGACTATGAAACATATGAGGAAATAAGAAAACATGGATACAAAATATGTACAGCTCCTGAAAAAATTGAGTGCAGGGCTAAGGATAAACCTGAAGTGAGCATAGAAGATCTTGGTCAGAAAGTAGAGTGTAATGTTAAATATGGGCTAGTCTGTAAAAATGATGAGCAAGATGTAACCATGTGGCAACTTTGCTACAACTATGAAATCAGAGTAAATTGTTGTGAGTGGCAAGAAATTCCCTGTGAGTCTATACCTACTACACCAATTTCAACCACCACCAAGTCAACGATACCCACCACCACTACAACCAGGACTTCAACAGAAATTACCTATTCCACACCAAGTGAGTATACACCACCAGTCCCCACGCCAGTAACTTCAACATCTAGAGGTATTTAAAAGAAAAATATTCTGTGATCTTACTTTGCCTTTGGAAGAAATAAAGGGCTATTGGCTACTAAAGGCAAGTCACAATCATAGAAAATGTTGATCTGCAAGGAAGACTTACTTAGGAGGGTTTAGACTTTTAAGTTCCTGCTGGAGACAATATACCCAGAAGGACCTGCTGTGTGAGAAAAGAGTAGACCATGCTTCAAACTCGTGTTGCTAGAGGCATTTTCTGGGTGACACTGCCCAGACTTCCTTCTTCAGGCTGACATGGTCTTTCTGATTTTGTGACAAGCACTATGTGGCACCAGGCCTAATCCTTTCACTAGGAATAGGGGGCCATGACTCTCTCTGTGCATGGATGTCAAGGATTCTGCTTTCTGGGGCCAGAAAGGAAGGGCTGGTGCTATGGACATTTGCTGTGCTAAGGGTGGGATGACCTCTCTAGCTCTGTGGCAACTGCCTCATGTGCAGCTACTCTTCAGTTCCCATTGAGTCCCACTGATGTGTTTGTGCCTTTGTCTGTTTTCTCTGTCCCTGCTGTTTCTAACAGGCACACCTCCACCCACACCAAGCACACCAAAACCAACGACTCACACACCACCGGAGACTCCCACCACCACCACCAGCACCCCAACAACAACAACCACTGTTACTGGATCACCAACATCAACTACTTCGAGCACATCCTCACCAACACCAACGTACACCACCACCACATCAACTCCAGGTAATTGTCTGGACTGTTCTCTGATGTGTTCCTTTGCTATAGGAGAAATGAAGGTGCCTTAGAACCTCCTTTAGTGTGTCTCCATGGGATTGCAAATTGGAGGAATTACTGTTCATCCCCTGAATTGCCCTGTGCCTAAAGGTGGCCTTTTGGCTGTCTGGTTTAGAAGAACAAGGATTTTGGGGCATTAGGGTGAAGGTCTTGGCTTCCCTGACTCAAAAGGCTCCCAGGAGAAATTTCATGCTGGTGCCCAGCTTAGAGAGATGCTGAACTGATGGAAATTCTTGATTTTCCTGCTGTTGGACTTTGTCCTTCAACTGGCCAGAATATAGTCACTGGATGCACACATGGAGGGGAATTGGAGTGGGGCTTAGTTTGTGGCACTCTCATTCTTAGGACAGGTGGGCAGACTTTCTTCTGTTTCTCCTTCTCCTTTGGCATATCAGTGAAAGTGGATGCTAATGGTTCTAGATCTCAGAAGCAAGGATTACTCTGGGTGACTTTTGAAGACAGCACTGAAGAATGCCACTTGTGAACTATAGGCTTTTGCAGGTGACATCTGGTAGAACTCTGGGAAGGCCTTCATCAGGCTACATTCCACCAGAGTGAAATTTCACGACAGTCAGGCAGAAATTTGCTCCTCTTCACACTTCCGTCTGTGACCATGGAGTCACCACACAGATCTTACTCAAGAGATTTGTGACGTGTTTAGGTCACAAACACGATGCAGATGCAGAGATAGAAAGCCTCAGACAGATTAAAAGCATTACAACTCTTCAACTCTTACTTATTGATAGGTTTCTCTGATTTTGTGAGAAGCACCTT